>CM035425.1:53950382-53992882 GCA_020310875.1 Ceratopteris richardii
ATCCTTCAATATTTCAAACAGTTTTCATCATCCACTGATACTAAGATTTCACGAAGTTCATGTGTATGAATAACTGATGGGAAGCGAAAATGTTAACTACTCTCATAACCCCGTAAAGTGTGAGAGTAGCGAGCAAGCTGTAAAGAACATGATTGGATGATATGAAATCAAACATTCAATTTTCTAAGTTCAGAGAAACAGAGGAAAAGTTATGCTCCGGAAATTAAATCAAATCAAGGATTAAACCTATAAAAACAAGTCATTTGAAATTAATCCCTTTGTCAACCACCAGCGATCGGTTTCATAAGCCCTTGGATTATAGAGTTATCCGCGACTCTTGTATAAGTTAAAAATTTTATAAAAAATATGTTTTCTGTTGATAGACATTGTCTCTTTAATATAAAGTTTTTTTTCTATATAGAGGATTTCATTTTCATGTTACTGCGGATTATCGGATGATTAATGATTGCTCCTACTGCTCGTACTTCGATGGAGTCTGTTTGTACTTCGATTGAAACTGTTTGTATCTTCTAGACATTAAAGTAACAGTTTCAGTTTAGAGATTTATAAAACTCGATGACACTTTGATTTCTGGATTTGAAAACTACATAAAAAGGTTTCTCATTTGCTATATGGATAAAAGAATACGCCAAATAAACGAGGGACATTTCATATGTAGAGATTTCTTGAAACCGAAACGCTGATTCTATTTGTGCCAAGAAGCACGGACTACAAGTCTAGAAATGGCATATATTCCTCTCTAGATGCGCAGCAATTTATTTCTTTTCTTTTTGACGCTTTTGGAGATCCTAATGTTCAAGCTCTAACTTTTATTATGTAACATGATTCAATTTGTTTTCTTTTTTGGTGGGGAAAAGTTTCACATGACGAGGAATCCAGCGAGTAGTCCATTTAATTACAAACTGCGGAGAAAGGATATCACAATCAAAATCAAATTGAAAGATCAATGACTGAGACTTGACAAACGATAACTATATGTAGATTCAAAGTCTAGATGCGTCTTCAGGATATAACAATTGAAAACAAATTCAAAGGGCAATGATTAAGACTTGACCAAACGATAACTCTATGTACATCCAAAGTTTATATCCGTCATCAAACAATATAGTGAAAGTTATATTTTATCAACATATATAGCTGAGAATCTAATTTAAGATAGTTAAAGAAGACAATTAATTAATAACAATGAATATGGCATTTATTAGTTATCCCTGACTTGTTCTTATGATGTTCTTGTATTTAGCAAATCAAGAGAATTTTTGGTAACAAAATAAAACATGAAAATAAAATTTATGTAAACTTATCACATATTTATCTTATATTTTGTGGATCTTATGTTCAGACGAGGAAGTAATAGCTTCTAATTAAAGAACGCCACAAACTATATGAGAACCTGTAGTGCATCTGAGTATTGATATTCTGGTGTCTCATATGTACATCTATGCTTTCAAAAAGAAAATATGTATGTATTTATAAACCATCAAATCAATGTTTTCTACGTCCAGATTTATAACCTAGCAAATCTTGAAGGAAAAATATTGCATGGAAGCTCATTGTGGAACTGTGTGCGACGGTGTTACTAGAGTATACAGTAAACGAGGCGCAATGTTTGATTTTTAATGTTATGATAGATTGCGGAAGATTTAAGTTTGTCACGGTTATTATAATCAACATGAGGAAGGGTTATAAAGAGATTTGAAATGCATATAAATTAAAGATCAAAAAAGTATTATGAGTTTCTAGTCACATAGCTTTAGTTTATAATCACTAGCAGCTTTTTTTTCCCAGAAGAATCTTTAAACATATTAATAAAGGAAAAGATAAGAAAAAAGTACAAGGGAGATAGAAAGGAAGAGAAAAGGTCTAACGGCCCTTCGAGAGGGCACCAACAAAATATATGGTCGAACTAAGGAGCTTGGTAATTTTTCGGTTACCTTCATGTGAGAGTCACTTTCTTTTTAACTTATTGTTCTTTTTAGCAGAGTTCCAATAGTGCTTGAACTTGGGGGGAAGGGGGGGGGGGGGGGGGGGGGGGGAACTTTTGAAGTTGCTAAACCTTATAGCCACGACATCAAGAGGAGTCTCTATGGAACGTTCCAAAAAACTCCAAAAGTTAGACGGACATCTCTCCTTACAAGTTCTTGACGTGGATTCACTTCTACTCTCCTCCCAAAGGGCTAAGGATCAGCCTATTGGCCCATCAAGTACAGCCTATTTCCAATCACTTCCGTTGTCAAGTTTAAGATGCTCGAGGACTCTAATCAAGAAAGGAGAAATAACAAGAGATGTTTGATATCATCATTTCCTTGATGATACCTTTTGTACGATGTTGAGAGATTGTAGATTTTGGTAGCTTTCATGTAAGTGCAAATCCCACCATGGAGATCCGCAAGAGAAGGGTTGCTTTGTTTCTCTCCAGCAAAGGGTTCTAAAGACAATAAAATTTAAGATTCCACCTTATCCAAGACTAGTTCAAGCCTAATTCTCCATTGAGAGCTTGATGAAATTTCAGTGTTTTTCTTTCTGATTTCTCCATGTGATTGGAGATCATTTTTTTCTGATTTCTCCATGTGATTCCTTTGGGATTCGGTCCTAAGCCTCAAGAGGTAAAAATCTTCAAACTCCAATGACTATGATATGTGAGCCTCATACGGCCCTTATAGGAGTGTCGGCGAGATTTCCTCATTGTTTATGATAAGGTTGAACATTTTAATGAGTCAAACCTTGAAGCATGATAACTTTGACTATCAAAACTGCTTTACTTCTGGCCCTATATACTATGACAAGAACATCAGCATAGATAAGGAGAACCTAATCAATAGTGTGGCGTTGCTTCATTGCCAAAAGCAAAGTCATCATAGCTGTGGAAACGAGAAAAGAAGCTAATTATCCCACCGAACGAAGCATAATCATCATAGTTCTAATGAATACGATACATCTTACTATTCACCCTACTCGAAGGCCCTCATGAAGGGAGATAAATAGTTCCGTAACGAATGCATGATGTTGAGCAAGATCCATATGTTTATGTGCAAGAGGATATGGAGAGGTGGATTGTTGATTATGCTGACGATAAGGGAGTTTTTTACTCTATCGTGATGAATGTGGCCATGACTGCATCAACGGGCTCCTTCTCTCCTAGTTTAGTTTAGAAGATATGTCGTGTAGGGAAAAGTTTCTTTTGTTTTCTCCAGGATCGTTTCAGTTGGCAGCTCATAAAGCAATATTGGTTTCATTATTGTCCCCTTATATGCATAGACCTCCTTATCTATCACAGGCATTGACCATCGTTTACAAAGGTCAGCAATAAGCTATTGGGTTGGACATTTCTGATTTGAATGCACGTACCCTCCTTTCTCTGGATCCACTTATCCATCCAAGGTTTCTTCCTAATGCAAGCGCTTAGGCAATGCCCCACAAATTTTCCACTGGTAGGACACATGAAAATCTTGTATCACAAGTGCAAAGATCGATAGCACCGTTACCATCATCAGCAAGGTCTTTTCCTTCCCATGCTAATATCACAAGTCAAGCTTTCCCAACACACATGCTTGCTCGTGTAAAAGAGAATGAGTCTGGCATGCAAATTCAAGTCGTGACGGGACTCTAATTGTGACAACAACTTACTCAAAAGCTAATTTAAAAGGTTATTTTTAGCCAAGGAAGTACGCCTTTGTTTACTGCCCGAGTTTAATCCAATTAGCCAAAATGGAGAAATATACTTATAGGCAGTGATCGAGAACAAAGGAAAATAGATTTCCAAAGCTTTATACCATAGCTTTGAACATATATCAAAAAAGGAAACCGATGGAGGCTGCCATAGAGGAAATCATCTGACGCTATTAGACAAGGGAGATTTTCTCTACTTACATATGTCTTCAATCATTTCTTTTGACACCATTCATGAATTCTTCACCCAATGACAAGATCACGTACTTCTAATTGCGTTGAAGCTCGTCATCTTCCATATTGTGATGCTGAATATAGTATGTTATGATGCTCTATATCCTTCAACTACACTCTGATTAAGTTCTATGTTCTGATGGCTGCTTCCATCCTTTGTGAACAATCATCGAGGTGATTCCATACTGACCATAATCCTTCCATGTCAGACTATCGTGTACACTATTTTTTATCTTATATTTCAAATCTCACTAAATTTTGCTCTGTTATACTAAGTTTTTCTCTACTATTGTAAGTTATGAGATGTTGAAACTTTGTTGACTGCACTCGATGCTATGATGTGTGATAATCCTAACAAATGATCTAATATTCTAAAGATTATAACCGATGATACTCTATCGATACTAACAGCTTATTATACATAATAACTTATGTTAATTGTTGTTAATTGTATATAATGGAGTTAATGCCGGTAGATTATGTTTACAGGTAGATGATCCGAGGACATATTACGTTGATAGAGATCCAACATTCACTTTCTCTCTTCAACTCAATTCAATCATCATCTTCAAACCATAAATGGCTTTATCAATAACATTCTAATGATTTAAATAAACATGATTTGCATAGCTGAAGGGATACGTTATTTAAGGATGTATATAGCTTGATTCTCTCATTTTAAAGGTCGTTAGAATTTACTTAAAATATTCTAAGGAGCTATTAAAGTGGTCGTTGTATATAGCTTGATTCTCTCATTGTAAAGGTCGTTGTATTGAAGTGAATACCAATAGATTGGAATAAATATGTTTTCAAGTAGGGGAACTACATGCTAAAAATTGTGAACAAACTACTTTGTTCTACAAAGGTTATTCCTATTCATCGAGAAAAGTTGTAGTTGATTTATTGTTTTATCCTTAATTGATTGATGAATTAGGAAAAGATTGATGTATGCATGAATTCAAACAATGTTGAAAAACCTAAATGTATTCCATTTTTTTTTCAAAATAACACCTAATGTTTCCATCCTTTTAGCTTGTGAAGTTGATTATTAAAATTTTTATTCGAAGTGCAAGAGAATTAAGTGTGTTGCTAAAGTCACCCTTTGTGAGCCATTGAGCTTAGTAGTTGACAGATCCACCAACTGAGCGTTTACTTTTGAAATTGTGAACGAACATGAAGATATGGCATGGAAACTCAAGTGAGATATATTTACATATTTTGCATTTGCATACACATGAATCAAGAATTGATGTAGTTGCTTCTTCACCCTTTGGAGTGGTAGCTTTTCCTAAACCTTGTGCAATATCCTAGGTAATGAGGGCTAATCATCTTGATCCGAAGGCCTCCATGGAGATCCCCAAGTGGGCAATCCTCATCATGCCACCCATTCCATCCACTATTGAAGTAGCAACAATTGCACATACATCATATTCTTAGCATTTGTTGTATTTAGGATTTTGATCAATTGAAAAAAAATGTATCAAAAATTCACATGTGCACATTTACTGAAGCTCTTCTTTGAGCCTGGATTGGTAAGCTTGCCTTATATTCTCAAACTTTTTGGTTTAAATGCATATGTTTAGGAAACTATAAATGAATGAAACCTAGACACCAAGGGGCTTGTAGATTTAGCAGTAGAACATAAAGAGAAGGTAGAAAAAGAAGTACAAGCTGTTATTTAAATTGTTCAATTTAAAGTACATAAAGAAGAAAGAAAAATAGATAAATTATTAAAAAATATGATGAATGAAACGTAAGGGAAAAGGTTCTGGAAACCATATTAAGAGATAAAGGCAGGTTTTTAGGAGTAAATGTTACAAGCTAACTGGATACATTTGAAGATTTGCATTTGAAGATTTAGCTAAGCTACATGGATTACTAGAATCTAAGTGGATAACGTACCTAGGTAGCCTTGCAATAGGAAACATCATCGCCTTAATTGAACCACATAGTGAGCTTGAATGGGAGGAGTTCACAAAGGAGTTGCATAAAGAGTTCTTTTTAGAATCTTAGCATAGTAAAGAGGGTTTTATGAAGTAGATTAGTGCCCCAAAGCCTCTTAATTACCTAGCTTCATGGCAATTTTTTGAAATATTTTTCACAATTTCCAAAGAATGATAGGGTAGCCCTTACTCCAAATATAGTATCATACTTTCTTAAGATTTAGACTCCCAAAGTAAGAATTGAGGTTGAGAGAAGACTTGAGGAGCCACATAAGTGATATGGGCTTACTGATGATTGAACTATTGTTAAGGGAATGGCTGAGGTAGTTACACATATGAAGCAACATCAATATCTTCTTTTATGAATCAATGCCTAATCTATCTCCTAATTTCGCCTCTACTCATGATCCTAGAGAGACTCATATAGCTACAAAGGGTGAGCGATCAACATCTACATCAAACGTACCAACTAATTTACGATTTGAAATCCTTTTTCATAAATTAGATAATATGATGGACATGCATGCAAATATATCAATGGAAGTGTCTACCTTACAAAATAGAGTCTATGCACTAAATTCTCTAGATAAATCCTTTGTGCTAACTCATCCTATTGAATTTCCTCATCCTATTTCACCATCTAATCCTCCAATAGTTCCACCACCTATTCCTCAACCGATCAATCAAAGAAGCTTTAATGAGTGTAAGACTCCCAACATTAGGAGATGTGTTTCGTGTGATGCCAGTGACCATCTCAACTATACTTGTGAGGATTTAAAGGAATTTAAGAAATGAAAACTTGTGATCGATGTTGACAAGAATTTGTGTGATTATAGTACACATCTTTATTTAGTTGTCAATGGGAAAAAGGAGGGATGTGAAAAGTTTAAGAGAATCTTTTTGAATCAAAGAAATGGTCTTCTATAGTAAAATAAGAGTGTGTAGATAGTGATCTTGAAACTGACCAATCTAGAGAATTAAGAAATTATTCTATAGAAGCTCTAATTCAAGCTTGAGATGATATCATGCAAATGAATGCTTGGAATTCACCTATTGATTGATTATGTATTTACTCATATATTGTAAATGTTGAAAAGAAGAGAAAATGGAATGATGAATCGGACCTAAATCATTTAGGAAGAAGAATTATAAGGAGACTAATGAGAGAAGAACAAAAGAAGGTTCAAATTCAACATGTAGAAAGCTCAAAAGCAAGCAAAAAAAAAGGAAGAAAGGAAATTTAAGAAGGTAAGAAACCTATGATAAGTGACCGAAAATATTCTAATAAAAGTGAATAATTCTTTAGAAGAATTGAAGGAAAATCCTATTGATGAAAAACTAAATGATGAAAAACAACCTGATGAAAAACAATTAAAGAAACATAAAAGAACTACAAAGGCTATTCTATTATCTGAGCTTGAGCAGAAAATTGGTTCAAAAGAGATATTATATGATCTTTTATTGAAAAGCCAAGTGACCATGACACTTGAGCAGATATTTTCAATTGTCGAGATTGAATTTAAAGACATTTTTATCAAGTTATTCAAAAGAAAGAGATTCCTTCTCCACAAGAGGTAGAAAGGGAAGATGTTGTTGACATGAATCCATGGATGAAAGTTTCTCTTTCTTTTGATTTAGATGAATACGATCAAAATTCTTGCAAAATTAAGAAAACTTTTCAAGGTCCAAGTATGTGAGATGATGAAAGCAAGCATTCTGAAAGTAACTGTAGGAAAATCTTTTAGGCAAGACACCCACAAGATGAAGATCAATATAAGGGATAAAAAGAATCATATTTAGCTTTGGATCTCATTGACTGTGGGTCAAAGATTAATGTGATTTCAAAGGAATTATATGATAAATTTAAATGTCCAATAGACAAAAATCATGGTTGGATATATGTGCAAATATATGTATGATGATAGGTGGAATCTCTGAGACATTTCAGTTCTGCATTCAATATAATTGTTTCTATGAGATTATCTTAGGTTAGCATTTTATATGCTAGGCCACAATGGAAAAAAAATACAGATGATGGGCCTACATATGCAAGGATAAGATCCAAGTATGATCTCCAATCACTCCAAGTGATGATAGTAAATCCATTCACATAATATGGTATGCGATGATCATATGGATCTTCGTGAACTTGGAAAAAAACTTGGAAGACTTACATCCATTCACATAAGAATGTATGTGATGATCATATGGATCTTTGTGAATTTGGAGCGCACTTTGATCATAATTTTGCCTAAATGCCACTATTGACTCAGAGAATGGTGGTCCTTGGTTAAATGTCTTGCATCCTTTTGTAAATAACTTAGATAGATTCACACTTTTCTTTCCTTCATCTTCTTTGCAATTTGTACATAAAAAAAAAAACCCAAAAATAATATAGAGAATTGTTGCGTGTCGCAACTCTCTCTCTCTCTATCTCTCTCTCTCTCGCTCTCTCTCTCTCTCTCTCTCTCTCTCCCTCCCTCCCTCTCTCTCTCTCTCTCCCCGACTCCCCCACAACCCTCCTTCTCTCTCTCCCCCTGCTATTCCCTCTCTCCCCCACCTGGAGCCCCCACCTCAGTTCCTCGCAATCCTTGCCCCCACCATTCCTTCTCTCCCCCACCTGTAGCCCCCCATAGCCACTCCCCTTGTGCTTACTCTCTGTCTCTCTCTCTTTGTCTCTCTCTCTCTATCTCTCTCTCTCTCTCTCTCTCTCTCTCTCTCTCTCTCTCTCTCTCTCTCTCTCTCTCTCTCTCTCTCTCTCTCTCTCTCTCTCTCTCTCTCTCTCTCTCTCCTCACCACTCCCTCATAGCCCCACCCGCAGCCCCCTCCCACCACCTCCCACAACCCACCCCTCCCCCAAGGCCTCCCACAACCCACCCCTCCCCCCCACGCCTCCCTCACTTCCCCACCCAGAGCGCCTCTAGCCCGCTCCATAGCCACTCCCCCTACGTGCCTCCTCCTTTAACCCCCATGCCTCTCTCAACCCACCAGCAGCCCGCACATCTCGACAACCCTCACATCACCCGCACCACCCACGGCCACACACACCCACGTCCACCCACACCCACATCACCCACACCACCTACACTCCCCATACTACCCACGGCCTCCCGCCAACACCGAACACCTCCCACCACTCCCCACATCACCCACACTACCCACCACCTCCCACACCACCCACACTCCCCACGCCAACCACAACCTCCTACCACCACCCACTAGCTCCCACGAGTCCCCACGGCCTCCCCACACCACCCACCACCTCCCATGACCTCCCACCACTCCCCACACCACCCACACCACGCACCACCTCCCACCACTCCCCACACCACCCACACGATCCACACCACCCACCACCTCCCACCACTCCCCACGGCCTCCCCACACCACTCACACCACCTACCACCTTCCACCACTCCACACACCACCCACCACCTCCCATCACTCCCCACGGCCTCCCCACACCACCCACCACCTCCCACCACTCCTCACACCATCCACACCACCCACCACCTCCCACCACACCCCACACCATCCACACCACCCACCACCTCCAACCACTCCCCACACCACCCACACCACCCACCACCTCCCACCACTCCCCACGGCCACCCCACACCACCCACCACCTCCCACCACTCCACACACCACCCACCACTGTCCACCACTCCCCACACCACCACTCCCCACACCACCGACACCACCCACATGACCCACCACCTCCCACCACTCCCCACACCACCCACACCACCCACCCACCTCCCACCACTCCCCACACCACCCACACCACCCACCACCTCCCACCACTCCCCACACCACCCACAACACCCACCACCTCCCACCACTCCCCATGGCCTCCCCACACCACTCGCACGACCCACACCTCCCACCACTCCCCACAGCACCCACAACACCCACACTACCCACCACACCACTCCCCATGGCCTCCCCACAACACCCACACCACCCACACTACCAACCACCTCCCACCACTCTCCACACCACCCAACAACTTCCACCATTCCCCACACCACCCACACCACCCACACCACCTCCCACCACTCCCCACACCACCGACACCACCGCCTCCCACCAACTCAATATGTAAGATAGGCAAAAGATGATGCTAGAGCTTCTGTGACATCAGAAGATGATTTCTTTCGTGATCAGATGGTCAAAAGCTACTAGAAGAATTATGTGAAGGATGTGTTTCTAACGGTCATTACAATATCACAGGCAGCACATAATGAGGATCCCACAATCTTCGCTTGGGAGCTCATAAATGAACCTAGATGTTGAATCCAAGGATTTTTCTAGTTAATTTGGTTAAGAAAGAGACAGCTTGCATTCAAAAGTCACACTAAAAGTATAAACAGCATATTTGATCTACCCCTCCCATTTTGGGGCAATCAATCGGCGCATATTCAATGAACGTGGGAAATCGACAAGGCCCTCTTGGCCTATTGCAGCCTATAAAAGCAATGAACTAGTACTCATTGGGGAGGTATGTATCTCCAACATCTCTCCTGGTCTCCTCTTTGCACTCTGTGGCTACAGACCTACTGCAGGAAGTCACTCTGTTGTGTGGAGGGCTAATAGCAGTATAGTGTGAAGAAGTGGCTTGACTTTGTCATTCGGTGTGAGTCAATGGTGATTACTTAGAGCAAGTCTTCATATCATTGTATTGATCAGTGCAAGCCTTCATCTAGTTGTGTTCACAACATTGGATGGATCTCGTGTACTGGTTTTGTGTAGTTCTGAAATGGCATGTTAGCCTAGAGCATCAACTTTAAGAGCATTTCTTTTGCCTATATTGTAATCATGTGTTTCAACTAAGGAGTGGTTTTGTCCTTCACTATTGTCATTAATCTTCTATCAGAGTATCTACAATACCGTGTATCTATTGCGATTGTGCCTGCTCACAGAAATGTTAAAGGGTATACTTCCCTAAGAAGAACCTCCCTTGAGTAGGCGAAGTACTAGAAGTGCATATTGCCTGCTCTTGTTAAAAGCGGGTACCCCAGTACCTCCTCTACAGTTTGGCATGCCCGGTGGGACACTTGCATTTCTCTGAGAGGCCCTAAGCATAATAAATAGTCTTTTTTTCATTATTTTTGTTCTATTGCATCTTGCAAATAGGTACATGTCCCATACTCGAAAAGATAAGGAGCCTCTTTGTGTAGAGAGGAGCCTTCAAAAATCATTTTTACCTTCGAATAGTAAACCTAGATCCCCTCTACCCTCCTTGAATTTATCTATTGATTTGGGTGCGACACCACTATCAATGGAAAAGCATAGGAGAAAACTTTACTTCTCCTTAGATACCTTAGAGGGGATCTCCCTCACTTACTCTCCTCACTCAATATAAAGTTCCCTACCTTGAAGGGACAAGCATATGAGGATGTTGATTATCACGTGAGGACTTTCATCTCCTTATGCCATGGACGAGGTCTGCAGAATAGAGAGGATGCAATGCTCATACTCTTCCCATCCACGTTGGAAGGCCTTGCTGACAAATGGTACAGTTAATATGCAGATGGCCATTTTGCAACATGGGAGGCTCTAAAGACGGCATTCTCACAGACATTTCGACCGAGTGAATCGTCGGAAGGAGCTCTCGATCAGCTAGATAACCTAAGGCTAAGATCAGGTGAATCCTTTCACGAACTTCACACTAGGACAAAAGCACTTGATGCATGTCTGCCACATGCTTCAGGTGATATCTTGGTTAAAAAATGGATAGAAGAAGCTCTACCCAGGTCATCTCAAGAGAAGCTACGTGAGTCTCTTAGATTGGATGCAACCCTTAATGATTTTCTTGCAGGGGCATCACGCATCGAAGAAGCTAGGCAACATTTTGAAGGGGATACACAACCAAATTATGCAGCAAAACTACACCCTATTGGGCAATTGAGGAAAGAACTGGAGGCATTGAGAATGCAGCAAAATCACCAAGAAGAGAAGGTCTTTCCACGGTCGTTGCATCGCACTAATGATGAAGTAGCCCAACTTTGTCACGAATTAGAAGATTTGCAGGCCACTCAGGATATAAGAAGGCAGATTTGGTGTACAATATGTAACAACGGTGGACATTCCAATGCTAATTGTCATAACAGGGTAAGTTGTCAATTTTGTGTAAAGGATGGCTATGAAGCTAGAGATTGTTACTACCTCAAGGGTACACAACAACGAGGTAATCCTCAAGCTCTGGATTCATATTATGCTAGTACTTCAAATGCACCTAATAGAGAGGAGATTCGTCCAACAAAACCTAGATATAATAGGATATTGATGTGTTAACGCTGTGGTGAGTGTGGCCATATGCAAAATAGGTGTTCCCTTCTAGAAGGTGCATCTCCTTGTCAGCATTGTCCAGAGGCTAAGGATCACTGTACCAAAGATTGACCAAGAAGCCGCCCTACTCCAATTCATATGATTGCAGTCTCCCTACAAGTAGAAGGTATGACCACTCAGTCTTATGCTGTTTCGTCATCAATGCCCATGATGACTAGATCCAGAAAAGTGGCAACAACCTGTAGAGAGGAACAACAACGACTCCAGGATAGAGAGGAGGAAAAGAAGGCTGGGTGGAAGGGCCAAGCAGATATTGAAGGAGCCTATGAAAGGATGGCTACTTCACTAAGGGACCAACCAAGAAGTTTGCAAGAAGACACACATGTGGTAAACGTTGAGCAGATCTTAAAAGGTATTCATCACAAGCTTAGTCTGTACAAACTCATAAGGAGTGACTTATTAAAGATTATACACTGCTCAATTGAGCCAACCACCTAGCATAGATGGTTTCATGCTTGATTTTCCCCCTTCACCTTTAGCACACTACCAAACCTCAAGGTTATCTGTTCTTAAAAAAGGATGAATCTCTCACACGTGTGATCATAGATGGAGGCTGTGGCATCAATTTGATACCAGATTTCACAATGAGGAAACTGAATTTGAACCCCACCAAGATGGCACCATTCACAGTTACACTAGCAGATCAACATCCAGTTGCACCACTTTGCATTGTTGAAAAGGTACTGATGATAGTACAGGGTTGTCACTTTGTTCTAGATTTTGTTGTTATTGCACTTCCACAGGAGACTTCTTACCCTTTACTCGTGGGGAGACCTTGGCTAAGGCAAGAAAAAAGCTTTGCAAGATTGGGGGAAAAACAAACTGTGGATCTCAACAAACACCGAAAGCCAACTACAACTACATTTGGAAGAAGGATTCAACTCAAGGAAAGCTACTAGGTATACTGTGGAGACTCAGGTAATGCCCACTTTAGCCCAAGAAGAAGATACATTATTGAATTGGATGATGGAAAGTATAGAGTGTTGCACGGTGGAAATCGATGAAATAGAGGAAGAATTTCTAGATGAAGGAGTTGCAAAAAAATTCCCTGAAGCTCACAAGGATTAAGAGAATGAGAATTTGCACTGGAATACAAACTTTGAAGGGGAAACAAATATAAAAGTATTAGGGAAGGAAAGTTATGAGCCTGAATGTAGAGAAGATCTCGCCTTTTCGGATATACCTCAAGGATGGACCAGAGAACATATTGGAGAGTATAAGCTGAATTCCGCTCGTGCATACAGTGGGGATGATTTCTCAAGTAAGACCAGTCCTGAAAAACTTGTTCAAGAAGTAAATCTAGGAGATGAAGAGAACCCTCAAGTAATCCACTTGGCCTCTGGGCTATGGTATTATCCCCCTTTATTGCAGAAGGTAATTTCTTTACTTTTTTCTTATAAAAATGTCTTCGCATGGTCCTACAAAGATCTAACAGGGATAGTAGAGGAGCTTGGATTACACCGAATGCTATTTAGTTGAGGGAGTCATGCCTGCAAGAATTAGGGCATATCGACTCAATCCAAAGTATGCAGAGGCGATAAAGTTGGAAATTACAAAACTAGAAGAAGCAGGTATAATTGTTCCAAAAGAACATTTGAGGTGGCTTTCTTCTATGGTGATTGTACTCAAGAAAAATAGTGGAAAAATAAGAATCTGCGTTGATTTTCGTGCATTGAACAAGGTAACTGTTCAAGATGGATTTCCTGAGCCCTTCATAGAGCAAGTACTTGAAGAAGTAGCTGAACACACTTTGTATAGGTTCCTCCGTGGTTTTAGTGGCTACAATGAGATAGTGATCCATCCTGATGATAGGGAGAAAACATCCTTCGTTACTCCATGAGGCACTTATGTCTATACCCACATGGCTTTTGGCTTGAAAAATGCACCAACTTCATTTAATAGAACAATGTATCTGATATTGGGCAAGTGCTTAACAAACTTTTTGTGCATTTTTGTGGATGAGTTTTCAGTGTTTTCAGGCAGAGATAGAAGAGCAGCAGTTCAAGATTTCCATGATCATTTGGAAAATCTAAAGGAAATCTTTGAGCAATGTCTCAGAATAGGTTTGAAGTTAAATCCTGCTAAATGTCACTTTTGGGTCACTAAGGGCACTCTTCTTGGTCACATAGTATTTGCTAAAGGGATAATGGTTGACCCTGCAAAGGGTACTGCTATCCTTTCCATGCCTATTCCACAAACCCCAAAGGAAGTGCAAAGTTTTATGGCCATTCCGGATACCATAGAAGATTTATATGAATGTATTCAGAAATAGCTAAGCCCTTGTCAAGGCTTACCAGTAAAAAAAGGTCCCCTTCTCATGGAGTCCTGAAGTTGAGAAAGCCTTTTGTGAACTAAAATTGAGGTTATGTATGGCTCCACTTTTAAGTGTTCCTTACTGGTCATTAAAATCTCATGTGCATACAGATGTTAGTCTTCATGCTGTTGGTGCAGTTTTGGCTCAACCATCATCACACAAGATTGATAGTTCTATCTCGTATGTCGGCAGGCTACTTACCAAGCCAAAAATGAATGATAGTACGATCGAAAGGAAAGGTTTGGCTATTGTATTTGCTCTTCAAAAGTTTCGGCATTACCTTCTCGGTGTACATTTTATAGTCATATCTGACCATCAGCCCTTGAAGTACTTGATAAACAAGCCTAGAGTGACTGGAAGGGTTTGGTGATGGTTAATCTGGTTTCAAGAATTCAACTTTGATATTCATATTAAGCCAGGATGAAAGCACTACAACGGAACATGTATTGATGATGAACTGGTGGATAGTAATCCTTTCCTAGTAGCAACTCAGGCTGATTGGTATGATGGAATTCTCAATTTTCTCACTACTGGAAAACTCCTAGATCACTTAACATCAATAGAAAAGAGAAGATTACTCTTTAAAACTAAAGTGTACTCACTTATAAATGGGAATTTATATAGATATTATGAGGATGGTATCTTCAAAAAGTGTGTTTATCTAGAGGAGGTGAACCTTTTGCTTGAGGCAACACACAGTGAAGGGCATCTAAAGGGGGAAAATTTGGCTCATAGAATCATCCACAAAGGACTATGGTGGCCTCATATCTACTGAGCTGTAATCAAGTTTTCTAAAGAATGCCACATTTGCCAGAGACGTGCTCCTATGCCAAACAGATTGAATTTCCAACCATTAGTCATATCTACAAGATGTCTCCCATTCAAACGATGGGGACTTGATTTCATAGGACCAATTAGTCCAGCTGGTCAACCTGGGGGTAAGAAGTATATTTTGATGGCCACATGTTATACAACTAAATGGATAGAGGCTAAAGCTATTATGGACTACACGACCTTAACAATAGCTAAGTTCTTGTATAAATGTATTTTCTCAAGATTTCGTTGCCCACTAGAAATCACTGGTGATAGGGGCACACATTTTGTAAATCAATGGCTCGAATTTATATTTGATAGGTACAAGGTCTTTCATAAAAAGTATTGTGCCTACTATCCAAGGGAAAATGGCCAAGCAGAAAGCTCCAATAAGATTTTGATTGGGTTGCTATGCAAATTTATCTTTTGATCATCAAAGTTTTTGGCCACAAGCATTGATCGGTGCAATGTGGGCTTTCAGAACTACAAGAAGGGGAGCCATTGGCAAGAGTCCATTCGCTTAGTATATGTAAAAGAGACATGGGCACCATTCGAATTTATTATCAAAATAGAAACTAGAGCCAGAACCATTGGATTTGAACAGGAGATTGGTAGCATTAGAAGAATGCAGAGAAGGAGAAATGCAAAAACTTCAGGAAACACAAGAAGAGCGCAAAAGACTGCATGATAGGTATCTTAGGTCTAACGAAGTACAGAAGGATCCTTGGTTTTTGTGCATCAAATCCTAGCAGTTTTAACCTAATTGGCACCCAAATGGATAGGACCATACAGGGTGATAAAGGTATTACCACATGAAGAAGTGCATTTAGAGCATTTGTAGGGTAAGAGGATAGCCCTGGTCAATATCTCCAAGGTGAAGAATTACCTGAATTAACTCAAGATGGAAGAAATTCATTCGCTGTACATCTGCATTTCATTCAGTGTTTGTAGTTTATTTTGGTCTTATTGAAATAAGCAAATAAAGGAGGAATTGCTCCGCGATGGTGCAAAGACTTGATGTGGGGGTCTGTTGCGTGGTGCAATTCTCTCTCTCTCTATTTCTCTCTCTCTCTCTCTCTCTCTCTCTCTCTCTCTCTCTCTCTCTCTCTCTCCTCCCCCCCCCCCGTAGTCCCCCCTAGCCCTGCTTCTCTCTCTACCCCTGCCATTCCCTCTCTCCCCCACCCGTAGCCCCCACTCAGTTCCCTGCAACCCCTGCCATTCCCTCTCTCCCCCACTCACATCCTCCCACAGCCACCCCCTTCACTTACTCTCTCTCTCCCCGCCACTCTCTCACTTCCCAACCTGTAGCCCACTCCCACCACGTCCCGCATCCCACCCCCCACGCCTCCCTCACTTTGCCACCTGCAGCCCCCGCAACCACTCCCCCCACGTGCCTCATGCTTCAACCCCCATGCCTCTCTCTTCCCCACCTGTAGCATCCGTAGCCCCGCAACCCCCACATCATCGGCACCACTCACGGCCACCCACACCACACACACTCCCACCACGACCCACGACCTCCCTCCACCACCCACCACCTCCCACCACTCCCCATACCACCCACACCACCCACCCTACCCACCACCTCCCACCACTCCCCATGGCCTCCCCACACGACCCACACCACCCACACCACCTACACGACCCACATTCCCCGCACCACCCACCACCTCTCGCCACCACCCACCACCTCTCACCACTCCCCACGGCCTCCCCACATCACCCACACCACCCACCACCTCCCACCACCTCCCCACACCACCCACACAACCCACCACCTCCCACCACTCCCCACACCACCCACCACCTCCCACCACTCCCAACTGCCTCCCCACAGCACCCACCATCTCCCACCACCTCTCACCACTCCACACACAACCCACCACCTCCCACCACTTCCCAGGGCCTCCCCACACCACCCACACCACCCACCACCACCCACCACTCCCCACACCACCCACACCACCCACACCACACACCACCTCCCACCACTCCCCACACCACCCACACCATCCACCAACGCCCACCACTCCCCACACCACCCAACACCTCCCACCACTTCCCACGGCCTCCCCACACCACCCACTACCTCCTACCACTAGATTAGTACTCATTGGGGATGTACGTATCTCCAGCACTCTCCTGGTCTCCTCTTTGCAGTCTTTGGCTACAGGCCTACTATAGGAAGTCACTCTGTGGTGTGGATACAAAGCTTGGGCTTCCTAGTGGAGGGCTAATAGCACTATAGTGTGAATAAGTGGCTTGATTTTGTCATTCGGTGTGTGTCAGTGGTGATTACTTAGAGCAAGTCTTCATATCTTTGTACTGATCAGGGCAAGCCTTCATCTAGTTGTGTTCACTGTATTGGATGGATCTCGTGTACTGGTTTTGTGTAGTTATGGAATGGCATGTTAGCCCAGAGCATCAACTTTTAGAGCATTTCTTTTGCCTATATTGTAATCATGTGTTTCAACTAAGGAGTGGTTTTGTCCTTCACTATTGGCATCAATCTTCTATTTGAGTATCTACAATACGGTGTATCGATTGTGATCATGCCTGCTCACAGAAATGTTAAAGGGTATACTTCCCTAAGAAGAACCTCCCTTGAGTAGGCGAAGTACTGGAAGTGCATATTGCCTCCTCTTGTTAAAAGTAGGTACCCTAGTACCTCCTCTACAAGAATTATGAAAAATACTACAAAGAAAAAGGTTATATTTTATATGAAGAACATATTGAACATGTGATTGAAACTTCATCTAGATTTTCATTATCTGAAGAACTTCAACATACCCTGTGTGAAAAGGATACTGACTTTTGCTCTTAAATTCAATTGAAGAATATGAACTGATTGCAAAATTTGTTATGAATCACATCTATGAAGAAGCTAAAGTTGATACAAAATATAAAATTGTCGATAAGAAAATCAAATATATTGCCCAACCCTCACCTAAGGGGAGTGAAGATAAATTTAAACAAGTCTCAAAAGATCTTAGTTTATGTGAGCAAACAAATATAGGCCATACATTTATTGATGAAACTTCAAAAATAATTAAAATAGGAAATGATGATCATTTTTTGCTACGTGCTGAACATGATATTTTCCAAGGGATTGCCTACTATGGCAAGTGGATTCAAAGGTAGAAGCTCTTGAGGCAAAACACTCTCACATGACTCTCATAGGACTTGAACCCAAGACCTCTTCCTTCTCTTCCATATTACTTAACTACTATACTAAGCACCTCTGATTGTCTAAAGATCATAAGCATGTTTGCCTAAGTTTACTCGCGAGACCTCTGCACTACACTTGAATGAACAAATGATGTCACATGTAAGATCCATGGACCTCATGTCATAAACTTACTTTATAAGACACACACATATGTATATATATATATATATATATATATATATATATATATATATATATATATATATATATATATATATATATATATATATATATATATATATATATATATATATATATATATATATATATATATATATACGTGTGTGTGTGCATGTGTGTGTGTTTGTATGTAGATGTGTGTGTATATATATACATACATACATATGTATATGTGTGTGTATATATATACATACATACATATGTATGTATATATATATATATATATATATATATATATATATATATATATATATATATATATATATATATATATATATATATATATTTATATGTCTACATATATATATTTATATGTCTACATACATATATATGTGTGTGTGTGTATGCATGTATGTGTCATACATATGTTCACACATGCATACACACACATATACATATGTATGTATGTATATATATACAGACATATACATACATACATACATACATACATACATATATATATATATATATATATATATATATATATATATATATATATATATATATATATATATATATATATATGTATGTATGTATGTATGTATGTATGTATGTATATGTCTGTATATATATACATACATACATATGTATATGTGTGTGTATGCATGTGTGAACATATGTATGACACATACATGCATGCATGATCAATGTTCCTTGGGATTGCAGGTATGCAAATTAGGTTTCATTCTCTTAGCGTTTATCTGTAATTACTCCGACTATTTGAGTCACCTGATATCCTGCACGGCGTTTCTGTAAAAAAAAAATAATAGTGTTTGCGCGAGCTACTCCGACTATTTGAGTCACCTGATATCCTGCACGGCGTTTCTGTAAAAAAAAATAATAGTGTTTGCGCGAGCTATAAATAAGATTGACCTAGAAAGACTATCATTTGATGCACATTGCTTATGAATCTGTTAAATATAATATTTTCGTTGTTTTTCCTTGTGAACTTGAATCTCTAGGACTCCTCAATCATTTATGTTCGCACGCGCTTTGCAGAGAGAGATAACAAATTACATTCTGCCATTTCCGTACCGGCGCACATGACCATAGAAATTGCATTTCTCTGTACAACATTGCAAAAATATAAGAAACGAGAAATCATGGCTTTATCTGCATCATGCTTCAATTCGTTTTGCGAATTATTCATCGTTCTCAGAAACAACTTCGTTCATGCCACATGTGCATTCCATCCATCTGGAATTGTATTTACGTTAATGTGTTAATGCTAGATTCATGCATTGAAAGATCAAATGTTTTGAACAACGAATTTATGTCCGGATCCTAACTTCTGGGAGAACTGCGGTAATTGGCCCAATAAAAATCTCAAGCAAGGATAAGCGATTCCGCACAGGCTAGCTTGGCTAGATGGGCCTTCTATTTTTTGAGGTGGGGACAAAGTTTGATCCCCATCTACGATAGGACAATTTTGTGGGCCTAAGGGCAGTGTAATCACATTGTATCTAGTTGAAATCAGTTGCCTTTGGATAGTTATCTCTTGTCTCACTTTCAAAGAATCTTGTCCTTTGAGTACTATGACGATTCAATTGTATAGTTGCAATTTGAAAGTTAAAGTTCAGAGGATTATGCTTCGATTGAACCTCTATTTAAAGTAAACAAATTGCAGTAATTATAGCAGAGCGCAAGGAAATGAATTTTCATGTCACTTGATTACTTGGCTATTTCTAGAAGTCAACCACTGTTCGAGACTTTGATAGCATTTAAACAAGAAACAGAAAATAATAAGTTAACTCCCTTCACTTCGGTATCTCGATTGTTTTTCTGAAAGGCTCACGAAAATCATGCGTTGGTCTCAAAGGACATGATGACCTTGCACTCAATTGCAAACTGACAGACATTGGAAAATGATTTGACTCCGCAGAGAAGTTTTTAGAAGTATCTATAGAAGTACATTGAAGGTAGTTCTTCTAACAGGTTCAAAGCAGTTTACGTACATGCGCATTTTTCTCCAGTTTACGTACATGGGCATTTTTCTCCTTTCTAATCAGCTTTTGTAAGCAGTGCGAGCGCGCTTGCATGCAGGAGCGCAACAATGTTGAAAAAAAAAAACGAAATCCTATGCTTGTTATACAATCTTGCCCTACACTTTTCAAAAGCATAAGACATTTAAAAAAACATTCTAATTATCTTATCATCAAATTAGTTTGAGGATATTAAAGTAACGTAGATGATAGGTATTCGTTTATTCTCCAATATCCCTTGCATGTAAGAATGCACAAATTAATCTTTCAGTCCTTCAGATTCATAGAATATCCATGAAAATGGAGGAACCACATGGGCGAAAAAACTTGAAATCTTTGTAAAGTTGATGATTAACATCTTGGAACTGTAGCCTCTACCTCTTTTACATATTCTGATGTTCCATTTCTTTGATTGCTCCATCTTCATGACCGATTTAATTTATTACCTGGTCGCATGTTATATTCTAATCCAAAAGCCCTGCTTTTAATATGGGGTCGTATTTTGATGATCAAAGACATCAAGAACTTAAGTCTCAAGTGGTTCCATATTCATTTAAAATCACATTTCAAACATTTGTATATAACCTTGTAACGTTTCATCTCATTATATGAATCTATCTTTTGAAAGCACCCTTGAAGTCTTTGCCACTTCAAGATAAACGATGGAAAATATATGTTTATTATCTGGGATTTCCCCACAGTTATTTTCAGCTTATGCGGAATTCACATACGAGAGGTGCATGTAATGTATATATTCTCATGTTCATATGGATAAATTTATTATCTTCTAGATTGCCCCAAATTTATTTTTCAGGTTATGCGGAATTCACATACGAGAGGTGCATGTAATGTGTGGATTCTTTTCTATCGCAAGATTTACATGAAAGATGAAGTTCGCGAAATAGAAATGTGAGGTCTATGTGTGAATTCTTGATTGTGTTAGGATGCGAAAAGAATCGAGATGAACGCATATATCAAATCATATTTCTACATATTAATTACATGTAAAAAGGTTTTGAGGCCAAAAAAAATCATATGCTTCAGTAAGATCATAACTTTATAGGAGAAACGTAAAGATAAAATTTAAAACTACAGTTGAAAAGAAACTTGATTTTTGGCATCACTTCTTTTTAGTGAAACTTAAGTCATTGAGATCATCTTGGGGAAAGCATTTTTTTCAAGCAATGTGGAATTGCCGATAGACTTTTCATATTCATATCTAAAGGAAACATTGATTTGTACTTCATAGCTAAACGGTTGAGGTGGAGTCCAATGCGTTAATGCTAGATTCATGCATTGAAAGATCAAATATTTTGAACAAAGAGTTTATGCCCGGACCCAAGCTTCTTAGAGAACTGTGGTATTTTTATTTGAACAAAATAAGGAAGCTAAATATCAATGCAGGAAAGCAAAATTACATTATGCTGACAGAATACCAGCTGGTGGCAATAAGTTTTACAAAATAGAATCCATAAAATGGATCGTGGACACTATAGGGCTAGAATATAAGGACAGAGTCTTTCCCTTCATGTTTCCAGTTGGACATCTTTAGATCTTCTTGATACCCTTATTATAAGAGAACAAATAATCTTTTGGGGGGCTGGAAAAAGAGATGATGATTCCTATCATCGATGCATACGATGATGATTCTTGTCACCGGTACATAAGAGAGAGAAAGAGAGAAAGCTTAACAATAACACTATCCAATCTATAATAGATAGTGTGTATGTATATGTGTGTATGCATATGCATGTGAGTATGTAATCTCTTTCACTCTCTCTCTGTCTCTCTCTTTCATCTCTCTCTCTCTCTCTCTCTCTCTCTCTCTCTCTCTCTCTCTCTCTCTCTCTCTCTCTCTCTCCCCCTCTCTCTCTCTCTCTCTCTCTCTCTCTCGCTCTTTATGTTTCTCTATATCTCTCTCTTTCTTTCATCTCTCTCTCTCTCTTTCTTTCATCTCTCTCTCTCTCTCTCTATCTCATTCTATATCAGTCAAAAACAAAAGAATCACTTACCTCGATGTAATTGTTTGGAGCGTTGCCGTCAAAGTCCACTTAATGATGTCCTCCATCAAACTCAAAAGAACTCATGCCAAAAAGCTCCTGCAAAACTAAAGGGAAGGGAAATTTGAAAAGGGAAAACACAAAGAAAGAGATAGGGTGCTACAGTGTGTGTGATATTCACCAAAATTTTAGATCTAGAGAAATAGAGAGTTGTGTGTAGAGAGAGAGAGAGGGAGAGAAAGAGAGAGATGTGTGTACACAATATGCTCAGAATATAGTTCACGTGCACAAACTCGACAGTAGCAGACTTTGGTTCAAAATGCAAGCAAATGTCGAATTTTTCCTCTCGGGTCCCGTTAAAATGTTGCCTCGATATAAGCGTCGATATGAGCATCGGTAATTTCCAGTAAATTACTAACGCATATACCGATACTCATACCGTTGGTATTCTATTCGCAGTTTTCCAAGCATATTTAATGGTCATACCAATGCCGAAGCATGACCGTCGGTATGGACAACGTCGGTATGCCCCTCATATGTTGTAGTGTTAGATGAACATACATGACGTGCTTAACGAAAATAAATCTGATCATCAAAATGATACTTACAAACTCATGATGTATAGTGTTGTACCTGCTGCTACCCAAACGTGATGCTCTAACTATATCTAGACATATGGCCACCGCATCTAGCTGCTAACAATATCGATCAGGAGTGTGCAACTACTCATTGCAGATCATATACCACTTCTAAGCCTCTAACCATGCAAGCTTCAACTATCCTATGTCTCTAAAGATATGCAATGTGCAAACATGTTAACTAAAGCTCTTGATGGTACAAAGTTAAGTAGATTCAAGTTGATGATTGGCTTGCAGGAAATCAAGGACAATTGAAGACTTATTTGGAGGCCAGACATGTTAGGCTTGAGGGGGAGCTATTGGTGCATTTTAGTCCAGGCCTGCATGCTTGATATATTTGATATCATCCTCATTTGTAAGTCACATGAGTAGTCATGTGAACACCTCTTGTAAAAGAGTTCATTTTTATCTCTTGTAATTAAAAAAAGAAAAAGGAAAAGGATGGCTTACCTCATGCATGATGTAAAAGCAATTTCGTGGCTCTAACTACCAAAACCCACGATTTTTTGAGCTGAGGGAATATCTCCTAACTTTGGGGATCACTTTTAGGTGGAGCCATTCGAATTCAAATTCGAAACTCCCTCCAAGAATAGCTTTAAAAGGAGCAAGAAGGAAGAGGCGATTAGCAAGCCTTGTACGTGACCACTTCATGTCATTTTGTAGAGATTGAAGAGCTTAATCCATAGCACTATCATTCTACTCCCATTGTGCAAAGATTCATTGCCAATGTGGTTGTAATCATATATGAATCTATACATTTATCATCATCTACTTCTCTATTTCGTTCTCTCCTATACTCACTCAGAGCAGTACCTTCAGAAGGTCATATCTCGAGTTCTACTGATTCTTTTTCAGTGACTTAACATGCGTTGGATAGCTCTTACTGTCTAGTTTCTGCATAGCAATGTTCAAGGTCATTAGATTTATAGCTTTGGATATATCTGCATTTTACTGCTCACTGGTCTATCTCTGCAGAGCCCCGAAAATGGTGGGCATGTTCCAGAAATTGATAAATCTTGTTCTCACTGCTCACTCCATCATTTGAAGTGATTTAACTTGTATTGTGAAGCTTGCTAAGTCTATTTGCTATGCCCAAAAGGAATTTTTCTAATTCCTACCAGGTTGAGAGCAGTGTTCATCTTTTCCAGCAGGTGTATGTCCAAAAATAGCAAGTTTTGGGAGCTAGTCATTTCGCAACTAGTCTGTCTTGACTTAAACTAGTCATTTCGCAACTACTTGGCTGATATTTTGGTGGATTTAGGAAGCTCAAAGGGTCTACTAATCAACTCTGAAGTCTCAGTTGGCTGGTGTGAAGCTGGTTGTAGCGGCACCTACTCATCTTTGGATTGCATCCACCATCTCTCTTCACAGAGAACACCCTGTACCTATGAGTTTCTTTTTTAGTATGAGTGGAGATTCAATTTCCAATGCCCAAACCCGTGGATCATCATTACATGAGAGTTGGTTAGACAACATCCAATGAATAGACGTGGATGCATAGGTTGGTGGATCGCAATAAGGCACTAACGTTCACAAAGAGTTGGATGTTTTACAAGGTCCCCCTCTTAATTAAGCATAACTTTGTGCCTCAAGGAAAACTCTCCAAAGAACCCCAACCCCTAGATAGAAATGTAGGCGAATATGAAAAAAATAAATTGAGAGGAGCTTAGAGGTAGTGAGGAGGCTTCAAGGTTAGGAACTCCATCCAAGAAATGCTCTAGAGGTCGGGGGGATGTCCCATAAAATATGTGCATTTATGCCCCAAGGAACCCCTCTCCCCCCCGGTACCGACATGGAAAGGCAAATGTGTGCCATACAACATTTTTAGAGAACCTCAAGTGTTAGATTATAGAAGTAAATAATGCCTTTTCCCCCATCCGTAGTTTCCCTTTGCATGATTCTTTAAACATTTTCATTCCAGCATCCTAGAGGTTCGAGATTTCTTTGACTCCTGTAGTATCCAGCTTTGCACTTGTACATTCTAATATTATTACAGACGCTCCTCACGACTATCAATTGCCTATGATTCCGGGTGCTTCGAGCAGTTCATCAAGGCTAATGGATAAAATTACAAGGCATACCCCTTTCGCTTGGCATGTGTTGAGGACGACTATAAACGTAGACCACCATGTTCAATCAATGATGATTTTATGGCAACTCTCACGTATGCAGCAATGCAATATCTCTTCTTGCGAGAGCATGAGGACAATGCTAACGATGGTCAAGATATTCTGAAGCATACATTTCATTGATTATTTAGTTATTCCTTTCGCCTCCAGTGTGTGATCCAAGATGACCTCTTGTGCTGCACGAGAGCACCATGACCATTCCACCTCATGAACATGAATCGTCTATTCGCCCTAAATATTCACTGAAGGGGGAGCAAATGCAGATCAAGCTCAACTGAGTTTAAATCTGAACACGTATATGTGCCCATGTGTGTATATGTTGGAACGCATTGACATTATTGCATTATGGGTTGAGGCTCGTCGTGCTAGGTATTTCTATCCTTCCACTTTTCCATGTCACAAGTTTCTGCTCAACTTCACGACCTCACCAATCTCCTACACTCGAGTGCTTGTCCCCTTGACTATAGTTGTATGAGAGTGTCGGTGGTATATGCACCAAGTAGCCACACTACCCAATGGTCTACCTCACCTTTGCGTTCGATTTTGCCAACCTACCATCGTTGTTGGTGCTCAAGCCTTCTCGACCATCTCTAAGTACTTTAGTTTGTTGAGCTGCGCGAAAAAATGGAAGGCGGACTGCTCACATTCGACGCTTTTTTGATGTTATACAGTGTTATAGCAACCCATTATAGTTCGCGATTAAGGACTTTATGCATTGTCCTTGAAGCTTAGACCTCCTTCACATAAGGCGGAATATGGAAAGAGAACTGGGATAACGGCAATCAGAAATTTACGTGTGTATATAACTATTCAAGCAGGAACGCCAGGACACTACTCAACTTGATTCAAATCACGAAAGTGAAAAAGTAAAATTCTGTTTCGACCCTCTCATCCCAGCCTGTTAATGTCCCGCCTTCCACGTGGAAGTCAATCCATTTGTTAGTGATAAGCTAGAACTGTTAAAATGCTACCAAGATTACATCAATAGAGACCATGACACCTCGTATATTCATTCAATTACAATTTAACTATAGAATAATAAAAGGGCATATGAAGATGAAACCATCGGAGCAGAAAAGGTTATATACTAGTTATCTACAAAGAAACCTCTAGTTCACACAGAAAATGGATATTTTTTTTCTTTTATAAACACAATGAATTGGAAAAAAACCAACCTCATTATGCAGGGACCCACCTTGGAAAATTATGGAATTTTGAGCATGTATTCTACATTTAAAGTGCAAGGATAGATGCCTTAGAGTTCCCCAAGATGGGTGCTCCTAAGTTATGAGGTCGGGTGTGTGTCTTTTCAATTCATTGTATTAAAAAAAAAAACACAAAAAAAAGAAAAAAATTAATGCTAGCGTGGGCGGCGGGCCGTGAACATCTTGTAAATGTTTTGAACATCTTAGTGCTCTGATTGCGCACCATAGCATGGATATTCTATGAATATCAATGAGGTGTACGGCTTCTTGGGCAGCTTTGGCAGCGGTATGCGAATACCAGCATACTAAATTCCATGAAGGATATACAACCATCATGCTCCTTCGGACTTATCAGATCATTTTCTGTACGATGTTCATTGCGCAGAAACAGGATTCTTTATTTACGTCATCCTTTGAGAGCCTTGTGAACTTTATACGGAAACTTATGGTGATCACGCAAAGTTTACAATTATTGAAAGAATCTTCAAACATTAAAGTTCAAATGTTCGTCAAACACGGTTCACTGTTTTAGTATTTCGCCGAACTTTAGAATGAGAAGACTTCTAATGTTGGGCAGCCGGAGCCACACCGCGCATTCCTAAGAATGTCAGTGGTAATCAAAGCTTCCAGTTTAGGTGGATAGCTTATTAAGCGATTAAGAAGCTTCAAGTTGCAAAGGCGCAACGAGACGATGAGGTCAGCCATGCACCTGTTTTGAACAACTTGATCTAAAGAACTTCAAAACAATATGTTCGCGATACAGTCAAGAAAATCTAATCTTAGAGTTTTAAGCTCTTATAAATAGACCGGGAATCAATCCTTCAGAGATGTAAGACGGAAGAGTTTTTTTGTTGAAGGAAATATTGGGATGCGTCGTGTAGTCGTAAGCGCCTTGTCTTCAAAGTGAATGTCCAGTTTCCGAAACCTACAGAATTGCATAAGGGTCAATTCACATCGCGCGCCATGTAAACATGTACAGAATTGCATAAGGGTCAATTCACGACACATCTATTTATGTAATGCGACCCTCTCGGGTAATCCGACATGCATCATATATGTGCCCATGCGTGTATATGTTAGAACTCATTGACATTATTGCATTATGGGGTGAGGCTCGTCGTGCTAGGTATTTCTGTCCTTGCACTTTTTTGTGTCACAAGTTTGTGCTCAACTTTACCACCTCACAAATCTCCTACACTCGAGTGCTTGTCCCTTTGAATACAGTCGTATGAGAGTCTAGGTGGTATATGCACCAAGTAGCCACGCTACCTAATGCTCTACCTCATCTGTACGTTCCATTTTGCCATGCGACCATCGTTGTTGGTGCTCAAGCTTTCACAACCATCTCTAAGTACTTTACTTAATTGTGCTGCGCGAAAAATTTGAAGGGGGACTGCTCACAGTCGAGGCCTTTGTGTGTTTATATAGTGTCATGGCAAGCCATTATATTTGACGATTATAAGGACTTTATCGATTTTCCTTGAATCTTAGATCTCCTTCACATAAGGCGGAAGATGGAAAGAGAAATAGGAGAACGGCAATCAGAAATTAGCGTGTGTATATAACTATTCAAGCAGGAACGCCGGCACACTACTCAACTTGATTCACATCAAGAAAGTGAAAAAGTAAAATTCTGTTATATACTTGTCATCGACAAGAAAATAACATAAGATTGTTAAACATATGACACATGAAATAACTTCAAAGGATGATATTGAATAAAATAGTACGAAAGGAAAAGTAAGGGAGAGTCCACCGATCACTCCACACTCCATTAGAGAGGAGCAATTTATGGAGTTTATATCTTAGGCACCTCTTGCTTATATTGCTAGAGTGTCACAATACTAGGTTGCTTATGGTAGCACTCCCCTCGACAGTTTATGGAGTTTATATCTCAAGCATTTCTTGCTTATATTGCTAGAGTGTCATAGTACTAGGTTGCTCATGGTAGCACTCCCCCGAGCCTCACTCCCACCGGTGGCACTTGCCGTTGGCACCCCTCCCTTTGGTGGAAATCCTCCCCTGAGCCTCACTCCCTTTGGTGGGTCTACTCTCATCCGAGGTACTCTTGGCTTTACGACTCCACCATGGCCGTCCTATCAGCCATCCCCTAGTGGCTCTAGTAGTTGAAATATGCATTCGACACCATAGTGCGATATAATGTTGGCTCGACTGGTGCGTCTAATCGGTCGAGATCACGCTCTAGAGTAGTAGGTTCCAGAGATAGATCTATAGGTGGCTTTGAAGGAAGCAAATGTTGTGAAGGCAATCCAACAGACATTGTGCCTCTCACTTCTACTCCTAGAGCGAGTACCTCAGATGCAAGTATGTCTCATAGTACACCACATACACCTTGGGGTTCTCATGACCATGAGGACTCCAAGGTATCCCATATATTTGATGGAGCTCCAATGATGGATATGGCCGAAAAGGCATGCATGAGTGCATAAGGCACTGTGCGCCATATAGTTTGGACACTCTCTCATGGTGAAATGGAGTGAACAAGATAGAGATAAATAGAACTATATCACAGAGTCGATCTATCAAGAGTATCGGCCAGCACTTGGATACCCTTTTGTATGTTCGGGATGGATTAAGCACACAGGACATGAGATGATGTTGCATGGATGATTAGAGGCTCGTGATGCTTTCGAAGTAGGCTTATAGAAGCTTGCATGGTTAGAGGCTTAGAAGTGGTATATGATCTGCGATGAGTAGCTGCACACTCCTGATCGATATTGTTAGCAGCTAGATGCGGTGGCCACATGTCTAGATATAGTTAGAGCATCACGTTTGGGTACTAGCAGGTACAACACTATACGTCATGAGTTTGTAAGTATCATTTTGATGATCAAATTTATTTTCGTTAAGCACGTCATGTATGTTCATCTAACACTACAACATATGAGGGGCATACCGACGTTGTCCATATCGACGGTCATGCTTCGGCATTGGTATGACCATTAAATATGCTTAGAAATTACGAATGGAATACCAACGGTATGAGTATCGGTGTAGAGGAGGTACTGGGATATCCGCTTTTAACAAAGGTAGAGAATGAAGGTTAAACACGTCCAGTACGTCGCCTACTCAAGGGGGGGTTCTCTTTAGGGAAGTATACCCTTTAACATTTTTGTGGGCAGGCCGACAACAAGAATTTTACAGAATGGTAAATGCTTCAGAAGATATGGACAACCAATAACCAAGGAAGACCGTACTCTGCCTGATTCAAATCAGATGATTACAAAGTTGGGCAAATGATGAATAATGCTCACAAGTATAGACTTAGGTCTAACAAGCCACAAACTTAGGGCTAACAAACCACCCGAAAAGTAATTCACTCCAATACATCAGATTCTTCTCATCAACATAAGGGCCAATGATATGCAGGATAATTCAGAACAATACAAGAATTCCTCAACGAGGTAGAACCTAATCAATAATACTGACTCACAGAAAAAATAACCCCAAACTACTCTCTTACATTATAGTGCTCATAGCCCTTCACTGTGAAGCCTACCCTCTGTATACACGACAGAGTAGCTCCCACAGTAGACTTGAAACCACCAAGTGCAAGAGAGGTCTTCTGCACATATACGCACGGCAAAGTGACTCCAGGAAAAATGTACCAAAAAGTGTGTACTGTGTACATGTACTCCAGTGTGTGTCGTAATCCAAATGAGCACAAATCCTTTGATTTTATAGGCCCCAATAGGCCAAGGGAGCCTTGCGGAATCTTCACGTCCACTGAACATGCACCGGTTGAGTGCCCAAAATTGAAGGGTAGGTCAAATATTCCACTTGATTTGAATTGGATCCCCAAAGATAGGTAGTCGCCGTGAATGGTTGGCGGCCACTTTTACTCTTGACAATACACTTTTACCATTGCACCTTTGTCTTGAGCCTTCCACTGCCCGCATGATGTGCGAGACCCAATCTTGCTTTTGATTCATTGTACTTCTGGACCCATGTTCATCCTGAGAAAAGCTCCTTCATGATTGGCTTAGATGTCATTTTCTTCTATGCTCTGCATGCTCCTCACAGCCAAGTGTCTTCTGACAGGTGTGTGCATGTATGAATATGTGCGTGTAGGTGTATGTGGGCCTATATGTGGGGTGAGAGGGTAGGTGTGTGGGGATGCATGTATGTGTTGGTGTGTGTGTGATGGGTGGGTGTGCATGTGTATGGGTGTGAGAGTGTGTGCGTTTATGTGCGTGGTTGTGCGTGAGTGTGTGTGTATGGATGTGCAGGTGTGGGGGCGTGTGAATGTGTCGGTGTGTGAGTGTCCCGGTGCGTGTGGAAGGGTGGTGTGAGGGAAATAGAGAGTGAGGGGGTGCAACGGGTGGGTTGTGAGGTGTGAGGGTAGATGTGAGGGGTAGAGGCGGAGGGGGTGGGGGGATTGGTGGGGTGAGGGGGGGATTTGAGCGGAGGGTGGAGTGGGGGTAGAGGCGGAGGGGGAGGCGTGTGGGGGAATTCGGAGGGCGGAGTGGGGGGAATGCGGAGGGCGGAGTGGGGGGTAGGGGGGGGGCGGAGGCGGGTGCTAGTGGAGAAAGGGGGGGGGGGGTAGTGGAGGAGGGGGGTGGCTATTGGAGGAGGGGGGGGGGTGGCTAGGCGGAGGGGTGCGGGGTGAGGGGGCGGAGGCATGCGGGGTGAGGGGGCGGAGGCGGGTGCGGGTGGCGGAGGCGGGGGCGGGTGCGGGTGGCAGAAGGGGGTGGAGGCGGGTGGCTAGTGGAGGAAGGGGGGGGGGGGCTAGTGGAGGAGGGGGGTGGCTAGGCGGAGGGCGGAGGATAGGGGAGGTGGAGGGCGGAGGATAGGGGAGGGCGGAGGGTAGGGCGGAGGGTAGGGCGGAGGGTAGGGCGGAGGGTAGGGTGGGTGGCGGGGGGAATGGGCGGATGGCGGGGGTGGGAGAGGATAGGCGGGTGGCGGGGGTGGGAGAGGATAGGCGGGCGGGGAAGGAGAGAGAAAGGAGGGGGAAGAGAGAGGGGAAGGGAGAGAGGGAGGAGGGGGGTGGCTAGTGGAGAAGGGGGGGTAGCTAGGCCGAGGGGTGCGGGGTGAGGGGGCGGAGGCGTGCGGGGTGAGGGGGGGGGAGGCGGGTGCGGGTGGCGGAAGGGGGGCGGAGGCGGGTGGCTAGTGGAGGAAGGGGGGGGGGGGGCTAGTGCAGGAGGGGGGGCTAGGCGGAGGGCGGAGGATAGGGGAGGCGGAGGGCGGAGGATAGGGGAGGGCGGAGGGTAGGGCGGAGGGTAGGGCGGAGGGTAGGGCGGGTGGCGGGGGGAATTGGCGGATGGCGGGGGTGGGAGAGGATAGGCGGGTGGCGGGGGTGGGAGAGGATAGGCGGGCGGGGAAGGAGAGAGAAAGGAGGGGGAAGAGAGAGGGGAAGGGAGAGAGGGAGGAGGGGGGAGAGAGAGGGGAAGGGAGAGAGAGAGGAGGAAGAGAGAGAGGGGTTCATCCGCGGAAAACGAGAGAGAAATAGAGAGAGAGTGAGAGAAGAAAGAGAGAGGGAAGGAGATAGAGAGGGAGAGAGAGAGAGGGGGAGAGAGAGAGGGGGAGAGAGAGATGAAGAGAGAAAGAGAGAGAGACAGAGAGAACGAGAAAGAAGAGAGAGAGGGGGGTTGAAAGAGAGAGGGGAATAGAGAGAGAGAGAGAAAGATAGCGACAGGGGGAGAGAAAGAGGGAGAGAGAGACGGGACGGGAAAGCGGAGAGAGAGAGGGAGCGAGAAAGAGATAGAGAGAGAAAGGGAAATAGATGGGAAAGTGAGAGGCCGAGAGATAAAACAGATCAACTGAAATGAAAGCAACCATCCCCCCGGAAAACCATTATGTCCATGAAATGGAATGGACTATTCCCTGAAGCTTCATCCCAAGGCATCTGAGAGTTTCCGACCTCTACAGACCCCCACATCAAGCTTTTGCACCGTCTCGGTGCAATTTCTTCCTTATTCTGCTTATTTCAAGAGATCTAGTTAATTATTGAAAAAAACATGATATGTACAAAGGGTGTAATGCTTCCATTTTGACCTAGTTCAGATACTTCTTCACCCGGGAGATGTTGACAAGGGGCATCCTTTTACCTTGCAGATCTTCCAGATGCACTGCACCATGTGGCAATACCTTGATAACCTTATATGGTCCTGTCCATTTCGGTGCCAATTTAGTTGGAATTGGTGGAATTTGATGCACTAAAACCATGGACCCTTCTTGAACTTCGTTGGATCTCAGAAACCTGTCATGCAATCTCTTGCGCTCTTCTTGTGTCACCAGAAGTTTTTGCAGTGCTCCTTCTCTGTATTCTTCTAATGCCACCAATCTCTGAATGGGGGGTTCAATTCCAATGGTTTTGATTCCTAGTTCCTTTTTGATAATGAACTCAAATGGTGCCAATGCCTCTTTCCCATATACTAACCGAAACGGAGTTTTGCCTGTGGCTCCCCTCTTTGTGGTTCTGAAAGCCCAAATTGCACCAATTAGTGCTAGTGGCCAAGAGCTTTGATGATCGAAAGATAATTTGCGAAGCAGTCCAATCAAAATCTTATTGGAACTTTCTGCTTGGCCATTTGCCCTGGGGTAGTAGGCACAAGATTTTTTATGGAAGATTTTGTACCTGTCAAATATAAACTGGAGCAACTGATTTACAAAATGTGTGCCCCTATCACTAGTAATTTCCAGTGGGCAACCAAATCTTGAGAAAATAGGTTTATACATAAATTTAGCTACTGTTAAAGCCGTGCAGTCCACAGTAGCTTTAGCCTCTATCCATTTAGTGGCATAGCATGTAGCCATCAAAATATACTTTTTTCCTCCAGGTTGCCCAGTCGAGCTAATTGGCCCTATGAAATCAAGACCCCATCGTTCAAATAGCAGCCATCCTATAGATATGACCAATGGTTGGAAATTCAATCTGGTTGGCGCGGGAGCACACCTCTGGCAGATGTGGCATCCTTTAGAAAACTTGATTGCATCCTTGAAAATATGAGGCCACCATAAACCTTTGTGGATGATTCTATGAGCCAATTCTTCCCCCTTTAGATGTCCTTCACTGTGTACAGCCTCCAGAAGAAGATTTACCTCCTCTGGATAGACACACCTTCTCAATATATCATCTTGACAGTATTTATATAAATTCCCATTTATAAGAGAATATGCTTTGGTTTTCAGGAGCAATCTTCTCTTTTCTACAGGTGTCAAGTGCTCTGGGATCTTTCCAGTAGTCAGAACATGGAGAATTTCATCATACCCACCAGTCCGAACTGCTACTAGAAAAAGATTGCTATCCACCAATTCATCATTAATACCTGTTGCCTTTTCGCTCATTGCCATCCTGGACAATTGATCTGCCATGTAGTGCTCTTTCCTTGGCTTAATATGAATATCGAAATCAAATTCTTGGAATAACAATAGCCATCGCCAAACCCTTCCAGCTACTCTGGGCTTGTTAATCAGGTACTTCAAAGGCTGATGATCAGTTATGACAATAAAATGCACACCTAAGAGGTAATGCCGAAACTTTTGAAGAGCGAACACGATGGCCAAACCTTCCCTTTGGGTAGTGCTGTAGTTTCTTTCTGCCGTGGTAAGCAATCTGCTAGCAAAGACAATAGGTTGGTCTACCTTATGTGATGATGGTTGAGCCAAGACTGCTCCAACTGCATGAAGACTGGCATCTGTATGTACATGGAACTCTAATGACCAATTAGGAACAGTTAAAAGTGGGGCAGTACATAGTCTTAACTTTAATTCGCAAAATGCTTTCTCAGCTTCAGGAGTCCATGAGAAAGGGACGTTCTTACTTGTAAGCCTGGATAAAGGCTTAGCTATTTCCGAATACATTCTGATAAATCGTCTATGATATCCTGCATGGCCCAAGAAACTTTGCACTTCCTTTGGGCTTTGTGGAATTGGCATGGAAAGGATAGCAGTGATCTTTGCCGGATCAACCGTTATCCCTTCAACTGATACTATGTGGCCTAGGAGAGTGCCTTTGGTCACCAAAAAAAATGACATTTAGCAGGATTCAACTTCAACCCTGTTTTGAGACACTGCTCAAAGATTTCCTTTAGATTATCCAAATGGTTATTGAAATCTTGAACTATTGCCCTCTTGTCTGTTCCTGAAAATACTGAAAAATCATCCATAAAAATGCGCAGAAATGAGGTTAACCATTTCCCTAGTATGAGATACATAGTCCTATTGAAGGATGCTGGTGCATTCTTCAAGCCAAAGGCCATGTGGGTATAAACATATGTGCCCCATGGAGTAACAAAAGCCGTCTTGTCTCTATCTTCAGGATGAATGGCTATCTGATTGTAGCGGTTGAACCCATCAAGAAAACTGTATAGAGAGTGTCCAGCTACTTCTTCAAGCACCTGCTCTGTGAATGGCTGGGGAAAGCCATCTTGAATAGTTACCTTATTCAAGGCACGAAAATCGACGCATACTCTTATTTTGCCGTTTTTCTTTTTATAGGCAAAAAGTAGGGAGGTTACCTTCTGCAATAAAGAGGGATAGTGCCATAACCAAGCAGCCAAGTGAACTATCTGAGGATTCTCTTCATCACCAAGATTTACTTCTTGAACAAACTTTTCAGGATTCGACTTACTTGAAAATTCATCCCCATTGTATGCAGGAGCAGAGTTCAATTTATGATCCACAATCTGTTCCTTGATCCATCCTAAAGGTATATTTGAGAATGGAAGTTCTTGAAGGTCACACTTAGCTTCCTCCGATGCAGGCACAACTTTGTCACTTTCTGGTCCTGCAAGCATAAAATCATCTGATTCCTCCTATTTACCTGCCTTTTCCTTACATACCATTTTAGTGGCGCTAAGTGTTGAATTTTGATTTTTTGATTCAATTAGATATTTCTGTCCTTCAGGAGGTGCCTGCAAAAGATAAGCTTGACTTCCTTGCTTACTCTTTTCTATTTTGTTCAAGTGAAGAACATCAGTTTTTCCCTCTTCCCGTCCTCCTTGTGTTGCTTCACCAAAGTCCTCATTTACTTCACATATCTCTACTGTGCAGCATTCTGCACTTCCCATCATCCAATTTAATAGAGCATCATCTTCTGAAGGCATTACCTGGGTTTCCATTGCATATCCAATAGCCTTGTTGATGTCTCATCCTTCTTCCAAATGTAACTGTAAATGATTGTTAGTACTTGTGGAAATCCATAACTTGTTCTTTCCCCAATCCTGTAGAGCCTTTGCTTGCCTTAACCAAGGCCTTCCCAAGAGTAGAGGGTATGAGGTCTCTTGTGGCAGGGCTATAACGACAAAGTCTAAAACAAAATGACAACCCTGCACTATCATAAGTACCTTTTCAACAATGCCCAGTGGTGCAACCCGACGTTGATCTGCTAATGTGACTGTGAAGGGTGCTGCCTTTGTGGGATTGAGCCTTAGTTTCTTCATAGTGAAATCAGGCATCAAATTGATGCCGGAACCTCCATCTATAATAACACCTGTGAGAGCTTCATCCTTGATAAAAACAGTTAATCTTGAGCTTTGATAATCAGCTAGGGGTGCAGGAGGAAAGTCCACCATAAAACCATCTATGCTAGGAGGTGGGCACAAGCATGCAGAATGTATAATTTTCAGCAGATCACTTCTTACTTTAGAATCCACCTTTATGAGTTGGTACAGACTAATCTTATGGTGAATACCTTTCAAGATTTCCTCAATCTTCACTTCTTGCGTGTCTTCAGGAGTATTTGTTGGTCGATCTTTTAGCAAATTGGTCACCCTCTCTCCATGTCTTCTTGGTCCTTCCATCCCACCCTCTTTTCTGCATCTCTATCTTTGGGTCCTTGTTGTCCCTCCTTATGGGCTACTGCCGCTTGCCTGGCTCTAGTCATCATTGTCATAGATGAAGATGAAACAACATAAGATTGAGCGGTCATACCTTCTTCTTTTGGAGAGACTGATATCATGTGGATTGGAGTAGGAAGTCCTCTTGGGCAATCTTTTGTATAGTGATCCTTTGCCTCCGGACAATGTTGACAGGGAGGTGCATCTTCTGGAAGAGAACACCTATTCTACATGTGGCTGTACTCACCACAACGGTAGCACATCAAAGGTCTAATGTATCTAGGCTTCGCAGGCCGATTCTCTTCTCTATTAGCTGTATGTGAGGTGCTAGCATAATATGAATCTAAAACTTGATGGTTACCTCGTTGTTGCGCTCCTTTGAGGTAGTAGCAGTCTCTAGCTTCATGACCATCTTTGCCGCAGAATTGACAACTGACCTTGTTAGGACAATTACCATTGGAATGTCCACTATTGCTACATATTGTACACCAAACCTGTCTTCGTATGTCCTGTGTGGTTCGCAAATCTTCGAGCTCATGACGAAGTTGAGCTACTTCATCAACAGTGTGGGGCGGGGGTAGCGACACAACCTTCTCTTCTTGGCGACTTCGCTGCATTCTTAAGGCTTCCAACTCCTTCCTGAGTTGCTCGATGGGATCCAAGTCCGATGCATAATTTGGTTGGGCCTCCCCTTCAAAATGTAGTCTAGCCTCCTCAATGCGCGATGCGGTTGCAACAAAATCATCAAGTGTTGCATCCAATCTCAGAGATTCCCGAAGCTTCTGCTGAGATGACTTGGGCAGAGCTTTCTCTATCCATTTTTTTTACTAAGAAATCACCTGGAGCATGTGGCAGACGCGAAACAAGTGCTTTTGTTCTAGTGTGTAGTTCGTGAAATGATTCACCTGATCTCAATTTTAGGTTCTCCAGCTGATCTAGAGCTCTTTTAGAGGAGTTGCTTGGTCGGAATGTTTGCGAGAATGCCATCTTCAGTGCCTCCCATGTGGTGAAGTGTCCATCTGCATATTGACTATACCATTTGTCTGCAAGGCCTTCCAATGTAGATGGGAAGAGCACCAACAGTGCATCCTCTGGGTTCTGCAATCCTCGACCGTGGCATAGTGAGACGAATCTCCTCACGTGGTCATCTGCATCCTCATAAGCCAATCCCTTAAATGTAGGGAACTTGATGTTCAACCTAGAAAGTAAATGAGAAAGTTCCTCCATGGGCACTGGTGCTTCTTCTGAAGTATCAAAGGAAAAATCCAACGTCCTCCTCAGTTTTTCTTTTGAAAGCGGGGTTGAAGCCAAATCGATGGACAAATTTATGGGTAGAGGAGTACTAGCCAAAGATAGAGCTGGCTTCTTGAGGCTCTTTTGTACACGAAGGGGCTCTCTGTCTATTCGAGTGTGGGTCATGTACCCACTCGCAGAATGCAAAAATCAAGAAATTAATGCAATGATAATTATATAGTGCACACTAGATACCTCCCACAAAAATGCACGGTCCCACCGGGCGTGCCAAACTGGAGAGGAGGTACTGGGGTATCCGCTTTTAACAAAGGTAGAGAATGAAGGGGGGGTTCTCTTTAGGGAAGTATACCCTTTAACATTTCTGTGGGCAGGCCGACAACAAGAATTTTACAGAATGGTAAATGCTTCAGAAGATATGGACAACCAATAACCAAGGAAGACCGTACTCTGCCTGATTCAAATCAGATGATTACAAAGTTGGGCAAATGATGAATAATGCTCACAACTATAGACTTAGGTCTAACAAGCCACAAACTTAGGGCTAACAAGCCACCCGAAAAGTAATTCACTCCAATACATCAGATTCTTCTCATCAACATAAGGGCCAATGATATGCAGGATAATTCATAACAATAGAAGAATTCCTCAAAGAGGTAGAACATAATCAATAATACTGACTCACAGAAAAAATAACCCCAAACTACTCTCTTACATTATAGTGCAAGAGAGGTCTTCTACACATATACGCACGGCAAAGTGACTCCAGGAAAAATGTACCAAAAAGTGTGTACTGTGTACATGTACTCCAGTGTGTGTCGTAACCCAAATGAGCACAAATCCTTTGATTTTATAGGCCCCAATAGGCCAAGGGAGCCTTGCCGAATCTTCACGTCCACTGAACATGCGCCGGTTGAATGCCCAAAATTGAAGGGTAGGTCAAATATTCCACTTGATTTGAATTGGATCCCCAAAGATAGGTAGTCGCCGTGAATGGTTGGCGGCCACTTTTACTCTTGACAATACACTTTTACCATTGCACCTTTGTCTTGAGCCTTCCACTGCCCGCATGATGTGCAAGACCCAATCTTGCTTTTGATTCATTGTACTTCTGGACCCATGTTCATCCTGAGAAAAGCTCCTTCATGATTGGCTTAGATGTCATTTTCTTCTATGCTCTGCATGCTCCTCACAGCCAAGTGTCTTCTGACAGGTGTGTGCATGTATGAATATGTGTGTGTAGGTGTATGTGGGCCTATATGTGGGGTGAGAGGGTAGGTGTGTGGGGATGCATGTATGTGTTGGTGTGTGTGTGATGGGTGGGTGTGCATGTGTATGGGTGTGAGAGTGTGTGCGTTTATGTGCGTGGTTGTGCGTGAGTGTGTGTGTATGGATGTGCAGGTGTGGGGGCGTGTGAATGTGCCGGTGTGTGAGTGTGCCGGTGCGTGTGGAAGGGTGGTGTGAGGGAGATAGAGAGTGAGGGGGTGCGACGGGTGGGTTGTGAGGTGTGAGGGAAGATGTGAGGGGTAGAGGCGGAGGGGGTGGGGGGATTGGTGGGGTGAGGGGGGGGTTTGAGCGGAGGGTGGAGTGGGGGTAGAGGCGGAGGGGGAGGCGGGTGGGGGAATTTGGAAGGCGGAGTGGGGGGAATGCGGAGGGCGGAGTGGGGGGTAGGGGGGGGCGGAGGCGGGTGCTAGTGGAGAAAGGGGGGCGGGGGTAGTGGAGGAGGGGGGTGGCTAGTGGAGGAAGGGGGGTTGGCTAGGCGGAGGGGTGCGGGGTGAGGGGGCGGAGGCGTGCGGGGTGAGGGGGCGGAGGCGGGTGCGGGTGGCGGAGGCGGAGGCGGGTGGGGGTGGCGGAAGGAGGGCGGAGGCGGGTGGCTAGTGGAGGAAGGGGGGGGGGGCTAGTGGAGGAGGGGGCTGGCTAGGCGGAGGGCGGAGGATAGGGGAGGCGGAGGGCGGAGGATAGGGGAGGGCGGAGGGTAGGGCTGAGGGTAGGGCGGAGGGTAGGGTGGGTGGCGGGGGGAATTGGCGGATGGCGGGAGTGGGAGAGGATAGGCGGGTGGCGGGGGTGCGAGAGGATAGGAGGGCGGGGAAGGAGAGAGAAAGGAGGGGGAAGAGAGAGGGGAAGGGAGAGAGGGAGGAGGGGGGTGGCTAGTGGAGGAGGGGGGGTGGCTAGGCGGAGGGGTGCGGGGTGAGGGGGCGGAGGTGTGCGGGGTGAGGGGGCGGAGGCGGGTGCGGGTGGCGGAAGGGGGGCGGAGGCGGGTGGCTAGTGGAGGAAGGGGGGGGGGCTAGTGGAGGAGGGGGGGCTAGGCGGAGGGCGGAGGATAGGGGAGGCGGAGGGCGGAGGATAGGGGAGGGCGGAGGGTAGGGCGGAGGGTAGGGCGGAGGGTAGGGCGGAGGGTAGGGCGGGTGGCGGGGGGAATTGGCGGATGGCGGGGGTCGGAGAGGATAGGCGGGTGGCGGGGGTGGGAGAGGATAGGCGGGCGGGGAAGGAGAGAGAAAGGAGGGGGAAGAGAGAGGGGAAGGGAGAGAGGGAGGAGGGGGGAGAGAGAGGGGAAGGGATAGAGAGAGGAGGAAGAGAGAGAGGGTGTAAGGAATTGAACTCACAACCTCTTGGTTAGGAATGTGATGGGCTAACCACCTGCCCCAAAAGCCATGGTTGAGGATTACTTCCTAATCCTCTCTCTTAGGGTGTGGTTCAACCATCTCCTACCAGGATTATGTTACATTCTTCCCCCCTTGAACTCCTAGGGAATGTACCCTGACCAGCTATGGGATTGGTAGGATGTACCCTGGATGTACCCTCGCAGGATGTACCCTGACCAGCTATGGGACTGGCAGGATGTACTCAATCAAGTTCCATCCAAGGATTCCCAAGGAATCCACACATTGCAAGCTACCTCATTGGAAAGTTCGTTCCGAGAGCTTTCCAACGGTATATTACACGCCTCAATCCGACCTACGGATTGGGAGATACACCCCAATCATTGTAAGGTCCATCATTGAAATCGACGCGCGCCTTCCACAATTCCTACCCTTTCACATAGAGGATGCCCAAGCGCCTTTTTTAGAGGCCATTGGATCATTCCACCTTGCCCAAGCCTACTTCCTAGGCTCTGATACCAATGTAAGGAATCGAACTCACAACCTCTTGGTTAGGAATGTGATGGGCTAACCACTTGCCCCAAAAGCCATGGTTGAGGATTACTTCCTAATCCTCTCTCTTAGGGTGTGGTTCAACCATCTCCTACCAGGATTATGTTACAGAGGGGTTCATCCGCAGGAAACGAGAGAGAAATAGAGAGAGAGTGAGAGAAGAAAGAGAGAGGGAAGGAGATAGAGAGGGAGAGAGAGAGAGGGGGAGAGAGAGAGATGAAGAGAGAAAGAGAGAGAGAGAGAGAGAACGAGAAAGAAGAGAGAGAGGGGGGGTTGAAAGAGAGAGGGGAATAGAGAGAGAGAGAGAGAGAAAGATAGCGAGAGGGGGAGAGAAAGAGGGAGAGAGAGACGGGACGGGAAAGCGGAGAGAGAGAGGGAGCGAGAAAGAGATAGAGAGAGAAAGGGAAATAGATGGGAAAGTGAGAGGCCGAGAGATAAAACAAATCAACTGAAATGAAAGCAACCATCCGCCCGGAAAACCATTATGTCCATGAAATGGAATGGACTATTCCCTGAAGCTTCATCCCAAGGCATCTGAGAGTTTCCGACCTCTACAATCGGTATATGCGTCAGTAATTTACTGGAAATTACCGATGCTTATACTGATGCTCATATCGACGCTTATATCGAGGCAACATTTTAATGGGACTCAAGAGCAAAAATTCGACATTTGCTTGCATTTTGAACCAAAGTCTGCTACTGTCGAGTTTGGGCACATCTCTCTCTTTCTCTCCCTCTCTCTCTCTCTACACACAACTCTCTATTTCTCTAGATCTAAAATTTTGGTGAATATCGCACACACTGTAGCACCCTTTCTCTTTCTTTGTGTTTTCCCTTTTCAAATTTCTCTTCTCTTTAGTTTTGTAGGAGCTTTTTGGCATGAGTTCTTTGAAGTTCGATGGAGGACATCATTAAGTGGACTTTGACGACAACGCTCCAAACAATTACATCGAGGTAAGTGATTCTTTTGTTTTTGATTGATGTAGAATGAGATAGAGAGAGAGAGAGATGAAAGAAAGAGAGAGAGAGAGATTAAAGAAAGACAGAGATATAGAGAAACATAAAGAGCGAGAGAGAGAGAGAGAGAGAGAGATAGATGAAAGACAGAGACAGAGAGAGAGTGAAAGAGATTACATACTCACATGCATATGCATACACACATATACATACATACATGCATATTAATTACATACATGCATATTACATACATACATGCATATTACATACACACACATATGCATACTCATACTCACATAGATACATGTACACACACATATACATACATACATGTATGCACACACATGCATACGTACACACATGTATATGCATACATACATACACACATATTTGCAAGTACACATACACATACATACATACATACACATGCACATATACATACACACTCACATATGTATACACACACAAATGTGCATACACACATGCATATGCATACATACATACACACACATATGCATGTACACACACACATACATACATACACACATGCATACTACATACACATGCACATATATATACACATTCACATATGTATAGACACACATGCATACATGAACATACACATACAC
>CM035425.1:53997882-54002882 GCA_020310875.1 Ceratopteris richardii
TAGAGATCCTCAACACTCCGTTTATGAAAGTAAATTATGCCTTTGCCCTCGTCCATAGTTTCCCTTTGTATGCGTCTTTAAACATTTTTTATTCACCATCCTATAGGTTGGAGAATTCTTTGACTTCGGGAGTATCCAGGCTTACACTTGTATATTCTAATATTATTCCAGAACCCCGTCACGATTATCAACTGCCAATGATTCCCGGTGCTTTGAGCAATTTATCAAGCCTAATGGATGAAATCACAATCTTTCTGCCTGGCATGTGTTGAAGACGACTATAAACGTAGACCACCATGCATTAATCTATGATGAATTTATGGAAACTCTCACGAATGTAGCGATACAATATCTCTTATTATGAGAGCATTACGACAATGCTAACAATGGTCAAGATATTCTAAAGCATTTCATTGTCAATTTTGTTATTCCTCTCGTCTCCACTGTGAGATCCAAGCGGACCTCTTGTACTGCTAGAGAGCACCATGACCATACCATCTCATGAACATGAGTCGTCTATCGACCCTCAATATTCAGTGGAGGGTGAGCAAATGCAGATCAAGGTCAACTGAGTTTAAATCTGAACCTGATATATAGACATAACATTCACTTTATCCATCACTATGCTTAGTCTAAGTTATTCTATGTATTTCATGTTCGTAGTGCATTGTGCATGTACTCCCAGATTTGGTGAATAGATCTTAATCTGCTCCCTATGTGGTCATCCCATCTATGTGTGCACACTATAAGAGGCAGAGTAGCCGTACCATGTAAACATGTACTAACATGGGAATAGTCACGACACATCTATTTATGTAATGCGACTCTCTCAGGTAATCCGACAATAGTTTTATATTTGTGCTACGCTACTTCGTCAGCCACAACCCAACTCTTAAACATGTGTACATGCATCAGTTATGTGCCCATGCGTGTATATGTTAGAACGCATTGACATTGTTGCATTACGGGGTGAGGCTCGTCGTGCTAGGTAATTCTGTCCTTCCACGTTTCTGTGTCACAAGTTTGTGCTCAACTTTACCACCTCAGCAAGTAACCACGCTACCTAATGGTCTACCTCATGTGGACGTTCGATTTTTCCATGCTACCATCGTTGTTGGTGCTCGAGCTTTCACGACCATCTCTAAGTACTTTACGTTGTTTTGCTGCGCGAAAGCATGGAAGGGGAACTGCTCACAGTCGAGGCTTTTTTGCTTTTATGTAGTGTTATTATATTTGACGATTATAAGGACTTTATCCATTGTCCTTGAAACTTAGATCTCCTTCACATAAGGCGGATGATGCAAAGAGAACTGGGAGAATGGCAATCATAAATTTAGGTGTGTATATAACTATTCAAGCGGGAACGCCGGCACACTACTAAATTTGTCCTTGAAGCTTAGACCTCCTTCACATAAGGCGGAATATGGAAAGAGAACTGCGATAACGGCAATCAGAAATTTACGTGTACTGTATATAACTATTCAAGCAAGAACGCCGACACACTACTCAACTTGATTCAAATCACGAAAGTGAAAAAGTAAAATTCTATTTCGACCCTCCCATCCCGGCCTGTTAATGTCCCGCCTTCCATGTGGAAGTCAATCCATTTGTTAGTGATAAGCTAGAACTGTTAAAATGCTACCAAGATTACATCAATAGAGACCATGACACCTCGTATATTCATTCAATTAGAATATAACTATAGAATAGTAAAAGGCATATGAAGATGAAACATCGGAGCAGAAAAGGTTATATACTAGTTATCTACAAAGAAACCTCTAGTTCACAAAGAAAATGGATTTCTTTTTCTTTTATAAACACAATGAATTGGAAAAAAACCAACCTCATTATGTAAGGACCCACCTTGGACAATTATGGAATTTTGAGCATGTATTCTACATTTAAAGTGCAAAGATTTGGGCCGTCAGTCTTAGGTAGTAACAGAATGTTAGCGTATACAGCGGGCGTGTGTTTAGCACATGTGCCTTGAGCTTCTAGGTTCAAGTCCCGCTTAGGGATAGATGTCTTAGAGTTCCCCAAGATGGGTGCCCGTAAGTTACGAGGTCGGGTGTGTGTCTTTCAATTCATTGTATTTAAAAAAAAAACACACAAAATAAAAAAGAAAAAACTTAATGCTAGCGTGGGCGGCGGGCCGCGAACATCTTGTAAATGTTTTGAACGTCTTAGTGCTCTGATTGCGCACCATAGCATGGATATGCAATGGATATTCTATGAATATCAATGAGCTGTACGGCTTCTTGCGCAGCTTTGGCGGCGGTATGCGAATACCAGCATTCTGAATTCCGTGAAGGATATACAACCATCGTGCTCCTTCGGACTTATCAGATCATTTTCTGTACGATGTTCATTGCGCAGAAACGGAATTCTTTATTTACGTCATCCTTTGAGAGCCTTGTGAACTTTATACGAAAACTTATGGTGATCATGCAAAGCTTACAATTATTGAAAGAATCTTCGAACATTAAAGTTCAAATGTTCGTCAAACACGGTTCACTGTTTTAGTATTTCGCCGAACTTTAGAATGAGAAGACTTCTAATGGCGGGCAGCCGGAGCCACACTTCGCATTCCTAAGAATGTCAGTGGTAATGGAAGCTTCCAGTTCAGGTGGATAGCTTATTAAGCGATCAAGAAGCTTCAAGTTGCAAAGGCGCAACGAGACGACGAGGTCAAGCATGCACCTGTTTTGAACAACTTGATCTAAAGAACTTCAAAACAGTATGTTCGCGATACAATCCGGAAAATCTAATCCTAGAGTTTTAAGCTCTTATAAATAGATCGGCAATCAATCCTTTAGAGATGTAAGACGGAAGATCTTTTTTGTTGAAGGAAATGTTGGGATGCGTCGGGTAGTCGTAAGCACCTTGTCTTCAAAGTGAATGTCCAGTTTCCGAAACCTACAGAATTGGATAAGGGCCAATTCACATCGCGCGCCATGTAAACGTGTACAGAATTGCATAAGGGTCAATTCACGACACATCTATTTATGTAATGCGACCCTCTCGGGTAATCCGACATGCATCATATATGTGCCCATGCGTGTATATGTTAGAACGCATTGACATTATTGCATTATGGGGTGAGGCTCGTCGTGCTAGGTATTTCTGTCCTTGCACGTTTCTGTGTCACAAGTTTGTGCTCAACTTTACCACCTCACAAATCTCCTACACTCGAGTGCTTGTCCCTTTGACTACAGTCGTATGAGAGTCTAGGTGGTATATGCACCAAGTAGCCATGCTACCTAATACTCTACTTCATCTGTAGGTTCCATTTTGCCATGTGACCATCGTTGTTGGTTCTCAAGCTTTCACGACCATCTCTAAGTACTTTACTTTGTTGTGCTGCGCAAAAAATTGGAAGGGGGACTGCTCACAGTCGAGGCCTTTGTGATTTTATATAGTGTTATGGCAAGCCATTATATTTGACGACTATAAGGACTTTATCGATTGTCCTTGAATCTTAGATCTCCTTCACATAAGGCGGAAGATGGAAAGAGAACTGGGAGAACGACAATCAGAAATTAGCGTGTGTATATAACTATTCAAGCAGGAAGGCCGGCACACTACTCAACTTGATTCATCAAAAAAGTGAAAAAGTAAAATTCTATTATATACTTGTCATCGACAAGAAAATAACATAAGATTGTTAAACATATGACACATGAAATAACTTCAAAGGATGATATTGAATAAAATAGTACGAAAGGAAAAGTAAGGGAGAGTCCACCGATCACTCCACACTCCTTTAGAGAGGAGCAATTTATGGAGTTTATATCTGAGGCACCTCTTGCTGATATTGCTAGAGTGTCACAATACTAGGTTGCTCATGGTAGCACTCCCCTCGACAGTTTATGGAGTTTATATCTCAAGCATTTCTTGCTTATATTGCTAGAGTGTCATAGTACTAGGTTGCTCATGGTAGCACTCCCCCATGCCTCACTCCCACCGGTGGCACTTGCCATTGGCACCCCTCCCTTTGGTGGAAATCCTCGCCTGAGCCTCACTCCCTTTGGTGGGTCTACTCTCATCCGAGGTACTCTTGGCTTTATGACTCCACCATGGCCGTCCTATCGGCCATCCCCTAGTGGCTCTAGTAGTCGAAATATGCATTCGACACCATAGTGCGATATAATGTTGGCTCGATTGGTGTGTCTAATCGTTCGAGATCACCCTCTAGAGGAGTAGGTTCCAGAGATAGATCTATAGGTGACTTTGAAGGAAGCAAATGTTGTGAGGGCAGTCCAACAGACATTGTGTCTCTCACTTCTACTCCTAGAGCGAGTACCTCAGATGCAAGTATGTCTCATAGTACACCACATACACCTTAGGGTTCTCATGACCATGAGGACTCCAAGGTGTCCCATATATTTGATGGAGCTCCAATGATGGATATGGCCGAAAAGGCATGCATGAGTGCATAAGGCACTGTGCTCCATATAGTTTGGACACTCTCTCATGGTGAAATGGAGTGAACAAGATAGAGATAAATAGAACTATATCACAGAGTCGATCTATCATGAGTATCGGCCAGCACTTGGATACCCTTTTGTAAGTTCGGGATGGATTTAGCACACAAGACATGAGATGATGTTGCATGGATGATTAGAGGCTCGTGATGCTTTCGAAGCAGGCTTATAGAAGCTTGCATGGTTAGAGGCTTAGAAGTGGTATATGATCTGCGATGAGTAGTTGCACACTCCTGATCGATATTGTTAGCAGCTAGATGCGGTGGCCACATGTCTAGATATAGTTAGAGCATCACGTTTGGGTAGCAGCAGGTACAACACTATACGTCATGAGTTTGTAAGTATCATTTTGATGATCAAATTTATTTTCGTTAAGCATGTCATATATGTTCATCTAACACTACAACATATGAGGGGCATACCGACATTGTCCATACCGACGGTCATGCTTTGGCATAGGTATGACCATTGAATATGCTTGGAAAATTACGAATAGAATACCAACGGTATGAGTAT
>CM035425.1:54007882-54060382 GCA_020310875.1 Ceratopteris richardii
TGCTTTATAAACTCATGTTTTGGTTGCTTCTCATGTAAATCCTAAATGGAGAAGCACTAGACTACATCTCACATGTACTTAGTTTTTTTCCGGCAGAATATATTGCCTTTTTCTACACAACAACATGGTAATGCTACTAGAGCAAGAGACAACACACTCTGCCCAAAAATAGTTTTGTAGATATGGCCATCGGTATGGGTGACGGTGTGAGTGTCCCTATGTCCAACAACATACCGAAGCTTTTGCCCACGAACTTACCAATGCCTATATTAATGCCTATATCGATGCTTTGGATAAGTTATCCACTCTTATACCAATTCCTATATAGGCACTTGTACCAACACTATGGTAGTGGCATGCATACGAGCACCTATATTGATGCCAGGGCAAAAGTACTCCAATGTATTTGCACCACTATTAGGGCAGTACATCCCTCATATGTTGTTGTGATTGATGGCCATCACTCCTGTGCGGAGCTAGTGGGATGGGATGTGAAGTGACACTAGTCTAATACAAAGCATTATGCACCCATTTGGATGAAAAGAATTCGGAATCATTGAAGAAAACATGCTAGTCTTTGGAGGCTAGAACACCTTGTACCTATGAGAGCATGTTTCCAAGTATGAGTGGAGATTGAATTCCCAATGCCCAAAACCATGAATCTCCATTACATGATAGTTGGCTAGATGGTATCCAATGATTGACGTTGGAAGATCCCCCTCATAGAGGGAAATTGGATCCCAAGGCAGAGAAGTGTGTATTCATTGGTTATGATCAAAACCAAAAAGGATATAGATTGTACAATCCAACCAATAAAGGATTTTCTGTGAGTAGAGATGTAATTTTTGATGAAAAGAAATCATGGTTTGATGATGACAGGAAAGTGAAGCTGCCATATGACTTGGATGAAGATTTTCCATCACTTCAACCAAAGGAGCCAAAGCAGATTGAAGAAAGTGATTCGCAGATTGACCTAGACGACTTGGACAGACTAAAGCTATGGAAGAACAAAGGTAAAGCAAAGATGCAGGATTCTACATATGGACTCGAGAGCTCACATCAACCACTTAGAAGGTCTTCGAGGGAGAAGAAGAATCCAGAGAGGTTTGGTTATGATACTTCTTTGGTCACGAAGCACTCAATCCACATTGCAAAGGATTCAACCAATGAAGAACCTACCGCATTCGAAGTAGCACAAAGCAAGAAAGCTTGGAGAGATGCAATTGATGAAGAAATGGAAGCCTTGAAGGAGAACGACACTTGGGAGCTTGTAGCTAACAAGCCATCTATGAAGATAATCGGATCTCGATGGATATACAAAATCAAGAGGAATCCAGATGGAAGTATAAATAGACACAAAGCAAGGTTAGTTGCTAAAGGGTTTGCTCAAACCCATGGTATTCATTATGAGGAGACTTTCTCTCCTGTTGCAAAAATGCCTACAATTAGGGTTCTCATTAGCCTTGCTGCATCTAGAAATTCGAATCTTTATCAACTTGATGTAAAGAATGCTTTCTTGAATGGATGGATTTCTGAGGAAGTGTATATGGCACAACCTCCTCGATATGAGGATGCACATCATCCTAACTATGTATGCAAACTACAGAAAGCTTTGTATGGATTGAAGCAAGCTCCAAGAGCTTGGAATTTTAGATTGGTGACTTATTTGCAGGACCAAGGATTCAAAGCTAGCAAGGTGTATACCTCTTTGTTCATAAAGAGGAATGGATCTGAATTGATCTATTTATGTGTGTATGGTGATGATATTATTATCACTGGCAATGATCTTGAAGGAATCAAACAGGTAAAGAGTCAAATGAAGGAGGAGTTCAAAATAAGTGACCTCGGACCACTCACATTCTTGGATTGGAGTTGATCTACTCAGATTCAGGTATATACATCACACAAAAGAAGTATGTCCATGACATGCTCGTCAAGTTCAAGATGGAAAATACCAAGTGTGCAGGTACACCTATGGAGCAAAATCATAAGCTTAGTGCTTATGGAGGAGAGCCAATTGAAGACATCACAAACTATCAAAGCTTGGTTGGAAGTTTGAACTATGCAACACTCACAAGGGTGGATATATGCTATAGTGTTAGCATATTGAGTCAGTTTATGCATAAGCCGAGAAGACAACATATGGAAGCGGCCAAGAGAGTCCTCAACTACCTAAAGGGGACCATGAATGAAGGTTTGTTCTATTCATATACTTCAGATATTGAGCTAAAGGTCTACTCAGATGCAGATTGGGCCGGATCTAAAGATGATAGAAGAAGCACATCAGGGTATATATCATTTGCAGGTTCAAAAATCATTTCTTGGTCATCAAAGAAGCAACCAACCGTGGCATTATCTTCTACTGAAGCGGAATATAGAGGTTTGGCTAATGCAACTCAAGAAATCATGTGGTTAAAGTCTTTGTACACACATCTTGGACTTCATTCTTCAACACCTCATATTTTTGGTGACAACACAAGCTCACTACATCTAGCAGCTAATCCGATATACCATGCTAGAACCAAGCATATTGAAGTCCACTACCATTACGTAAGGGAGAAGCTAATGAGCAAGGATATTCAACTATCCTATGTCTCTACAGATATGCAATGTGAAGACATGTTAACTAAAGCTCTTGATGGTACAAAGTTAAGTAGATTCAAGTTGATGATTGGCTTGCAGGAAATCAAGGACAATTGAAGACTTATTTGGAGGCCAAGCATGTTAGGCTTGAGGGGGAGCTGTTGGTGCATTTTACCCAAGCCTACATGCTTGATATATTTGATATCATCCTCATTTGTAAGTCACATGAGTAGTCATGTGAACACCTCTTGTAAAAGAGTTCATTTTTATCTCTTGTAATTAAAAAAAGAAAAAGGAAAAGGATGGCTTACCTCATGCATGATGTAAAAGAAATTTCGTGGCTCTAACTACCAAAACCCACGACTTTTTGAGCTGAGGGAATATCTCCTAACTTTGGGGATCACTTTTAGGTGGAGCCATTCGAATTCAAATTCAAAACTCCCTCCAAGAATAGCTATAAAAGGAGCAAGAAGGAAGAGGCGATTAGCAAGCCTTGTACGTGACCACTTCATGTCATTTTGTAGAGATTGAAGAGCTTACTCCATAGCTCTATCATTCTACTCCCATTGTGCAAAGATTCATTGCCAATGTGGTTGTAATCATATATGAATCTATACATTTATCATCATCTACTTCTCTGTTTTGTTCTCTGCTATACTCACTCAGAGCAGTACCTTCAGAAGGTCATATCTCGAGTTCTACTGATTCGTTTTCAGTGATTTAGCGTGCGTTGAATAGATCTTACTCTCTAGTTTCCGCATCTCAATGTTCAAGGTCATTGGATTTATAGTTTTGGAGATATCTGCATTTTACTTCTCACTGGTCTATCTCTGCAGAGCCCCAAGAATGGTGGGCATGTTCCAGAAATTGGTAAATCTTGTTCTCAGTGCTCAGTCAATCATTTTAAGTGTTTTAACTTGGATTGTGAAGCTTGCTAAGTGTATTTGCTATGACCAAAAGGAATTTTTCTAATTTCTACCAGGTTGAGAGCACTGTTCATTTTTTCCAGCAGGTGTATGTCTAGAAATAGCAAGTTTTGGGAGCTAGTCATTTCCCAACTAGTCTGTCTTGACTTAAACTAGTCATTTCGCAACTACTTGGCTGATATTTTGGTGGATTTAGGAAGCTCAAAGGGTCTACTAATCAACTCTAAAGTCTCAGTTGGCTGGTGTGAAGCTGGTTGTAGCGGCACCTACTCATCTTTGGATTGCATCCATCGTCTCTCTTCACATAGAACACCCTGTACCTATGAGTGTTTCTTTTTGAGTATGAGTGGAGATTCAATTTCCAATGCCCAAACCCGTGGATCATAACTACATGAGAGTTGGTTAGACAACATCCAATGAATAGACCTGGAGGCATAGGTTGGTGGATCGCAATAAGGCACTAACGTTCACAAAGAGTTGGATGTTTTACAAGGTCCCCCTCTTAATTAAGCATAATTTTGTGCCTCAAGGAAAACTCTCCAAAGAACCCCAACCCCTAGATAGAAATGTAGGCGAATATGAAAAAATAAATTGAGAGGAGCTTAGAGGTAGTGAGGAGGCTTCAAGGTTAGGAACTCCATCCAAGAAATGCTCTAGAGGTCGGGGGGATGTCCCATAAAATATGTGCATTTATGCCCCAAGGAACCCCTCTCCCCCCCGGTACCGACATGGAAAGGCAAATGTGTGCCATACAGCATTTTTAGAGAACCTCAAGTGTTAGATTATAGAAGTAAATTATGCCTTTTCCCCCATCCGTAGTTTCCCTTGGCATGATTCTTTAAACATTTTCATTCCAGCATCCTAGAGGTTCGAGATTTCTTTGACTCCGGTAGTATCCAGCTTTGCACTTGTACATTCTAATATTATTACAGACGCTCCTCACGGCTATCAATTGCCTATGATTCCGAGTGCTTCGAGCAGTTCATCAAGGCTAATGGATAAAATTACAAGGCATACCCCTTTCGCTTGGCATGTGTTGAGGACGACTATAAACGTAGACCACCATGTTGAATCAATGATGATTTTATGGCAACTCTCACGTATGCAGCAATGCAATATCTCTTCTTGCGAGAGGATGAGGACAATGCTAACGATGGTCAAGATATTCTGAAGCATACATTTCATTGATTATTTAGTTATTCCGTTCGCCTCCAGTGTGTGATCCAAGATGACCTCTTGTGCTGCACGAGAGCACCATCACCATTCCACCTCATGAACATGAATCGTCTATTCGCCCTAAATATTCAGTGAAGGGGGAGCAAATGCAGATCAAGCTCAACTGAGTTTAAATCTGAACGCGTATATGTGCCCATGTGTGTATATGTTGGAACGCATTGACATTATTGCATTATGGGTTGAGGCTCGTCGTGCTAGGTATTTCTATCCTTCCACTTTTCCATGTCACAAGTTTGTGCTCAACTTCACGACCTCACCAATCTCCTACACTCGAGTGCTTGTCCCCTTGACTATAGTTGTATAGCCACACTACCCAATGGTCTACCTCACCTTTGCGTTCGATTTTGCCAACCTACCATCGTTGTTGGTGTTCAAGCCTTCTCGACCATCTCTAAGTACTTTGGTTTGTTGAGCTGCGCAAAAAAATGGAAGGCGGACTGCTCACATTCGACACTTTTTTGATGTTATACAGTGTTATAGCAACCCATTATAGTTGGCGATTAAGGACTTTATGCATTGTCCTTGAAGCTTAGACCTCCTTCACATAAGGCGGAATGTGGAAAGAGAACTGGGATAACGGCAATCAAAAATTTACGTGTGTATATAACTATTCAAGCAGGAACGCCGACACACTACTCAACTTGATTCAAATCACGAAAGTGAAAAAGTAAAATTCTATTTCGACCCTCCCATCCCGGCGTGTTAATGTCCCGCCTTCCACGTGGAAGTCAATCCATTTGTTAGTGATAATCTAGAACTGTTAAAATGCTACCAAGATTACATCGATAGAGACCATGAAACTTCGTATATTCATTCAATTAGAATTTAACTATAGAATAATAAAAGGGCATATGAAGATGAAACCATCGGAGCAGAAAAGGTTATATACTAGTTATCTACAAAGAAACCTCTAGTTCACAAAGAAAATGGATATTTTTTTTCTTTTATAAACACAATGAATTGGCAAAAAACCAACCTCATTATGCAGGGACCCACCTTGGACAATTATGGAATTTTGAGCATATATTCTACATTTAAAGTGCAAGGATAGATGCCTTAGAGTTCCTCAAGATGGGTGCTCCTAAGTTACGAGGTCGGGCGTGTGTCTTTTCAATTCATTGTATTAAAAAAACTTAATGCTAGCGTGGGCGGCGGGCCGCGAACATCTTATAAATGTTTTGAACGTCTTAGTGCTCTGATTGCGCACCACAGCATGGATATGCAATGGATATTCTATGAATATCAATGAGCTGTACGGCTTCTTGGGCAGCTTTGGCGGCGGTATGCGAATACCAGCATACTGAATTCCGTGAAGGATATACAACCATCGTGCTCCTTCGGACTAATGAGATCATTTTCTGTATGATGTTCATTGTGCAGAAACGGGATTCTTTGTTTACGTAATCCTTTGAGAGCCTTGTGAACTTTATATGGAAACTTATGGTGATCACGCAAAGTTTACAATTATTGAAAGAATCTTCAAACATTAACGTTCAAATGTTCGTCAAACACGGTTCACTGTTTTAGTATTTCGCCGAACTTTAGAATGAGAAGACTTCTAATGTCGGGCAGCCGGAGCCACACCGCGCATTCCTAAGAATGTCAGTGGTAATCGAAGCTTCCAGTTCAGGTGGATAGCTTATTAAGCGATCAAGAAGCTTCAAGTTGCAAAGGCGCAGCGAGACGACGAGGTCAGCCATTCACGTGTTTTGAACAACTTGATCTAAAGAACTTCAAAACAGTATGTTCGCGATACAGTCCAGAAAATCTAACCTTAGAGTTTTAAGCTCTTATAAATAGACCGTCACGGTTATCAACTGCCGATGATTCCCGGTGCTTTGAGCAATTCATCAAGCCTAATGGATGAAATCACAATCTTTCTGCCTGACATGTGTTGAAGACGACTATAAACGTAGACCACCATGCATTAATCTATGATGAATTTATGGAAACTCTCACGAATGTAGTGATGCAATATCTCTTATTATGAGAGCATTACGACAATGCTAACAATGGTCAAGATATTCTGAAGCATTTCATTGTCAATTTTGTTAGTCCTCTCGTCTCCACTGTGAGATCCAAGCGGACCTCTTGTACTGCTAGAGAGCACCATGACCATACCATCTCATGAACATGAGTCGTCTATCGACCCTCAATATTCGGTGGAGGGTGAGCAAATGCAGATCAAGGTCAATTGAGTTTAAATGTGAACCTGATATAAAGACATAACATTCACTTTATACATCACTATGCTTAGTCTAAGTTATTCTAGGTATTTCATGTTTGTAGTGCATTGTGCATGTACTCCCAGATTTGGTGAATAGATCTTAATCTGCTCCCTATGTGGTCATCCCATCTATGTGTGCACACTATTGAGGCAGAGTACCCGTACAATGTAAACGTGTACTAACATGGGAATAGTCACGACACATCTATTTATGTAATGTGACCCTCTCAGGTAATCTGACACTAGTTTTATATTTCTTGCTACGCTACTTCGTCAGAAAGAACCATGCGCTTGCTTGCCTTCACATTCCCGTTATGCGATTCTAACAGCCACAACCCAACTCTTAAACATGTGTACATGCATCAGTTATGTGCCCATGCGTGTATATGTTAGAACACATTGATATTATTGCATTACGGGGTGAGGCTCGTCGTGCTAGGTATTTCTGTCCTTCCACGTTTCTGTGTCACAAGTTTGTGCTCAACTTTACCACCTCACCAAGTAACCACGCTACCTAATGGTCTACCTCATGTGTACGTTCGATTTTTCCATGCTACCATCGTTGTTGGTGCTCGAGCTTTCACGACCATCTCTAAGTACTTTACGTTGTTGTGCTGCGCGAAAGCATGGAAGGGGGACTGCTCACAGTCGAGGCTTTTTTGCTTTTATGCAGTGTTATAGCAAGCCATTATATTTGACGATTATAAGGACTTTATCCATTGTCCTTGAAACTTAGATCTCCTTCACATAAGGCGGATGATGGAAAGAGAACTAGAAGAATGGCAATCATAAATTTAGGTGTGTATATAACTATTCAAGCGGGAACGCCGGCACACTACTCAATTTGTCCTTGAAGCTTAGACCTCCTTCACATAAGGCGGAATATGGAAAGAGAACTGGGATAACGGCAATCAGAAATTTACGTGTGTATATAACTATTCAAGCAGGAACGCACGCACACTACTCAACTTGATTCAAATCACGAAAGTGAAAAAGTAAAATTCTGTTTCGACCCTTTCGTCCCGGCCTTAATGTCCCGCCTTCCACGTGGAAGTCAATCCATTTGTTAGTGATAAGCTAGAACTGTTAAAATGCTACCAAGATTACATCAATAGAGACCATGACACCTCGTATATTCATTCAATTAGAATTTAACTATAGAATAATAAAAGGGCATATGAAGATGAAACCATCGGAGCAGAAAAGGTTATATACTAGTTACCTACAAAGAACCTCTAGTTCACAAAGAAAATGGATTTCTTTTTCTTTTATAAACACAATGAATTGGAAAAAAACCAACCTCATTATGTAGGGACCCACCTTGGACAATTATGGAATTTTGAGCATGTATTCTACATTTAAAGTGCAAAGATTTGGGCAGTCAGTCTTAGGTAGTAACTGAATGTTAGCGTATACAGCGGGCGTGTGGTTAGCAGATGTGCCTTGAGCTTCAAGTCCCGCTTAGGGATAGATGTCTTAGAGTTCCCCAAGATGGGTGCCCCTAAGTTACGAGGTCGGGTGTGTGTCTTTTCAATTCATTATATTAAAAAAAAAAAACACACAAAAAAAAAAAGAAAAAACTTGATGCTAGCGTGGGTGGCGGGCCGCGAACATCTTGTAAATGTTTTGAACGTCTTAGTGCTTTGGTTGCGCACCACAGCATGGATATGCAATGGATATTTTATGAATATCAATGAGTTGTACGGCTTCTTGGGCAGCTTTGGCGGCAGTATGCCAATACTAGCATACTGAATTCCGTGAAGGATATACAACCATCGTGCTCCTTCGGACTTATCAGATCATTTTTTGTACGATATTCATTGCGCAGAAACGGAATTCTTTATTTACGTCATCCTTTGAGAGCCTTCTGAACTTTATACGGAAACTTATGGTGATCACGCAAAGTTTACAATTATTGAAAGAATCTTCGAACATTAAAGTTCAAATGTTCGTCAAACACGGTTCACTGTTTTAGTATTTCGCCGAACTTTAGAATGAGAAGACTTCTAATGCCGGGCAGCCGGAGCCACACTACGCATTCCTAAGAATGTTAGTGGTAATCGAAGCTTCCAGTTCAGGTGGATAGCTTATTAAGCGATCAAGAAGCTTCAAGTTGCAAAGGCGCAGCGAGACGACGAGGTCAGCCATGCACCTGTTTTGAACAACTTGATCTAAAGAACTTCAAAACAGTATGTTTGCGATATAGTCCAGAAAATCTAATCTTCGAGTTTTAAGCTCTTATAAATAGATCGGCAATCAATCGTTCAGAGATGTAAGGCGGAAGATCTTTTTTGTTGAAGGAAATGTTGGGATGCGTTGTGTAGTCGTAAGCACCTTGTCTTCAAAGTGAATGTCCAGTTTCCGAAACCTATAGAATTGCATAAGGGTCAATTCACATCGCGCGCCATGTAAACGTGTACAAAATTGCATAAGGGTCAATTCACGACACATCTATTTATGTAATGCGACCCTCTCAGGTAATCCGACATGCATCATATACGTGCCCATGCGTCTATATGTTAGAACGCATTGACATTATTGCATTATGGGGTGAGGCTCGTCGTGCTAGGCATTTATGTCCTTGCACATTTCTGTGTCACAAGTTTGTGCTCAACTTTACCACCTCACAAATCTCCTTACACTCGAGTGCTTGTCCCTTTGACTACCAGAAAGTCTCCTCATAATCAATACCATGGGTTTGAGCAAACCCTTTAGCAACTAACCTTGCTTAGTGTCTATTCATACTTCCATCTGGATTCCTCTTGATTTTGTATATCCATGGAGATCAAATTATCTTCATAGATGGCTTGTTAGGTACAAGCTCCCAAGTGTCATTCTCCTTCAAGGCTTCCATTTCTTCATCCATTGCATCTCTCCAAGCTTTCTTGCTTTGTGCTTCTTCGAATGTGGTAGGTTCTTCATTGGTTGAATCCTTTGCAATGTAGATTGAGTGCTTCGTGACCAAAGAAGTATCACAACCAAACCTCTCTGGTTTCTTCTTCTCCCTCGAAGACCTTCTAAGTGGTTGATGTGAGCTCTCGGGTCCATATGTAGAATCCTGCATCTTTACTTTACCTTTGTTCTTCCATAGCTTTAGTCTTTCCAAGTCGTCTAGGTCAATCTCCGAATCACTTTCTTCAATCTGCTTTGGCTCCTTTGGTTGAAGTGATGGAAAATCTTCATCCAAGTCATATGGCAGCTTCACTTTCCTGTCATCATCAAACCATGATTTGTTTTCATCAAAAATTACATCTCTACTCACACAAAATCCTTTATTGGTTGGATTGTACAATCTATATCCTTTTTGGTTTTGATCATAACCAATGAATACACACTTCTCTACCTTGGGATCCATTTTCCCTCTTACTTGAGAAGGAATGTGAGCATAGGCTAAGCATCCAAAGATTTTGCAATGCTCTAGACTAGGTCTTCGTCCATTCCACACTTCATATGGAGTGGTTCCATCTAGTGACTTAGATGGAAGTCTATTTATGAGATATGTGGCTGTGGACACAGCCTCTGCCCATGGGTAGTTTGGCAATCCCTTTTCGTTGAGCATGGACCTTGCAGCTTCGACAATAGCTCTGTTCCTCCTCTCTGCTACACCATTGAGTTTGGGTGTATACCTTGTAGTGACTTCCCTTTTAATGCCTCTTTCATGCAAGAAGGCATCGAATTCAGAAGAGAAGTATTCTCCTCCACCATTTGATCTGAGTCGTTTCAAAGTCCTACCTGTTTGATTTTCAACAAGAGCAATATACTTCTTAAAGCAATTAAACACTTCATCCTTGTGCTTCATGAAAAACAGAATGGTCCATCTGCTACAATCATCTATGAAAGACACATAATATCTTGAGCCTGATATAGATGGCTCCTTACTTGGACCCCACACATCCGTGTGCACTAGATCCAAAGAATTTTGATACATATATCCTTTCTTATTGAAAGGTTGTCTATGAGCCTTGTCGAGTTGACAAGCTTCACACTTATAAATCATGTGTTGCCTTGTGATATTAGGCAAACCAAGTACACTTTGGTCCCTGCAAATCTGTTTGAGTGTCCTCTCACCAATGTGAGCAAGCCTTTTGTGCCATATCTCCAACTCTGTAAGAGTTTAAGATCCATAGCTAAACAAAGCTATGTTCTTTGTATCTTCCACTTCAAAAGTGAAAAGCCTTCCTGTCTTTTCTCCTTTGGCAATCCTTCGAAAGCCTTGCCTTGGGTCTTCAACATATGCTACAAATCGGTTGAATCTAACCTACAATCCTTTTTCAACAATTTGTCCAACACTTATTAAATGTTTGGTAATTGTAAGGACATACAAGACTTTGCTTAAGAGGTTCATATTCCCATCTGATGTCTTCACATTACCTATCTTCTCCACTGAGTGCTTTGTGTCATCTCCTATCTGCACTTCATGCTTGTTATGAGGATCTTCCAAATCAGAAAGTAAAGCCACATTTCCTGCTACATGGTTCGAGCATCCCGAATCATTGTAAAATATGTGATCATCATCCTTACCCTTCTTCGCTGATAGATTCATAATCAATAATGAATCTTTTTGACTTTGGTCCTCTGCATAGTTATTGTAATCTCTTCTTCCTCTATGGCCACTTTGATAGTTGTTGTTGTTGTTGTAGTAGTTGTTGTTGTAGCCTCCATTGTACCTGCCTCTATTTGATCCATAACCACCTCTATTGAATCCTCTTCCTCTTGAGTTCCTCGGGTTCCTGAAACATTCTTCAGTAGTATGGTTAGATAAGCCACATATGTTGCAAGGTTGAGATGATTGGAATCTCCCCCTGCCTTGCTTTCCACCTCTGCCTCTTCCTCTAGCTCTTCCTCTACCTACAAAGTTTGCTTGGAAAGAGCTTCCTTCATCTTCATTCTTCCTATTCTTTGACTTGTCCTTGACCTTAGCTTTATCAAAATATAAGGCAAAAGTTTGATTACCTCTTGAGGACTCACCACCTTTGCTTATCTTTGCTTCATGAGTGAAGAGTTGGCCCATGAGTGTGTTGAGGTCGGGTACATGCATGTCCATGTATAAATCCATGGCTGTTGTGAATGACTCCCACTTGTCGTCTGCTTTGATTCCATTCATGATTTGTCTTATGATTTGCTCCTCTTCAATTACCTCTCCAATGCTTCTAAGTTGGTCGGAAATCTCCTTCATCTTTGTGGCATAATCGGGGGAGAATTATTCTTGGAAGCAACATGCTTGGTTATACATCAAGGGCATATGGAATACGTCACTCATTTTGGGTAAAATCAAATATTTTTTTCTCCTCCTTCAAGCATGGAAGGGGGCAACAACCATAGCCCCAATAGCTATGACTTTAATCATGGGATGTCTCATTTACATGATTGTGAGCCGCTTGTGGATTTAGACTTCAATGTGGATAGCATAGCTTGGATTGAGGATCCTCTTAGAAAAGTTGTCAAGTTGAGCTTACATAATGTTATGGGGCATGCCAGAATGCTGCATATTCCTTTAGTTGGCCATCTTAGGAATTTACAGACCATGAAACGTGCTTCACATTTGGGGCAATCGGATTCTCTTATTTTAAGAAAATGGGTTCGAGAGTGTGCAAGTTTCTTCAAAGCCTCTTAGATGCAAGACAATTCTTGGTCTATTGTGGTTCTTCACTTCCTTGGCGAGGAAGCTTATACATGATTTTCAGTAGTAGAGAACCGCAAGAACAAACTTACTTCCGTGGAGCTTAAAAACTTATGGAGTACTAGTTTGTTCTACAAAATGAAGAACTCCGACTACTTGAGGAATGGAGAAGCCTTTACTATGTAGGAGGCAAAATGTGTGAATATGTAAATTAGTTTTGTTAATTTTTCCTGAGGGTTTAGAAGGTGAATTGGCAAAAGATTCTACTGTATGGATTTCTTTATGGATTAAAATCTCAAGAAATAAGTCAAGTAGAGGGTGTCAACACCTCAACTTGTTGCAAGGATACGAAGATGCTTCAGTACATCGTAAGCAAACTCTAGATATGGGGTCTCTCAAGGTAACACTCATGGGAATAAAAGGAAGGCTCCCTTGGTAGAGATAAGGTATTAAGGGGAAATTATTTGTATAGTAAGTATGCTCAATTCCAATAGTACTGATTTGGGAATGCAGTACCACTCATGTAGTATTGCATCATAGGACAACAACTGATCCTCTTAGAAAAGAAGGCCTATGTTTTGAAATTTTCAATTTTGCAACTTAAGTCATCATGGTAATGAATATCTCTAAAAACAATTTTAGGACATGAGTACATGTGGCAAGTACTCAAACGAATGAGAAAGGGATTCCAAAGTGGTAGCAGAAGACATTTCATATGATAAAGACAATCGGCTTGATCATGGTTTGTAGGAGATAGAGACCATGTGGGCAAGAAACACATGCTTATTTTGGTATGCATCTTGTCCATGTTAAAGCGAGTCCAAAACATGTATCTAGGAACATTTGTACTTGGTAAACTCCAACTTGTAATGCTAGACATGGGAGCAAGTCCTAATCTCATGTCATGTGCATGTGCATGCAAATTTGGAGCTCAAGAGGAAGAACCACATGAAAAAGGGATCTTAGTAGAGTTTGTTCAGGGAAAAGATAGAAGAGTGGACATGGCTAAAGATATTCTAGTTTCTATTGGGGAATGGCCTGGGAAACTAGAATTTGTTGTACTACCTCTGGATTTGCATGAAGTTATGTTTGTACTAACCTTGTTTGATAAGTGTGTGGTATGCCTCTATTGGAAAGGGAAAAAAAATCACATTATATTTCATGACAAGAAAAAGAAGTCAATAGTCTCGATGTTATGACGGATTCATGAGTGGAGCCCAAAGGTATAAATGTCAAGAAGATCATGTTTCAATACTTCTTAGGCCAATGAAGAGAATCAACATAAGGAAAATTGGGATATATAAGAAAATTATGGAAATTAGAAAATTATTAAGCAAGTGGAAAAAGATCTAAAGAGTTATGATCTCCTTATGAGTGGCCCATGTGGATCTCAATGATGAAAGTTTTGAAGTGGAAGTAAGCGAAGAAGGTATCTTACATTTCTTACAAGGATAAAAGGATTTTCTTCTTGGTGAGCAAGCCTATTGCTTGCTTCCCTCTTGAGATGTGGATTAAAATATTGAATTAGTTCTAGGATAAACTTTGTTAGCAAAGGCAACTTACATGATGAACACTATGCCAACTATAGGTATGTCACTCTAGCAAATGGAAGCACCACCATGGTTAAGGTACACCTTATGAATATGAATCCATGGAGACATGAGGATAGCATGACAACCTTGAGCAAGAGGAATTCACAAGTATGTGAGTGAGAAGCATGAAGACATGCACACACATAAACATACACAAGGTAGAACAAAGAGTTTTCATAATGGGATCTTCTATTTCCAACTCAAGTTACAAGTATGCTCTTACAAAGCTAAATTCTCTAACAAGAGACATTAAAAAATGATCTTTCTATATACGTTTTAACTAGCTAGTGGCCTAGTTTAGACCTAGTGTCTATCCTAGTTGAAACTTAGATTCCTAGACTAATTTGAGAGCAAAATGAGATTTAAGAAAAATAAATTTGATATATGGGTTGTTCTAATACTCCTTAATCTCAAGGACTCATTATCCTCAACAAAATGGAGTTACAACTACCACAAACGGATGTTTATAATGATGTGTAGTCATGAAATAATTGTTTTTATGGAAATTATTTTTGAAAAATTCATACACCTATTCTCTCTTAGATTTGCATCCTACCTCCTAGTCTTATCTTGTGTATTGACTTTCGCTCTTGAGGTTCCCTTGACTGCTCAAGTCACTTTGTCCATTCCTAACACTCCTACCCTACTCGAGTCTACTCTGCCTAATAGCCTTTATGGGACACGGTGATCAATGTAGTAATCAATTAGTTGAGTGGATACTTCACGTTCTTGTAACTAAAGTTCTCTTGTGAGATCTATCTCGAGGCATTATGAATGGATGGCATCTGGGACTTTGGGATTTGGTGTTGTATAGTACTCAGATTATAGGCTTTGAGAGAAATACCTCAAATGGTAATCCAAGAATCGTGTGGTAAGCATATCTTCAAAATTTTGTTTGTAATGATATGGGAGGTACTTGATAGGGGTGTGTCATGCATAAAGTCTTCACATGGAACGAGTAGTGTTAAGATCATATACCAAATCATAATTACCATTTTCAAAACTATGCACAAAAACATGTGGAGCTTCGACATTTTTAAAAGTTCTTAGGACTACCAACATTAAATCAAAAACTTTTTAAGAGCATCTGAGCTGCAACATCTGGCATGGGCTTCAAATGTGGCATCCAATTTCTTATGGTAATAGTAATATATGAGATAGTTTGAGGTCCCTATCGACGTGCTAGATATGGGTAATTTACCCAATCTGCAAAGCATGCATTGTCTTGGGATCGAACAGGAAATATTTTACATGATCTTTTCCTTCAGACTCATCCATAGCATAGGTTGTATAAGATATGGAGTGTAGCATTGGACCACATGCATAGCATTTTCGAATATGTATCTCGTAACTATTTTTTTGAGATCCTCCAGATGGAATTAGGTGGAGAAAGTAGGTTCTTTGCCAAAAACTCATTTTATTTCTATATTATAACCTCGAAGAATGATGTGATATGCCATGTATTGCAACTGAGAGGTAGTAATCAGTCTTTTCTGTGCAAAATTTTGAGAATATTCACACTTAAGAACTTCCTCTCCCATGAATGGCATGGCTTGGATTTGTATGGATACGCGGTCTTCTTGGGTTTGTCCAATTTATTTAACCTACTGTAACCGAGGTGGATCGGGTACTTCATATGAGTCCCATCCCTCTTTTGAAACCCAAACACCTAGTACTAATGAAGGCTCATATTCCTCTTTGAAGGTTTTTCCTAGTAGCATTTCAACTATTCTTTCAATTCCAAGTATCTATGGTGGTTGAGGTCCTTCATTTTGTAGAAGCTTGGTTTGGAGTTCCCATATTTGACTTTGTGGGTCAACCAATTCAATTGACTTTGTAGTGGCTATTGTGGTCTCGAGGACCGAAAGGAGGGGCTCTACCAACTTTTGTCATTGGATTTGTCCTACTTCCTTAGATAGCTTGTCATGTGCTTCCAAAAAATTATGTTATCTTCAAGAACGGTTCGAATGTTCTTAGAAGGAATGGCTCAAAACGTTGATGGACTTATAAGTGCACCTAGTGTATTCACAATGATTGCTGCGAGGTTCTATTGATTGTGTTGTTGCAACCGTCAATTTCCCTCCATTTCCATAGCTAGGTGTCATTTTAATAATGCCCTATTATGTATAAATTGTTTTCTCTGCTCCATTTGTGTGTGTAGATGGATTTTGATGACTTGTACTACTGTGTTATCCTTGTTTTCTTCCGTTGCCGCTAGCTCCTTATGTGATCATTGTAAGGTATTGAATTGACCTTGCAAAAATGCATTTCTGGCTACCAAGTCAATAATCCCGTGCACATATTAGTCTTGAGGCACTACCTCATGCTATAGCAATAGTTAGTGCTCGTGTTGTAATTGGTTGGCATAGTTTATTATTGATGTGATTGTCGATTCAACTATTAAAGTATGTAGAATGGATGTAGTTTTAAGTGTGGAAGATGTATGGGGGATGGGAATGGGCATTGGAAAAGTGAATGCCATGGAGAGAGATGTGGTGAGTGCGATGATGTTGATGGAGGGGTATCACCAATGGCTGAATTGTGGGGGGTGCAGGAGGTGCAGTAAGTGGTGGTGAAATGTCCATAGTGTCGAGTTTGCTTTTAAGTAAGGTGGCCACCATAAATAGAGGGATGGTAGGTTTCGTGCTTGAAAAGAAGTGAGACTTTGCATGAGGTTTGGGTGCTAAATACATCAAGACGCATTCCATATAATAAGTAACAAATGAGTCATGAAAGAAGGGTGTTGTGGTTGTGATTTAAATGTGAAGAAAAAATTCAAGCTAAATTGGAGTGGAAACGATTATCGCTATGTACATGGAAATGAAGAGGATGTTGGTTTAGTGGGAGGATAAGATGCAGTGGTGGAATGATGACTTATTAAAGGTTCGATTTTAAAATGTGTGGTTCCAGAGGTGCAAGTATGGTACAATAGTTTTCTACCGGAGAAAAAAGCTATGAATGAGAGAGGGGTCTATGAAATGTAAAAATCACTCATCGACTATTTCAAAAAGTGCTTGCACGGATTCTATAAAGTATTGTTGATCTCCCTCCGCTTCTAATAATTATTTAATAAGCACAAGACTTCTTCTTTTTGAGAGGCAACTACATGCTAACTAGGTGCAACGAGGGCAAGGCAATGTGTCATCACAAAGTGCGGCTTGGATGAGTGTCCTAAGCACAAGAGCAAATCCAAAATGCATGACCCAAGGTTGGAAAATTACTCAACACCCTTAGTCGATTCTAGCTAAGGATAACTAATCATAAGTGAAGTTGATTAATTAGGGTGATGAGAGGAGTGTATCAAGTCCAAGAAACACTAACTACCGCAAGTCAAGATCGATAAATAGTGTAAAATACGAGACTGATAAGGGAACGAACATAATCAAGCGACCAAATGTGAAATAACAATAAATTGAAGGTACTTGTGATGCTATGACTTTAAAGACATGACTCACACAAAAGAAACTTTAAAAGAAAAATTATTTGATTCATCAAAGAACCTGCAATGTGCAATGTGGCTGTACTCAAAATTTAGGAAAGTGAGTGGCTCGAAGTTATTGAACATAATTCACACTAGATTATGTGTCAAGAATTTTTCTCAAAATTGTTTCCTTACTTTTCTGACAGACAATTGATGTTTGATTTCAGAAAGATGAAGAGAGTCGTAAATTGTTTAAATATTTGAATGATTTGATTGATTGAGTGATGAAAATATTTTATCTATACATTAGACTTGCATATTTATTATTATAAAGTTCATCAGCTTTTTCCAAAGCATTGTAACCCTCGCTCTAACCCTTGGATAAACTAACTTGAATCCTTAGGCACCCATGCTTTTTGACCCTTTATATATATATATATATATATATATATATATATATACATATATATATATATATATATATATATATATATATATATATATATATATATATATATATATATATATGTATATATATATATATATATATATATATATATATATATATATATATATATATATATATATATATATATATATATATATATATATATATATATATATATATATATATATATATATATATATATATATATATATATATATATATATATATATATAAAGCTGGAAGACCATGTAACAAGAAATCCTAGGTAAACAACTATAAATTAAACCTTGAAAATGCGTTTTACAACCTTAAACCTCAAAATTGACTTCTAACCCATGGAAACTTGCTTCTAACCCTTAGAAACCCGAGGATCGACCTCAATGTATAGGTGATCTTTTTTTATGCATTGGAAACTTTTTCCATAAGAAAACCCTAAAAATGTTGGCTGAAATACCTTGATTTGGACCCCTAAAGCCTTGTTAAAACAAAATCTTTGTACATAGCTATGAAAAGGATTAAAACCTAAATCAAAAATAAAAAGGAAAAGAAAAAGAAATAAAAATGTAAAAATAAAAATTAAAAGGAAAAAAATAAAAATGAAAGATGAAAGATTTGATTTTTTGAAAATAGAAAAAGAACAAAAACAAGATTTTTGAAAAAAGAAAAGATCAAAATGAAGATTTTGTAAAAATAGAAAGGAGAAGGCTAGAAGCTTCTAAAGTGCTAGAGAGAGAACCCTAAGAAAAGCTATATATACATGTCTAGTAAGGAAAATCAAATACTCACAAAATAGGTACTTGTTCTTGCTTTCACTACAACAGATCCGCCGTATACCGAGGTTTTTACCGAGGGAAATGAACGCTTGTATTTTTGCCCCGACGTTGGTGTAGGTGTCGGTATGCATGTCGGTATTAAAGCATTGGTATGAGTGTCGGTATGGGCATCGGTATGAGTGTCGGTTTAGGCATCGGTATAAACGTCAATAATACTGATGCCCATATTGACGCCCATACCGACGCCTCTACTGGGCGTACCGTCCCATATACTGGCGCCCACTGGGTGTACCGACGCTTATTCTGATGGCATTACTGGGAGTACCGTCACTGATACCGACAACCATATCCGCAAAAATGTTTTTGTGCAGAGTGTGTTGTCTTTTGCTACAGCAACATTACCATGATGTTGCTTAGCAAAAGACAATACACTCCACCCTAAAAAAACTGAGTACATGTGATGTATACTCTAATGTCAATTGAAATATGATTTCGTACAACAGAATATTATTGGACACAAAATAGATAATCAGAATGAACCATGAACCATGTACAAGAAGAGTTATATATTTCATAAATGAAGCATGTACAAGAGTGTGGAAAACCACTGTCATATATGATGCTTTCTCAAAATGTGGCAAAGCATTGCATTGCCTTATAGAAATCAAATACAAAATTTTGGTGTGCCATTGCCATACACATGCAAAGAATGTTCCATATCAACAGTCCTACAACAAAGAACATTCATGAAATGAGATAAATTCACATGAGATTTACAAACAACAAGTAAAAACCAAGTTTATAAATTCATCACCTCATCACAAATGCTTCCATAAAACAGCCGCACCACGTCCCTCCAATTCCTCCAATAGTGTAGTCAATCCATGCCGATATCCATAAGCCTCCTCCGTTCGTGTTGAAGAAGGACCCATTGCGAGCTCCTCCAACAAATATACAAAACATTAGAGGAACATACATGAGAAGCTTAACACAAACAAATTCAATAAATCAAATGGTACTTACAAACTCGTGATGCATCGTGTCATATCCATTGCTGCCCAAATACGACGGTCCAATCCTATCTAAACGTGTGGTGGCGACATCTCGCTCATGGCGATATCTGTCAGTAGTCTGTTGTTTCTCGTCACGAATCATATCCCACTCCTCAGCATCTGACCATACAAGCTTTGGTAAGCCTGCTCTAAAAGCATCACGATCCTCGGATCATCGATGGACATAACTTCACTTGCGGTGTGTAGAATCCACTCTGAACTGACAAGAGGTTGTCCATTGGCTGGTCGGAACTCCTGATAAATCATATGTGTGATATAATTCTTCCGATCTTTATCTTGTTCACTCCATTTCAACATGATAGAGTGTACAAACTGTATGGAGCAAAGCTATCATATACGTGCATGCATTGCTTTGTGAGCCGCATCCATCATAAAAGTTTTTTTGCATCTCCACGTGTTGGAGGCATGTCATTGCCCTCTGGCAAAAATTGATCTTTAAGAAGCTTGCAATAAGCAATTAGAATGATATTAGTAAATAAATTTATTTTGATACAACAATGAAAGTTTATTTCAAATCCACTTACCTGAACAATTTAGTGACACTACTATGTGACCATCCATAAATGGATTGTAGATTGAGCATCACGAGTGACACAAGTAGTACAGATATCTTTGCTGCATTGTAAAGTGGTAAATGAGCTAGTCTTCGCATGTTTTAATATTCTTCATCGACTTCTTATCGTCGGAATTATGTTGTGTCCATGAAGCTCTCGACATCTTCTCCATCATCATAATCTTCGTCCATCTCATAAAATGTTTCGAGCATTTCTTCCATATGTTCATTCTGTGTAATGCTATTAGTACTTGCTTGTATGTCTAACTCCTTTTTTGTTCTCTTTTTTCCACGAGAGGTTACCGATGCAATGTCATTTGGGTCCATCTGCTCACCTGGGGGACCATGCGAATGGTACCATAGGTTTTCTAGTGAACTTTTATCAAAAGATCCATACTCTCTAACATGTGGAGTACAAATCCGTCGTTTTCGATAAATTTGGTACTTGCATTGAGTGCAAGGACATGCCATTCTCTCCTCCGGATCCAAACTAGCCATCTGATACAATATGGAGAACATTTGATTTCTTTATTAAACCTAAAAATCATACTCCTAAAGACTTAAACCTGAAATACTAAAATCTAAATACTTAAACACCTAAAAAAACCTAAAACCTAATCCTAAAACCCTAATACTAAAGACCTATATATATGTATATGTGTTATATGTATTATATGTTGAAGCGAAAAATCCCATCACAAGAAACTAAGCTAGAGTGATATTAGAACACCTCTATCATCGTCAGTAGCTTAGCAACCTTTCTGAAACTGAAAACTTTGTAACTGTGTTTAGTGAAATCTGAAAATTCACTTTACAGAAAACTTTGCCTTTCCTTTAGGCTTCAATTCTGAATTCAAATCTTTGTTTGCTTATTGTTAGATATTCTTTTTGTCACTCAGATGTGTAAAAAAGTGTGTTTGAACTTACCAAGAACTTGCATGTTTTTACTCCATTCAAGCTCTTTGTTAGAATATCTGCAATCTGATCTTTCGTGGGAGTGTATACTTTTTCAATCTCCTTCTCCATTACCTTTTCCCTCAGGAAATGATATTGAATCTCTATATGATTTGTTCTTGCATGAAATACTGGATTTGCTGCAAGATACAACAAACTCATATTATCTCCATGTATGATAGGTATACCTTGATCAATACCCATACTTTTGAACAAGGTCTGCATCCATATCACTTCTTTGGCTGCTTCCACAAGTCCTTTATATTCTGCTTCTGTTGACGATAAAGCCACTATATGCTGCTTCTTTGAACACCAGCTTACAAGCTTATCTCCTAGGTATATCATATACCCATGTGTTGACCTTCTGTCATCTTGACTTCTTGCCCAATCTGAGTCACTGTATGCTCTCAGCTTTATATCTGATGTAAAAGGATAATATAATCCTTCCTTTATAGTTCTTTTGATATATCTAAGAACTCTTTGTCCTGCAACTCAATGTTGATCCTTCGGACAATGCATAAATTGTGAGAGAACTCCTACTGCATAACTAAGATCTGTTCTTGTTAGCGTAGCATAAATGAAGCTTCCCACTAAAGATTGATACTGCCTCATATCTTTAAACTCTGCACCATCATATTTGCTGAGTTTATGATTGACCTCAAGTGGTGTTGAGGCTTCTCTGCAATTCTCCATGTTAAACTTCTTCAGTAAGTTTAGGAGATATCTTTCTTGCGAAACATATACACCATGATATGTATATGTAACTGCGATTCCAAGAAAGTATGATAAGTTTCCTAGATCACTATACTTGAACTCTTTTTCAAGCAATCTCTTTACCTCCTTGATTCCTTAATCTGAGGTACCTGTGATTAAAATGTCATCTACATAAATACAAATGTAAATCATACCTTCTTCTGTTCTCTTAATGAGTAGACTTCCATCTGCCTTTGAGCATTGGTATCCAAGGTCATTGAGATACTTCATAAGTTTGTAATTCCAAGCTCTTGGCGCTTGCTTCAATCCATAAAGTGCTCTTCTTAATCTACAAACATGATTTGGGTAACTGGAACTTACAAACCCTTCAAGTTGTTCCATGTAGACTTCATCTGACATATATCCATTTAGAAATGCATTCTTTATATCCCATTGACTTAGCTTCCATCCTTTTGATGCTACTATAGCAATCAATGTCCTTATGGTTGACATCTTTGCCACCGGACTGAATGTCTCATCATAATCTATGCCATGCGTCTGAGCATAGCCTTTGACTACCAGTCTAGATTTGTATCTAGCTATTCTTCCATCTGCAAGTTTCTTAACTTTGTAAACCTGTTTATTTCCAATCACTTTCTTACCATTTGGTTTTGGAATAAGTTCCCAAGTCTTGTTCTCCTCAAGCGCATTGAACTCCTCCTTCATTGCTTCTTCCCATTTTTCCTTACCTTTTGCTTCACTGTAATTATGAGGTTCTTCATCTTCTTTAACTAAGTATGCATAGTTTTTCTGAGTCAAATAAAAAGTATCATAGGAATACCTTGTTGGTTGTTTCCTTACTCTGTTTGACCTTCTTGGTTCATATTCTTCATGTATATCTGAATATACTTCTTCATCAAATGATCCGATCCTGAATGTACTTGCTTGCATATGATTTTCATCTCCATTCACCTGCATATGTGATTTACCTTTTTCAATTCTTCTTACCTCGTCTTCAAATGCATTATGCTCTTTATCTATATACAAGCTCTTTCCTTCATCAAATGTTACATCTCTGGAAATAGTAAACTATTTGGTTAACGGACTCCATAACCTATAATCTATCTGCTTTTCATCATATCCGATGAACACATATTTTTCAGCTTTTGGTTCAAGCTTATGTCTAAGTTGTGATGGTACATAAGCATAAGCCACTGATCCAAACACTTTGCAGTGATCAAGTGTTGGCCTCTTACCCCACCAAGCTTCATAAGGGTTCATACCATTTAAAGTTGCACATGGTAATCTGTTTACAAGATATGTGGCTGTATTTACAGCCTCAGCCCAAAGATAGTTTGGACAATTCTTTTTATTTAACATTGCTCTTGCAAACTCAACTAGAGTTTGGTTTCTCCTTTCTGCTACTCCATTTTGTTGCGGTGTATACCTGCAAGTTATTTCTCTTTCGATACCTGCATTCCACAGATAATCATTGAATTCTCGAGAAAAATATTCTCCTCCTCCATTAGACCTTAGTCTTTTGAGTTTTTGTCCTGTAATTCTTTCAGCATATGCATGAAAATGCTTGAAAGCTCCAAACACTTCTGATTTCTCTTTCAAAACATAAAGAGTTATCCATCTTGTTGCATCATCAATAAAAAGAACATAATACCTTGAGCCACTGATAGATCCTTCTTTTGTCGGTCCCCATACATCTGTATCTATGAGCTCTAGCAAACCATCGTGTTTGTAACCGTTCTTCTGAAATGGTAACCTGTGTGCTTTTCCCATCTGACAGGCTTCACATTTGTGAAGCATATGTTGATTCTTCATATTTGGTAATCCTCTTACGGATTGTTTCTCCACCATCATTTTGATTCCTTTTTCATTAAAATGTCGTAACCTCTTATGCCAGAGGTCCAATTCTATAAACACTTCATCACCATGTGTGATTAAAGCTTGACCAACATTCCCTTGTACTTTAAGAGTAAAAATTATACCTTCCTTTTTACCATGAACAATTTGATTGTATCCATTCTCTGGATCTTCAACAAATACTCCTTCATTTGTAAACGTGACTTGAAAACCTTTTTCTACTATCTGTCCCATGCTGATCAGATTCTTCGGGATTGTTGGAACATACAAAACATTTGTTAGCAGGTGAGCTCCATTCTTGCACTTTACTTTTCCAATTGACCTTACATTATGTTTTGTATTATCACTTGTTTGTACTGTATGATTTGAAATTCCTCCTTCCAATTTTGATAACAATTCTATATTTCTTGACAAATGATTTGAACAACCAGAGTCAATATAGAATACCTTGAGATCTTCATTCTCTGACACACTTGTCGAATTCATCATCAATGTTGTATGATTGTCATTTTGCGTATCATTTGCATAGTTGTAGTAGGTAGTGTTGTGAGACTGATTCTGTCCCCAACTTCTTGCTTCACCTCTACCATATCCACCTCTTTGACTTTGTCTACCTCTTTGATATCTTCCACTTCTGTCTTTGCTATTTTTATTCTGATTCTGACTTTATCCTTGAGAATTATGCCAGCAGTCATGAGCCAAATGATTGCTTAATCCACAGATCCAACAAGTCTTCTTGTTGTTATTCTGATTACTTCTTCCTTTTGTATTACTTCTACTTTTACTTTTGACATTACCTCTTCCTCTTGCATAATTTGCTTGAGTAGTCATCTCTTCTTCATCTTTTTCTTTAACTTTGTCACCTTTCTTCTTATTATTTGCGTACATAGCAGAACTTTGACCTTTATCTCCATCTGTCTTCAAATCTTGCTCAAATGTTAGCATTAGTCCAAGCAACTCATTTAAATCTCGTACAAAATGATTTAATAAAAGTTCAGTTGAGAGTACGAAAGGTTTCCACCTTCCATCTCCTCTCAATCCTGCAAGCAATTGCGTTATTAACCTGTGGTCTTTGATATCTTCATCAATAGATCCAAGACTGTCTGCCAAGTCTTTCATCTTAGTGACATAATCACTAATGCTTTGACTTTGTTTTTTCTTGAACGTTGTAAATTCTGACCATAAGCTAGCCTTCCTAGCTTTAATAGTGCTTTGGAAATGATCTTCCAATGCACTCCATATGTCTTCCGCTTTCTCCAGACCTCTAATGTGTGGTAGTAGATGATCTGTAACGGTATTGTAGATATACGCTCTTGTGGTTGCATCTTTCTTTTACCATAGCTTCAAAGCTTCTAACTCTTCTTTCTTTGGTTGACTTTCGTCTCCAAAAGTAGGCTTCTTTTCTTCTCCTCTCATCTATATCATTAAGTCCTTACTCATAAGTCAGGCCTCCATTCGCATTACCCATGCGGGATAGTTATCTCTATCCAATTTGTCAATAGAAATGTGATCTGCCATAATCTTCTTGTTTCTGTTACTACTGGTGAGCATAACGTTCGAAGTTTTTACCTTTCATAAACCTTTACCCTTCAGAATGAATTCCCAACGTTTCTCTAATTCCGTTTGCTGTTGATCACCTCAGCCTTCACCTTTTCAACAAAGAATTCTTCAACTTCTCTTGTATATGCACTTCCGTTTACTCTTGAGAACCTTTCTGCTCTTCAGAATCTTTCTGCTCTGATACCATTTGTTGAAGCGAAAAATTGCATCACAAGAAACTAAGCTAGAGTGATATTAGAACACCTCTATAATCATCAGTAGCTTAGCAACCTTTCTGAAACTGAAAACTTTGTAACTGTGTTTAGTGAAATCTGAAAATTCACTTTACAAAAAACTTTGCCTTTCCTTCAGGCTTCAATTCTAAACTGATTTACTTCAATCTTTACAAATCTTTGTTTGCTTACTGTTAGATATTCTTTCCCTCACTCACATGTGTAAAAAACTGTGTTTGAACTTACCAAAATATCATCGGAGCACTAGACTGATACCGGACTCTCATCGTAATCTCATCGTAATTGTACCGGAATGTTACCGGAATCAATTGCAATTTTGTTTGTAGTTACTTCAAATGTTTGTAATTGAAGTAAGGAAGTAATACCTGAGCTTCCTTTAGTGAATGAACTTTATCTGAAGTTTGAAGAAAAACTCCACCAGTTCTGGATGCCTTTATGGTCACACTTAGTACTGTGTGTACATGTCCCATTTTACAAAACTATTTGATGAGTTTGTAGTTGAGATTACTAGCTTCACGTTGAGCTATCATTCATAAAAAACTTTACACTATACTGCGAGATCTAACTTGCAGAAGTACCATAAAACATGTACTGAGATAACTGTAACTGTTAACTAACTTTCACAGTAACATGAAATCACTTAGATTTCTTCACATAAGGAGAATGCACTCAGATCTTTCCACATAAGTATGTGTTTTCTATTAGAGACGATGTGTACAAAAATGGATTGGCCTCACTTTGGTCATAGCCATGGAAAACTCTCCTATGCTGAATAGTTCTTCCTTACCATCTCTCTCTCAGATGAATACCTGACAGTTCAGGTTCTATTATTAATCTCTACATACGCATACTTGTTTCTACTACAAGCGCTTCTACATCCGCTCTTCTAAGCACTCTCTCAACTCTCTTATATACATTTTCGATCCGAGATTCAAAAACTCATAATTCTGGAAGTTTCTACGTTGTATATTACATGTGTGAATTTGTCCCTTCACTAAGGCTTGATTTTCTGAATGTTTTGTTTCTGCTTCTCTTCATCTTTCTTCATCCTTCATACATCTTCAGATCTTTATGTCTAATTAGTGAGTGAATCTCCAACATTATATGTGTATTATATATATGTCTATTGCTTATAAAGTTAAAATCCTATTTTTATATATTTAATTATAAATAATTAATTAATTTATTTAAATTACTAGTTCTTTTCATATTTATTTATCTATATAACTATCCTATTTTATATATTTATTTAATCATAAATTCAGATTTTTTTTCTTAAGTAATCCTATTTTTATATACTTAATTATATAAATTAATTATATATATTTAATTGAATTATCTAAAACACTAATTCTCTTTATATTTATTTATCTATATAATTATTCTATTATATATATATATATATATATATATATATATATATATATATATATATATATATATATATATATATTTATTTATATATTCAGATTTTTCCTTAATTTTTTTCTATATTTTAGCTTTATATAAATTTGATTGAGTTATATGTATGCCTAAACCCTAAAACCCTAATCTTAAAGATCTAGACCTAAAATATGTATATTTCTATATGCATGTGTATATACATGTATATATGTATTATATGTGTATGTGTATGTGTATATATGTTATGAAAGCATTAAAACCCTAAAACCCTAATCAGAAAGACCTAGACCTAAAACATGTATATATGTGTATGCATGTGTATATATATGTGTATGTGTATATATATGTGTATATAGATATGTGTATAAGTATATGTGTGTATGTGTCTGTGTATATATAATTACTCTAATTAAAATCCTTAAAACTAAACCTATGTTTATATATTTAATTATATATATTTAATTTATATATTTAAAACACTAGCTCTTTTCATATTTATTTATTTTATATTTATTTATATATTCTGATTTTTTTCTTAATTAATCCTATTTTTTTATATTTAATTATATATATTTAGTTAATTTATTAAAAACACTAGCTCTTTTCATATTTATTTATCTACATAATTATCCTATTTTATATATATATTTATTTATATTTTCAGATTTTTTCCTTAATTTTTTTCTATATTTTCTCTTTATATAAATCTAATTGAGTTATATGTATGCCTAAACCCTAAAACCCTAATCTTAAAGATCTAGACCTAAAATATGTATATTTCTGTATGCATGTGTATATACATGTATATATGTATTATATGTGTATGTGTATGTGTGTATATATGTTATGAAGGTGTTAAAACCCTAAAACCCTAATCAAGAAGACCTAGACCTAAAACATGTATATATGTGTATGCATGTGTATATATATGTGTATGTGTATATAGATATGTGTATAAGTATATGTGTGTATGTGTATGTGTATATATATTTACTTTGATTAAAATCCTTAAAATTAAACCTATTTTCATATATTTATTTTATTCATTCAAAACACTAGTTGTTTTCATTATTTTTTTCTATGTTTTCTCTTAATATTAACGTAATTGAACTATATGTATGCCTAAACCCTAAAACCCTAATCTTAAAGATCTAGACCTAAAATATGTATATTTCTATATGCATGTGTATATACATGTATAAATGTATTATATGTGTATGTGTATGTGTGTATATATGTTATGCATGTGTAAAAACCCTAAAATCCTAATCGGAAAGACCTAGACCTAAAACATGTGTGTATGTGTATGCATGTGTATATATATGTGTATAAGTATATGTGTATGTATGTGTAAATAGCCTAAAAACCCTAATCCTATTTGTATATATTTGATGTAAAAAATACTTTAAAATCAAAATTTTAATTATTTAATTATATATATTTAATTAAAACACTAGATTATGTGTGTGTATATGTGTGCATGTGTGTATGTATGTGTGTGTGTGAATTGAATGCGTGTGTGTGCATGCATGTGTGTATGTATGTGTGTGTGTGTGTTTATGCATGCATGTGTGTATATGTGTGTGTATGTATGCATGCATGTGTGTATATGTGTGTATGTATGCATGTGTGTACATATGTGTGTATGTATGCATGTGTGTACATGTGTGTGTGTATGTATGCATGTGTGTATATGTGTATGTGTGTGTATGTATGCATGCATGTGTGTATATGTGTATGTTTGTGTGTATGTATGCATGCATGTGTGTGTATGTATGCATGCATGTGTGTGTATGTATGCATGCATGTGTGTATGTATGTGTGTATGCATATGTGTATATGTGTGTATGTATGCATGTGTGTGTATGTATGCCTATGTGTATATGTGTATAGGTGTGTATGCATGCATGTGTGTAGAAAGGGCATAAAAACTAGGTGTGCAGGTTAAAGAAGGCAATATATGGTTTAAAGCAACCACCACATGCTTGGTATGAAAAGATACATGCCTATCTGATTGCACATGGTGTAAAGGACAGTCCAACTGAAAGCACCTTATATGTTAAGCATTCTAATGATGTGCTTATGATCATTGTGGTATATGTTGATGACATGCTGCTCATTGGTCCTCATGACATGCATATTGCTGATTTTGAGGCTGATTTGCATGCCACATTTGAGATGTCTGATTTGGGGCATTTGCATCACTATTTGGGCATTCAGTTTACGCAAGTTGATGGTGGAATGGCTTTGTGTCAAACAAAATATATTGACACCTTTCACAGTGACTGTTGAGTGTGTGTGGCTCAGACTCCTTATGGCTGATTTGAGTGTTGGTGAGTCTTCTTCCACCACCATCTTCACTGACAGTCATAGTGCATTGGCAGTTGCGAGGAACGTTGCATTCATGCTTGCACTAAGCACATTGAGTTACATTATCATTTTGTCAGGGAGAGGTTCTCTACTAGGGAGATCAGCTTGGCATATGTGCCCATGCAAGAGAACATTGTAGACCTTTTCACGAAGGCTCTGCCTAGGGAGAAGTTTGAAGCTTTTCGCAAAGCTTTGGGCTTACTTCCTTTTGTGGATTGATTCCACATAGCTTGCCACTTCCTTATATATGAGTGCCAGCTCCTTGTTCATCGCATCACTCTCAAGGGGGATTTGTTGATATATTTAGGCAGTGATGTGTGTGAACACCCTAGGACCGTTGGGGCACTTTTTTCCCTCTTTAGGAGGTTTTTTCCCCTCACTTGTATATATGCCTATTTCCCTAATGGGCTAGTTATCTTTGTACATTCTAGTTGTGATACATTCAGAATTGTGTGTTTTGCTCCAAGCTTCTTCTTCTTCCTTGTGTTGTTTGCATGCTTCCATAGATGTCTAACTCCAACATTAATGTGTAGGAATCATAAGTTTATATGCAATCTATTTAACTAGAGATTTGTAACTATAACTAATTCTTACCTCTCTTAAATGTAGAATATAACTTCTTTCTTTTGCCCTTCATGTTGTAACTACAAGATTATCCATCATCCCCATCACCGTCTTTTCCGATTTCCATGTCTACCAATAGAACACATTTCTTCTCTACTTTTCCCTTGGCTTTTCCAATGGGTTATTTTTGTCACTTATCACACTTAGGTGTGATGAACCCTATTTGCTAAGAAAATAGCATCCTATCTTTTAAGAATATTTTTCAGATTATATAACACATCATGTACTTTGAATTGTGCAGATCTCGTGTGTGCTATGATTTTTACATTTTTAACAAGCTAGTACACCACTTGCTAAGAAAGACTTCTAATTTTCTGAAACACACTTATGTCATGATCTTCCTCTCCATGACTCTCTGATGTTTTCAATTCTCTAACAAGAAATCATCACGATTCACAATGGTGGTACTAAAACAAATAGCCTAGTAGACAAATGAAAAAATCATTCAAATAGTGATTACATTGCATGGATATCAAATTCACTCCTGCTCACAAATGCACATCCATCTTCTTAATGATGTTAACATGAAGACACTTTGCTCAAGAATCGTAGTCAATTTTGTGTTCCGAATCTCTAAGGAGCATCTACTTTGATAGGGACTCTAAATAACAATAGTGCTTTAAACTCAAGAAGCACACTTTGTGGAACCATTGTGTGTGTTATGTTATGCCTTTAATTATATTAGATCACCAAGCTATGGGATCTTGAACTTCTTCCCAAGCTATCTTTTGATTCCATTGATACCTTCTTCATGATTTCCTATGATAATTAGGTCATCGATGTATGCACATAAGTAGAAAGATACTTCGCCTTCCTTTTTATAAAATAATGATGAATCTAATTAACAGAGATAACCATGAGTAGACCTTCTATCATCTGAATTATATGTCCAATCTGCATCACTAAACACTTTGACTCTTGTGTCAGAAGTAAAACCATAATACAAACCTTCACTCAAGGTTCCTTTGATATATCTGAGTACCCTTTGAGCTGCAATCCAATGAGTCTTCTTTGAACAATGCATGAATTGTGATAAAACACCAACTGCATATGATAGGTCTGGTCTTGTCAAGGTAGCATAGATCAAACTACCTACCAAACTCTGGCATTTCCTCATATCATGTTGAACTTGACGAAAAGATTCTTCAAGTATCTCTCTTGTGTAACATATACTCCATGTTGAGTATACACAATCTGCATTCCTAGGAAGTAAGACAAGTTTCCCAAATCACTTATCTTAAACTCCTTTTCTATTTGCTTCTTAAGGTCCTTGATTCCTTGAGCATCTGTACCCGTGACAATAGTATCATCAACATAGATACACATATATATGAACCCATCTTCACTTGCCTTCACAATCAAGCTACTATCTGCTTTCGATGCTTGATATCCAAATTCATTCAAGAACTTAACAAGCCTATAATTCCATGCTCTTGGGGCTTGCTTCAAGCCATATAAAACTCTCTTGAGCTTACATACATAATCTGATCCAATTGAATCCATGAAACCCTCTGGTTGTTTCATGTATACCTCATCTGCAATATATCCATTTAGAAATGCATTCTTCACATCTAATTGTGACAATTTCCAACCTTTACAAGTAGCAATAGCAATTAAAGTTCTACTTGTAGACATCTTAGCAACTAGACTAAAGGTTTCATCATAATCTACCCCATAAGTTTGGGCATAACCTTTAACCGCAAGTCTAGCTTTATATCTAGACACTTCACCATTTGTAAACCTCTTTGTTTTATACACCCATTTACATCCGATTACCTTTTGGTTCTTTGGTCTTGGCACCAATTCCCATGTCTCATTCTCAAGAAGAGCATCATACTCTTCTTGCATTGCCTTTTCCCAATTCTGTTTATCTTTAGCTTCTTGATATGTGGTTGGATCTTCTTTTGTCTTCACAATATAAGCATAATCTTTTGTTTTTTTTTAATGTATCATAACTATACCTGATGGGTTCTTTTCTTTCTCTCAAAGATCTTCTGACCTCTCCACTTCTTGAAGTCTCAGCTACATTTGATTCTGGATCACATCTTGGTCTATCTTCATCATTACCCTGCAATTTACTTTTACAATCATCATCATCAATATCTTCTTCATACGCCTTTACTTTTTTCTTTCCTTTCCTTTGTCTTTCTTCAAAATCTACATGATCATTAGTTGACCATGTATACCATTTGTTTTTCTCATCAAATGTAACATCTTTTGTAGCAAGAAAATTGTTTTGTAGATGGACTCCACAATCTATATCCCATCTGTCTATCATCATACCCAATGAACACATACTTCTATGCTTTGGGTTCTAGCTTATGTCTTAATTGAGAAGGAACATAAGCATATGCCAAACATTCAAATACCTTACAATGATCAAGCGTAGGTTTCTTACCCCACCATGCTTCATGAGGTGTTCTACAATCCAAAGATTTGTAGGCTAACCTATTCACAAGGTATGTTGCAGTGTTGATAGCTTCTGCCCATAAGTACTTGGGACAACTCTTCTCTTTCATCATTGATCTTGCAAACTCTACAAGAGTTCTATTTCTTCTTTCTGCAACTCCATTTTGTTCAGGGTAGTACCTGCAAGTTACTTCTCTTTTTATACCTGCATCCCATAAATAATCATTAAAATCTTTTAGAAAAATATTCTCCCCCTCCATCTGATCTCAACCTCTTGAGCTTTTGTCTTGTAAACCTTTTTGCATAAGCATGATAATTCTTGAATGTCTTGAACACTTCAGATTTGTCCTTGATTACATAAAGTGTAATCCATCTTGTTGCATCATCAACAAACAACACATAATATCTGGATCCATTTATGCTATAGTCCCTTGAAGGACCCCACACATCTGTATGAACCAACTCAAGCATATTTGAATACTTGTATCCTGATTTATTGTATGAGCTTATGTGAGCTTTACTTAATTGACAAGCTTCACACTTGTATACCATGTGTTGACCTTCAATATTTGGCAATCCAAGCACTACATCATTCTTTGACATTTCTTTTATGGCTTTCTCATTGAAATGACCTAGCCTTTTATGCCATGGGTCTAACTCACACATCTTTTGAGTTCCATAAGTAAACAATGCATGTCCCACATTACCTTGGACCTTGAGAGTAAAAAGCCTTTCTTCCTTTTGACCTGTAATGATATTTCTATATCCCTTATTTGGATCTTGCACATAAACACCATCATTTGTGAATTTGACTTCATATCCTTTCTCCACATTTTGGCCTACACTTATCAAGTTTTTAGGAATTGTTTGTGCAAAACAAGCCTTAACACTTGGCTTTGTTGTGTGCCTTGAAGACTCAACATAAAGCTTGGACTATTGGACCCTTGGAAAGCATAAAAGTTTGGACCCTTGAAGGATGTATTCATGTGAACCATATACCATAGGAACACATGCCTATGCTTTATTATCTTTTATCCAATGTAAAAGTCAAAGTGACTTAACTCACCTCTTGTAATCTCACCCACCTTCAAAAGTCGTGGAAATTAGAAGTTATGGATGGAGAGAATATCTCCATGAGATTAGATGAGAGATTTGAGGGAGCCTACATTTGAATTTGAAATTCAAATCTCAAGTGATGACTTATAAAAAACTATGAAAAAGTCGCGGGTCTTGTTGCTCACTCCCCGAGGTTAATCGAAGCAGATCATAGAGTGTGTGAGAGCTACTACTTAGCCTACACCTCTGAGTATCATTGGGCATCACTCTACACGCCAATGGGAATGTATATTTGATAGTTTCAATACATATACTCATAGTTCTTAACTCTGTGTTCTTTGAGTCATTCACCTCAAAGTCTGTCAACTTCAACAGGGCATATCTCAAGATCTACTAAATCAAATTTGATGATCTAGGGCTCATTGGAACCAGCTCAAAGCATTCTACAACACTACAAAATTTCAAGTTATTCTATTCAGCCAATTGGGAGAAATCACAGTCGAAGCAGTCACTGGTATATTTCTGTGATTGTTCCTAAAAAGTCGGGGATGTCTCTGATTTTGCTAAAGATCATGCTCAGTGTATAGTTTGTTATTTGGAGTGATTTAACTTGCTAATGGTAGCTTGTTAAGTTAATTTAATACTCCCAGAAGGAATTGAACCAATTGCAAGTGTGCTGGACACACTAAGCTTAGGACTGAGCAGGTATCAATACAGGAATAGAAAGTTTTTGAAGTCGTGAAGGTTCAAAATCATCTGTTTTGATTTGGTCATTACTCAATCATTTTGTAAAGCACATATATAGTTTCTTGGTGTCATTTGGAAGCTCAAGGAGTCTCCTAACCATATCTGAAAGGAAAAGAGGGCAGGTGTGAAGCAGGTCTAGCAGCACCAACTTGATCTTCTGATTGTACCCAGCCATCACATCCAACAGTGGTATCAGAGCAAAACAAGGTAATCATGGGTGATGGTTTCCCTTCTTTCATTGACAAATTGGATAGAAATAACTACCAGGCATGGTCATTAAGAATGAAGACCTATCTACAAGGGAGAAGCTTGTATGGATACATATCAGGAGATGAGGAGTTGCCCTCATTCAAAACCAGAGGCCTACCTACAAAGGATGAGCATGAGAGACTTAATCAATGGTGTGCTAAAGATGCTTTGGCAAGGTCATATCTTCTAAACTCTATCTCTGATTTCCTTCTACCTCATGTCAGGAACTGTAAGACTTCCCAAGAGACTTGGGAGACCTTGTCAACATACTTCTCATCAAGCACAAGGGCCAGAAAGAATCAGCTATGGATTGAGTTTACAACTCTCAGGAAGCAATCAAAACAATGTGTCTCAGATTTTGTCACCAAAGTCAAAGACATTGCAGATCAACTTGCAAGTGTTGGAGAAGAAATTGAAGAAGAGCAAATAGTCAGACAAGTGATCAATGGACTCAAAGCAGATGACAAGTGGGAAAGCTTTACCACTGCAATGGACTTGTACATGGACATCCAAGCACGTGATCTAACAACTTTGATTGGACAACTATTCACACATGAAGAAAAGATCACAAAGAATGGAGAGCAATCAAAAGGTAACAATCCCTCTGCCCTATATACAGATAAGAAGTCTAAAGACAAGGGTAAAAGTAAGAAAGTTGATGAAGAAGGATCCACCTCCCAAGCAAACTATGCAGGGAGAGGTAGATCATCTAGAGGTAGGGGCAGAGGAGGTAAGTCAGGTAGGGGGAGACCCTATAATCAATCTCCATGCAATATTTGTGGCTTGTCTAACCATACTACAGATGAATGCTACAAGAACTACAAGAATCAAAGAGGAAGAGGTCACCAAAGAGGAGGATACTCCCAAGGCAGAGGAAGATTCAATCAATCTCAAGGCTACCATGGCTACAACAATAATTACAACAATAACTACAACAATAGCTACAGTCACAATGGCAATTATCAAGGAGGATACAGGAACAGAAAGGATTACAACAATTATGCAGAGGATCAAGATGATTCCTTGTTGATTATGAACATGACATCTAAATCAGGTATCAATGATGATCATTTGTTCTATATTGACTCAGGTTGTTCTAATCATGTAGCTGGGAATGTTGCCTTACTCTCTGATTTGGAAGAACCTAAAGGCAAGCACCAAGTGCAGACAGGTGATGACACTAAACACTCAGTGGTTAAAGTAGGTAATGTCAAAACAAGTGATGGTAATCAGAATTTGCTAAGCAGAGTATTGTATGTTCCAACAATCACCAAGAATCTGATGAGTGTAGGTCAGATTGTTGAAAAAGGTCTACAGGTCAGGTTCACTCAACATGGTGCTTATGTGGAGGATCCAAGACATGGATTCAGAAGGATAGCCAAGGGAGAGAAATCAGGTAGACTATTTACCTTTGAACTTGAAGATACTAAGAACATTGCCTTGTACAACTATAAGGACCAAACCCTATCAGAATTGGAGATGTGGCACAAGAGATTGGGTCACATTGGAGAAAGGACCATAAAGCAAATGAGTAGAGATCAATGTGTGCTTGGGATACCTAATGTATCCAAGCAACACATGATATACAAGTGTGGGGCTTGTCAGTTTGGTAAGTCACACAGATTGCCATATACCAAAAAAGGTTTTATGCATGAAGACTACTTGGAATTGGTGCATACAGATGTTTGGGGACCAAGCAAAGAGCCATCCATATCAGGATCAAGGTACTATGTATCTTTTATTGATGACTATAGCAGATGGACTGTTTTGTACTTCATGAAACATAAAGATGAAGTATTTAATTGTTTCAAAAGGTATCTTGCATTAGTAGAGAATCAAACAGGTAGACATTTGAAGAGGTTAAGGTCTGATGGTGGTGGAGAATACTTCTCCAATGACTTTGAAGACTTCTTGCAGGAAAGAGGCATCAAGAGGGAGATTACCACAAGGTACTCACCTGAACAAAATGGGGTAGCTGAAAGAAGGAATAGACTCATTGTGGAAACAGCTAGGTCTATGCTTAATGAGAAAAAACTACCAAATTATCATTGGGCAGAGAGTGTATCTACTGCCACATACTTAATCAACAGGTTGCCATCAAAGACACTTGATGGAATGACACCCTATGAGGCCTGGCATGGTAAGAGACCATCTCTGGATCATTGCAAGATCTTTGGGTGTGTTGCATATGTGCATATTCCCTCACAGGTAAGGGGAAAGCTAGACCCTAAGGCTGAAAAGTGTATCTTCATTGGTTATGATTTGAATCAGAAAGGATACAGGTTCTATAACCCCTCAAACAAAGGCTTCAAGGTAAGCAGAGATGTAATCTTTGATGAAAATGATTCATGGTATGATAATGAGTGCAGGAAAGTTAGCCTACCTTATGATATGGAGGAAGACTTTCCAAAGCTTGTCAGGCAAGAACCAACTCAGAATGAGGACACAAGCTCAGATGATGAAGACACCATCAACATTGAAGAATTCAAAGCTTGGAAATCCAAAGGGAAGATGAAGATGAAGCAACTTGAAGATAATCCAGAATCCTCAACTCAAGCTATGAGGAGATCTTCAAGGGTAAAGAAGAAACCTATTAGGTATGGTTATGATACTTCACTTGTAACCAAGCACTCTGTATATCTTGCAAAGGATATCTTAAGTGAAGAACCAGGTACATTTGAGGAAGCTATTACTAAACCAGAATGGAAGGAAGCAATGGATGAAGAAATGGAGGCTCTCAAGGAGAGTGATACTTGGGACTTGGTACCCAAGAAGGACTCCATGAAGGTGATAGGATCCAGATGGATCTATAAACTCAAGAGGAACTCAGATGGGACAATAAACAGATATAAAGCTAGGTTGGTAGCCAAGGGTTTTGCACAAACCCAAGGCATTGATTATGAGGAGACTTTTTCTCCTGTGGCAAAGATGCCAACTATCAGAATCATGGTGAGTGTAGCTGCATCCAAGAATTGGAACATGTACCAATTGGATGTGAAGAATGCATTCTTGAATGGATGGATATCTGAAGAGGTCTACATGTCACAACCACCTGGCTATGAGGATCCCAATAAGGTAAATCATGTTTGCAAATTGAAGAAGGCTCTGTATGGATTGAAGCAGGCACCTAGAGCATGGAATTACAGATTGACAACCTATCTCTTGGATCAAGGATTTGTGATGAGTAAAGCAGATACTTCATTGTTTATAAAGAAGAACAATTCAGAGGTAATATACTTGTGTGTCTATGTTGATGACATCATTATTACAGGAAATGATGTTCAAGGAATTAGACACATCAAAGGTCAAATGATGAAGGAATTCAAGATCAATGATCTTGGATTATTAAAGTACTTCCTAGGGCTTGAATTGGTCTACACAAATTCAGGTATATTCATTACTCAGAAGAAGTACATTCAGGACATGGTCAAGAAGTTTAATTTGCAGAAAGCTAAAGCCTCAAACATTCCTATGGAGATCAACCACAAACTCAGTGCACATGAAGGAGAAGAACTCAAGGATATTACAGGTGATAAACCAATTTCTTGGTCATCCAAGAAACAACCCACAGTAGCCCTATCATCTACTGAGGCAGAGTACAGAGGGCTAGCCAATGCTACTCAAGAAGCAATATGCTTGAAGTTACTCTATTCAGAATTGGGCCTATACACAAGGCCACCAATCATATTTGGTGATAACACAAGTTCACTTCACCTAGCTGCTAACCCTGTTTATCATGCTAGGACAAAACACATAGAGGTTCATTACCACTATGTGAGGGAGAAATTACTTAGCAAGGAAATCCAATTATCATATGTGTCCACTAATATTCAATGTGCAGATTTGCTTACAAAAGCTTTGGATGGGAGCAAGCTATGCAGGTTTAAATCCATGATTGGATTGCAGGATATCATTGAAGACTAAAGATGAAGACTCAAGCAAGTGTTTGGCTTGAGGGGGAGCTGTTGGTGCAAAACAAGCCTTAACACTTGGCTTTGTTGTGTGCCTTGAAGACTCAACATAAAGCTTGGACTATTGGACCCTTGGAAAGCATAAAAGTTTGGACCCTTGAAGGATGTATTCATGTGAACCATATACCATAGGAACACATGCCTATGCTTTATTATCTTTTATCCAATGTAAAAGTCAAAGTGACTTAACTCACCTCTTGTAATCTCACCCACCTTCAAAAGTCGTGGAAATTAGAAGTTATGGATGGAGAGAATATCTCCATGAGATTAGATGAGAGATTTGAGGGAGCCTACATTTGAATTTGAAATTCAAATCTCAAGTGATGACTTATAAAAAACTATGAAAAAGTCGCGGGTCTTGTTGCTCACTCCCCGAGGTTAATCCAAGCAGATCATAGAGTGTATGCGAGCTACTACTTAGCCTACACCTCTGAGTACCATTGGGCATCACTCTACATGCCAATGGGAATGTATATTTGATAGTTTCAATACATATACTCATAGTTCTTAACTCTGTGTTCTCTGAGTCATTCACCTCAAAAGATCTACTGAACCAAATTTGATGATCCAGGGCTCATTGGAACCAGCTCAAAGCATTCTACAACACTACAAAATTTCAAGTTATTCTATTCAGCCAATTGGGAGAAATCACAGTCGAAGCAGTCACTGGTATATTTCTGTGATTGTTCCTAAAAAGTCGGGGATGTCTCTGATTTTGCTAAAGATCATGCTCAGTGTATAGTTTGTTATTTGGAGTGATTTAACTTGCTAATTGTAGCTTTTTAAGTTAATTTAATACTCCCAGAAGGAATTGAACCAATTGCAAGTGTGCTGGACACACTAAGCTTAGGACTGAGCAGGTATCAATACAGGAATAGATAGTTTTTGAAGTCGTGAAGGTTCAAAATCATCTGTTTTGATTTGGTCATTACTCAATCATTTTGTAAAGCACATATATAGTTTCTTGGTGTCATTTGGAAGCTCAAGGAGTCTCCTAACCATATCTGAAAGGAAAAGAGGGCAGGTGTGAAGCAGGTCTAGCAGCACCAACTTGATCTTCTGATTGTACCCAGCCATCACATCCAACAGTAGGAACATAAAGTACCTTGCTTAAGAGTGCGCTTCCACTCTTTGTCTTCACTAATCCAATGCTTTCCACTTTATGCTTGGTGTTGTCTCCTATTTGAACTGTATGTCCACTCACCTTTGCTTCCATACCAGTCATCAATGATATGTTGCCACTCAGATGATTGCCACATCCTGAGTCAATATAGAATACCCTTTGATCTTCTCCTATTGCTTCATCTGTTGCATTCAAGATGAGAGTCACGTCATCCTTTTGATCTCATGCATAATTATAATAGTTGTTATTGTAGAAGTTACGTTGAAAGCTTCTTCCACCTCTTCTAGCATATGAGGTCCTAGCACCTCTTCCTCTGAAGTTACCTCTTTGATTTCTGCCTCCTCTACATCTTTTATTGAAACTTTGATTATGACTTCCACCATTTTGATTGTTATACCAACAATCATTTGCCAAATGATTTTTTCTGCCACAAATCCAACAAGCTCTAAGATTATCTTTATTCGTACCTCCTCTTCCTTTACCTCTTGAATTCATCTTCCCTCTTGTGAAATTAACTTGGCTTGAAGATCCTTCATCATCAGTTGACTACTTTCCTTTGATATTCTTTCTCTTGTCCTTCGAGTACATAGCTTTTCTTGAACTCCTATGATTATCTCCCTTAATCTCTTGCTCAAAATTTAGCATGTGTCCTAGCAATTGGTTAAGATCAAGAGTAAAATGATCTAATGACAATACTATGGACAATATGAAAGGCTTCCATTTCTCATCTCCTCTCAAACGTGTAAGTATTTGTCTTACCAATGTATCCTCTTCAATATCTTCATCTATTGCTGCCAAGCTATCTTCACTATCCTTCATTCTTGCCACATAATCAGCAATTGATTGTGAGCTCTTCTTCTTGAAGGTTGTGAACTCAGCCCATAATGAGGACTTCCTTGACTTAGTTGTATTTTGAAAATGCTCTTCCAAATCATTCCACACATCGGTTGGCATCTTCAAGAAGTCTGCTTCAAAGATTTATTTCACTACCTGCACATATCTTAAAATTTCTTCAATCTAATGATATACATACCTCCATGCTGCCTTTTCACAATCATATCATTCATTAGATCTTCAAAAGAATCATTAAAACTCTGATTTGATCATTAAGATCAAAGGTATGTCAGAAATTGTCTTCCTGAACAAGAAACTTTGACATAGTCAACTTCTAAGGTTGATTTCTTAGAGCACAAGTCCTGTTTTGCTAAATTCTTTTAGTCATAGCTTCCTTATCTTCTAACTTAGATTTTTAATGCTCACTCATCAAAAACTTTACATTGTGCACTGAGATCTAAGTAAAGCGTTGTCACAAACAAAGCGTGCGACTCTGAGAGCTCTACCTGCAGACTTTACATATACATGTTTCTATTGATCATACACAAAACCTGAAAGGAATTAGACCATAAACTTTGAACATAGCTTGATTAGCTTCTAGATTAGATGTGCACAAAATATTTTTGGATCCACATGATCAGGCTGAGAGAAGTCAGAGAAAGACTCAATGCTAACTCAAAAAGAGGACTCTCTACACATCTATCTCATAGACACTTGGCTTCTAATGACTCTCACATCTATTTCTTTTAATTATTGACTCATATAATACATATCTATAATGTACATATGTATACAAGCTACATTTTTGAAATCTCTTCACTTCCTCTAATGACTTCTTTGACTTCATTTTGATTTCTAACTTGCTTCAAGTTCTTCATAATCACCAATTAGGGATTGCTTTGCTCCAAGAGATGTAAAGTTTAAATGTGACTCCAAATCGAAAAATCTTAGTTTCTTATGCTTACTTCCATTTTGAGTGAACAAAACACAAGTAGGAGTCACATAAAGCTCTCTTTTTGTTTCAACTCCTAAAATAACCAAATTCAAATCAATAAAAACACTTATGTTGTAATATTGTTGAAAATAATAAATTATAATAAACATACAAAAATACATAAACATATACACACATACACACAAAGACACATACATGAACATACAGATGCATACACACACATACATAAATCATACACATACACATACACATACATACACACACATGCATACAAATGCTTACACATAAATACACATACATACGGCCAAATCATGCACATATATGCACAGACTCATGCATACACGTACACACACATATATATACACACATATATACATGCATATTACATATATACACACATTTACACAAACATATACATACACATGTCATACACACATACATACACATATGTATAAATGCATGTATGTGCGAATATAAGTATGTTTGTATGTGTGAATGTGTATTTCTATGATTGTGTACGTGTATTGATATGTCAAAATGTGCATCTCTCTATATGCATATTAATATCTAATACCTTTTCTTGCTACATATAGATTCTTATCAACCAGAGGGAACTCCATCATCTCTTAACCCTATAAGGATTACTTACTATAATTATATCATTCTTTTTGTTCTAATATTTGATAGATATATACATGACAAATATATGATTTTTTACTCCTAACACTGAGTCATAGCAAACGTGAACTATGTCTATTATCAAGATCTTGCTCAGACGCACACAGAGTTTACGAATGCATAAAACACACAGAAAAATAGACATGCCAGGAGACGAGATAGAATGCAATATTGGGTGCAATCTCCCCCCATGCTCTCTATTTCAAGAGTCCATAGAGTGCATGTATTTATAGGAATTTTTTATTATGTCGAAATAGTGGTTACATGAGAGCGGCTTCAAAAAGCATGTGTGAAAGTAAAAGTTGGTAACTTTTGTAGAAAGCCTTTGCTTTCAATATCAAAAATTGTAGTCTACAATGACCCTTATTCTAACCACTACTTTTCTAACTATTTCTAACAATAGAACCTTCTATGCGGGTTTATTTACAAACTAAATTATAAGTCGGACTATTGATGTCTACCCAAAAGATAGATTAAAACCATTAGCTGCTATATCAAAAACACCAAAACACATTAATACATTAATAAATTAACACTCCAACAATGCCTTGTTCAACACATTTCATAATTTATAACATGCCCCTCAATTGAAAAAGCAACTGACCTCAGTTGATAAAATAAAAATAAACATGGATGGCCAGTCACATGTTCCATCAGTGAACGAAAATAAGCATTTTCCATGTAAAAACACATGCATGGAAATGTTCATGGAGGAATTACATTAATGTGTTTGTGTATGATATGCAAAAATTAAGTGTTCATAATGAGGTGTTAATTGTGTTTTGTGTATCCATTGACATTCTTCAATAGAGTGATTTTGTACTTAACTACATATCGATGATATTAAGTACGTTTGCATGTAGTAGTGACATTATGATCAATTATTTTCTCAAGAACCAAGATTTTAGATTGTTTTTCAATTAAAGGAGGGTCATCAAGAAGTGGTGTGAGTGGTAAATTTACTTTAAATGGTCTAAGTAAACTAATATGAAAAGAGTTATGTATATTCCAATGAGATGGTATATCTAATCTAAATGAATTATCATTAATTTTTTGTATAATGTGAAATGGTCCATAATAGTGTGGTGCAAGTTTAATTTTAGGATGCTGCAAAATATTTTCCAAACGTCTTTGAATGATAGGCAACCACACAAGATCATTTTCCTTGAATTCCTTAGCTAATCATTTTGTATTGATATTACGTGTGTATCACTCTTAACTTTTCCCAATGTGCTTGTGAACATCGTGAAGTATAGAAATGTGATCTTGAGCAATAGAATCAGCCATCCGAATGTCGGTTTGGGTGAATGACATGGGAGTGGGAAGCTTTTTGCCATAAACAATTTCAAAAGGTGCACGATTAGTAGTGGTGTGTGGTGTTATTGTAAGCAAATTGAAGCAATGGCAATTTTTCATCCCAGTTAGTGGGACTATCTAATGAATAGCAATGCAATAAATCAAGAATAGTACTATTTGTAGCCTCACTTTGTCCATTACTTTCAAGATGAAGAGCTAAAATCTATTTTGGAACCAAAATGCTGAGATAAGGCGACCCAAAAATGATTACAAAATCTAACATCACGATCAGATAACATTACTTTAGGAGATCCATGATGTGGGAAAATGCATTTAATGAATAATTTTGCAACTTGAGGTGCAGAAAAAGTTTTTTTACATGGAATGAGATATACATATTTAGTAACCTATGAACTATTGTCCAAATCATATCAAATGTGATGAAGTGATGGAAAGACCTATGATAAAATCCATAGAAATTTGTTCCCATGGTTCGTTCGGAATGGGAAGCTGCATTAATAATCCAAATGGTTTACCATGATGACATTTTACACACCCACATACAATTCATTGAGAAACATAATGTGCAATATCTTTTTCCATGTGTGGCGAAAAGAAGAAATCTTTGGAGGCAAAAATGGTGCTTTGTATGCCTTTCTGACCCATGTAAGATGTTTCATGCATTTCTTTGATGATAAAATCTTTAAAATCTTGGGTTATGCGTAATCTATGTTGGAAATAAAGAAAACCATTATGAAATGTATAATGTTCATCAGATAAAGATGCACCATTAATGAACTCATGCCATGCACATGAGAAATACAAATCAGATGCATAAGTGGAAACCATTTCTTGAAAAGAATGAATTTGGATGGTAGAAATATTATGCAAAACAAGAGAATGTGAAGGAAATCGGCTAGGAGCATTAGCTACAACATTAGCTTTACAAGGCTCATATTGGATCATGGGTTGGAAATTTTGAATGAATGATGCCCATTTAAGATGCCGATAAGAGATTAAGGGCTGATTTAATAAATGCTTAATAGCTTGTTGATCGGTTTTGATTAAGACCTCAGAGCCCATAAGATAGTGTTTCCAAATTCGCAAAGCATGCAAAACCGCTAACAATTCTTTATCATATGTACCATAATTCTTTTCTCAAGGCATAAGCTTCCTACTCTCAAATGGAATGGGATGATCATTTTGCATTAAAACAACACTTATTCTTGAACCACCACCATCAGTAACAACATGAAAGGGTTGTGAAAAATCAGGTAACTGTAAAACAGGTGCATGTGAAAGTGCATGTTTGAGTTTTTCAAAGGATTGTTGTTGGGTAAGTCCCCATGCAAATTTTATTTTATTTTTCAATAACAAGGTAAGGCAATGCTAAATAAGAAAAAATTTGAACAAACTTCCTATAGAAACTAGCCAACCCAAGAAAAGACCGAACATTATTGATTGATTGTGGTATAGGCCATTCTACTGTAGCTTTAATCTTTTTTGGATCCACACGCACACCTTCACTTGAAAAAATATGTCCTAGATATTCTAGCTTATGTTGAATGAAGTAACTCTTTTGAGGATTAGCGTGAAGTTTCTTCTCTCATAGCAAATGAAAAACTATTTAAAGATGCCTCTCATGCTCACTATCATTCTTACTATAAACAAGTATATCATCGAAAAATACAAGAATAAAAGCTTGATAATCAAGAAAAATGTTGTTCATCATTCGTGCAAATGTAGTAGGGGCATTAGTAAGTCCAAAGGGCATTACCATCAATTCACAATGGCTGGTTTGAGTTCTAAATGCAATCTTAAAAATATCACTTTGCATCATACGAATCTGATGGTATCCCAATTTTAGATCAATTTTACTAAAGACACAAACCCTTCGTAATTTATCTAAAAGATCATCTATTTGAGGAATAGGGTATCTATTCTTTATTGTGATCTTGTTAAGGGCTCTATAATCTATGCACATTCGATAAGTTTTATTCTTCTTCTCTACTAAGAGAACAGGTGCTCCAAATGGGAACGAACTAGGCCTTATAAGTCCTTTGTGCGGTAGGTCTTTACTTGGTTTTCTATTTCATTTTGGTGTAGTGATCCATGTCTATAAGGTGCTTTATGAGGAGGAAAACTACCAAGGGCTAACTCTATGCTATGGTCAAAGGATCCTCGAGATGGTTGTAGTTCAGAGGGATACTAAGACATAAAACAATCCTTATAAGTAGTCATAAAAGGTTTATGTGCATCAAGAAGTGTATGGGTATAATGATTGATGACATTGACAAAAACAATGCATGAATTGAATCCTTTCCTAAATGCACATTTCACTTGAGTATGACTAATCAATGGAAATGGCTGGAAATCATGCTGTATAGACAAAGTAATGATTTGACCTTTATTTCAAAGTTAAAGGTATGTGTATGGTAGTCAATGTGTGGGTTATAATGATGATAAAAAGGCATACCTAGTATAACATCTTAAGATTGCAGAGGCGCGATTGAAAATGATCAAGAATCAACATATGGGCCTATGCTAATTGTAACATCTTGCACTTCTCGTGTTACATTATAATGATTACTTTGAAATGTAGCTTTTACTTTATACAAGGAAGGAAATGTTTTTAATTTAAGTTCTTGTACTAATAAATGTGAAATGGAGTCATGTGAACTACCATCATCAGGTCGTAGGGTGTGAAGCTTAGCTTGGATTCCCACATCCGACCATCTTCATATTTCTGTTGCAAGCTATCCTCTAGCACATCTTCAAGCATTCGAACCAATAGTAAATTTTGCAAGAACCGCTCCGTGTAGATAGTAACTCTATCACCCTCCTTCCATGTAAGGGCCATCCATGCATGTCGAACATGTAAATGGTATTGAGGAGGAAGAAAAGAATCCTTCACTTTATCTTGGAAAGCCTTCCACATTGTTGGACGCTCTGTAGTGTGCCGCACGACATTCCACCAAAGTGGATCTTTTCCTACTAAATAGTTAGTGGAGAATTCGACTTTTTCACTTTCAACATATTTTCCATCAGTATAAAAATCATCAAACTGTGACAACCATGAAAGGACTAAAGGGTCATCCTTACAGCCATCAAACCATAAAAATTGGTAATTCTTAACAACACCCTCGTAAGGTTATCTTCATCAGTTTGCATCTTTTGGAGTACTTCATCACGTTGTCGGATCTCGTTCTGAGCGCCTTGAAGTCCGTGCCACAGGAGCTCAAGTTGTTGCTCAAGTGTTAGCTCGGGTAGAGGTGACTCGCCAAAATCCTCCATGGTGTTCGTAGGGTCCATGAGGATGTAGAGAACAAAACCCTCTTGCTAGATATGTAAAAAAAATTTTGAGATTGTTTGAGTTAGAATGTAAAAGGAAGGGTTGTTCTTGGGAATTGAAAAAGTAAGAAAGAGATGAAAGTTGTGTTAAATATAAGAAAAGAGAACTAGAGTGACAACAAAGAGATAGTGTAGTGGTAAAACACTTCCCTTGTGTGAGTGAGGTTGTGCGTTCAAATCTTGCCACCTTGGTGAATATAAAATCTCCTTATTGCCACTCATAAATTAAAATTGGTTCGCACGTAGCCAACGGCTACCAATGGTCGCCAAGGGAGCCTTGGGTGCCAAAGATGCCAAAGTAATGCCTTAGTTATGCCTTAAGTTATGTCTAAGTTCTATGCCTTAGTCGATGTCTTGGAGTAAGCCGAAGGAGTAAACATAGGTATAAATGTAAGATTAAATATAGGTGTAAACGTAGGTTCTGGTTTTGGATCTCGAACAAAAACAAAAACCAAAAATTGCAACTGGAATCAAAAACAAAAACGAAAACCAGAATCGGAATCGGATCAGGAACAGAGAACAATGAAATAGAGATCAATCGCCAGAACAAACAAAAACAAACCCCTTTGTAGTGACACATGCAAGGATCTGATACCAATGTTATCAGGATCTTACTCACATGCGCACAAAGGTTACGGATGCAGAAAACACACAGAAAAGTAGACACGCAAGGACACGAGATAGAACATAGTATTCGGTGCAATCTCCCCCATGCACTTTGTTTCGAGAGTCCACAGAGTGCATGTATTTAAAGGAATTTTTTATTATGTCAAAATAGTGGTTACATGAGAGCAGCTTCAAAAAGCATGTGTGAAAGTTGGTAACTTTTGTAGAAGCCTTTGCTTTCAATATCCAAAATTGTGGTCTATAATGACCCTTATTCTAACCACTACTTTTCTAACTTTTTCTAACAATAGAACCTTCTACACGGGTTTATTTACAAACTAAATTATAAGTTGGATTATTGATGTCCACCCTAAAGTCCGATTATTGATGTCCACCCTTTCACGACTTTCACGCCCTCACGAACCTTCAGTTGCTATATCATAAACACCAAAACACATTAATACATTAACAAATCAACACTCCAAAAATGCTTTGTTCAACACATTCCATAATTTATAACAATGTCAATAAAAGAGAAACTCTATGTGCTAAAATAGTCTTTTTTGCATGATGGTAAAAAAGGCTTTATAAAAGTATACAAGGTTTTCTAAAACCCCCAAAAATATGTGAAGTTTGGATAAATTTTTAGAAGTTTGACTATTTAAAGGTACCAAAAATTTTCTAATTTTAGAGTATTTTTTAGTACCTTATCTATTACTTTCAAGAGAGAAATATGAAATGGATAGAAAAAGCCTTATTTTATGAGAATACGCATTTAACTTAGATCAAACAAAAAGGAAATGAGCTAGAGAAGACTACAACATGATGCTACTACTTTGATAGCATTAGACAATTTTAGGAAAAACAATGAATTGTGTCATGTGCATCAATGAATAAAAGTTATTTGTATTTGTATGAGATCATTTGCTATCTAGCTAGAAGATTGAAACAGAATTTGTTTGGTGTGAATTGAATAGGTTGAGATTATAAATTTTGGGTCTCTTGTCTAAGATTATCTCGATTACTTTTTACATACTTTAATCAGATATTCTAAGATATTGCATTTTTCCTTGCCTAGAGTCTTTGGTCTTTAAAAAATCTTATTTTTTAATCTATTTCTCTCTCTTATTATCATAGTTGAAGTTAAAAAACAAGAAAATATATACTTTGTTAGAGGAAGTTCGATCTTATGTCTATTCTTCCTTCTAGTTTTTACTAATGAAAATATATATTCCTTACTTTCTTATAGCAGCAAGTGTAGTTTTAGGAAAGACGTTGATGCTAGGCATCGACATCTCACTAAAAATGAGAAAAAAAAACAAGGCTGTGTTGTTCATCATTGCATAGTTGAAGAGTCTGTGCCAAGAATTTGATTACGGCTAATATGATCACACCTCCCTCTGCATGCACAAGGGAATCAGAGTGCGATAGTGAGGAAATGTAAAAACTTCATTATCCACATAGAATAAATACTACACTCCTTGGTTATGCATCAAGAAGAGTGTTTTGTAGGGGGAAAGGGTGAGATAGTGGGGGAGAAAGAGAAAGGAGGGTAAGTAAAGGATAGAGTGATAGAAAAGAGAGAAGAAGGGTATAGGAGTGGGTCATAGGCAATTCAGCAAAGCTTATTGCATTTGCAAGAGGAGAGGGAGAGAGAGAGAGAGAGAGAGAGAGAGAGAGAGAGAGAGAGAGAGAGAGAGAAAGAGAGAGCAAGAGAGAGGAGGTTGCATAATCACTTATGTCACAGTCTATGTACTGGAAAAAAAAAGTGGGCACTCATTGAGACTCCTTCAACATGCAAACACTATCTCCACTTCTCTAATTCTTGCCAAACACCGTCTATATGAATATACCTATGGTATGGAAGTATAGAGGGAAGCTCATCACTCATTAGTGTGTGTGTCTGCATTGTGTAACTCTTTTAACATGCAAACACTATCTCCACTTCTCTAATTCTTGCCAAACACCTTCTATATGAATATACCTATGGTATGGAAGTATAGAGGGAAGCTCATCACTCATTGTGTGTGTGTGCATTGTGTGTGCATTGTAGGTGATGTAGATAGACTCTTTTGTCTCTTTCTTTATAGGATCGACGTTCCCCAGTCTAGCAAATCTTTTAGAGGTGTTTCGAAGTCAAATATCATAGTGTCGTCTATTTGTAGTGTTTTATTTGTAACTAGGTTGCTTTCCTGGCCACCTGTGTTTGGTTGCATAAAGCAGATAGATAATCCAATATCGTACGTCAATCTTTCACTAAGCCTCTTGTGCAAAATGTAGAGTGGATAGGTGCGGTATGATTCAAAACATTGTAGGTCAATCTTTCACATGCACACTAGAGTAGATAGGTGCGGTATGATTCAAAATATCTGTGGAATTTTGAAAACATCATTCATCTTCATTTCGTTTGGGATTAGTGCTTCTTTATTGTTTGGTATGTGCCATCCTATCATCCGCGAATATTCTTTCACTAATTTATTTAATAGATTAAATTTTTTAGTTGGTTGGTCCAAGCACACTAAGAGAAGCAAGAATTTGCCTAGGGACATCTTTCCTGACATCATCCTCTCGAGTATGGAAAGGCCAATAACACTTGACATCATTTTTTGGCTCCCCGATATCCCGATGGCCTTTGAAATTTTTATGGGCTAGTGTTGGAAGTAGGTTTCCGCCAAACGGGATACTAAACTTGCCTATGAGAAGGGCATGCAACTCAACCTAGTAGGGTGCTATGGTGATTAACACCTTCCTCATTTCATCTACTGTCTTCTTTCTATCGTTTGGAGATGGAAAGACAAAGAATTATTGAGGCTTGAAAGTACTTATAGCAATTTCCTCTTGAGAGACGATCCTAACAAGCTAGATTCTAGTAGATTGGGCATTCTAAATGTGGGAGTAATGGTAGATAAATTGGCTAGCAAGTGGTTGATTAAATTAGTGCAGAGAAATGTGGAGGCTTCATGGACAAAACTTATTCTTAGAGATAAATCCTCTCTTATGCTTAAGGGAGTCCCTATGTAGAAGGATCTCGAGTATCTGATCACCTTTTTTTTCTAAGCATTTGGTGACTTGGAAGGGTTCAAAACTTGTTTGGTTAATATATGGAAGAGTTGGAACAAGTTGAAACCATAGGCTAGTGAAGATTCTAAGTGGGCAATCAAGATTAGGCAAAATGATTCTATCTAGTTTCCAATTAAGGGAATCAAAGAGGTTGAACCAAAAAAACATCCAAAGAGCAAAGAAGCTATGCAACAAAGGTTTTAGCAAATAGAAATATCTCTAGAGCCTTGAAAGAGGATATTTGATAAGATATGAGGACCTACACCCTATTAGGAGAGTTTACTATGATGACTAGTGCCTTCTCTAACATAGAATCAATGCTTGGACAACTCCAAGACTTCTATCCTCCTCAGGAAAGAACCGAATCACTTTGAAGGGTTAACATCTTAATGATAATTAATTGGATAAAGTTTCGAGGGGCCATAACCACCTTGACTAACATATCTCCCTTGACAAGACATGATGTCAAAATTGGTCTAGCATCGTTTAGCAACTTGTGGGTGGGGATATCTCACATCCTCTCATTGAATGTAAAGAATTCTTTCTCATGTGGAAAATCCTTCATTGTGGAATCTACAAAAATGGAAAAGCTAATAAAATCTATGGTTGCCTCACTAGTGTAAGCATTGTGTTTGAGACAGAGAGGACCTTGGCCATCACTTCTTGTCATGCCCTAGAAGCTACCTGAACTCGCAAGTTCTTGCTAGCAGTTTGTGCTTACAAAGACAACAAGCTTGAATGAAGCTTTTGATGGAAATTAGATCTTCAAGTTTCTAACCAATCGAGTGGGATGTGTCAAAGATGCACTTCAAGAAGTAACAACATAGTTTGATACCAATTGCTGAATTTTAGGGTAATGCTCTTATATCCTTCATAGATGAAAAAGATTAAGCTAGCATAGACTTGGAATCATATAAATCATTATACACTCCAAGGCATGTACACATACATGAAACATTGTACTTACTCCTCCTAGATGCACGTAGGGTGATAAACGTTTACACATTTCTAGAAAACCATAAGAGCTTTAGAACTTCTAAAGGTTGCAGTAACTAGAGATATTTCTTTTCAAAAAAGAAATCCTAAGTAAGTTTGGGATACCTTATGCATGGTTATTTCTACCTTGATTTCATGACCTCGTCTTCTGACACAATGTGCTAAAAAATACTGAATGTGTCCTTTGAAAGGACATTGAAACATTCGTTAATCATATCACAAAGACTTAGGCCTACTACATGGCTAGATATTGAATTCTAGAGATACAACCAGTCTCATGCATATGATTAAGAACAAATTGTACATGTTCCACAAAAGTTTATGTCCATTAAACAAAGCCTTAGAAGAAACTCTATTGTAAAATAGGTTCCTTTCCATAGATCTTCAAAAGTGTCATAGGATTCATACCCCATGTATATTCCATTGTCCTTTGCTCTCCTTCTTTTATTGATGCATCACAAATGCAAGTATACCAAGTGATTCAATAACTATTATATCGTCATTTCATTATCACATAGCTTTCAAGTACCATACATATGTATAACAAAATTGTTTGGAATTTGTACATAAGGTTTTCTTCTATAGAAAGCTAAACATCAAACCATTTTTGAGGATGGGATCCTCCTAGTTTTCATAACTTTATTGCCCATATAATTTTTATACTTCTCTTTTTGTTGATTCATTTTTATCACATGAGATAAGGAAAAATATAATGTATACAATGACTCGATGGAGATAATGAGAAGAATATAAGAGATTTTGACATAATTGATATACTAGAATCTTACTTTTAGCACAAATTCTCGAATTTCCATTTATGCATCTCTTTACAAATTCAAAATAATCCCAACATCACACTGAAAAATATAGAAAAAATGTACATTTAATCTAACTTCGTCTTGCTGATATCATAAAACTAATCACATTAATGTCTATTATATTAACCACTCCTAGTTCTTATACTTCTTTTTATTTTAAAGATTTTTGCCAAATTTGCATTAAAG
>CM035425.1:54065382-54142882 GCA_020310875.1 Ceratopteris richardii
CATTTTGTACATCATATGTTTGTGCAAAGCCTTTACCTAAAAGACTTTTGACACCTTGGATAGATGTTAGTTAAAGCAATCAGAAGAAAGCCATTAGCCATGGGATGTTCTGTTCAGAATTTCGATTCGAATGCCTCTTCAAAACACTCAATTTCTTATTACAATAGGGTTTGAAAGAAACCTATTGTGTAGGAAAATGTTATCTATCATCTAGGGATTGTTTTTCAAGATTACATAGACACACAATGTACTTTGAATTTGATATCCCATGTTTGTGTAAGCTCTTATAGGATTTAGGTAAGCTATTACAACCCTTGCTTAGCAAGCCCCGTGCTTGCTTGAGTGATTTTTGTAGACTTTGAGTAGCCATATTAAGCTCATAGATTTTGTGTGTAGGAGCTTGGTAGCTCTGACTGCTAGGCAAAGATTCCTTATCAAATTTTACTAATTTCTTGTCATCGTTGGTTTGTAAAAAAGATGTAATTGTCTCCTAAAGTTTTCTTAAAGATTATGTAGAGACTCTACATATTCTGAGAGAAATTGTTCCACACTCAACACGGGTATCTATGTGCATGCTTAAAGAAGGCTACAACTAGCTTGTCTGGAGGAATTTTTTTTATAGTAGGAGTAAGAAGTTTAAGTAAGATAAATTGCATTAGAAAGCTCTTAGAGGTTTATTTGTCTGTGGAAAAGATGTTGTGTTTTTTCATCAACAGTTTAGGGAATAATGCATTTGAGTGAATCGAAGTATGTGTGAGTGTGCTTAAAAGGCTATCTAAGCCTAAAGGCTACATAGAGAAGGTGTACATTCTCCCATCAACAAGTGATCATTTAGAATTCATCAAGAGGTTCATTTATTGCCAACGAGACCACATGGTGTAAGTTGTATCTATTTCCATTAACATTGTAAATGAACCCGAGCATGAGTGCTTCAAGACACTCTCTTGTAATTTTCGTATTCTAACATACACTTTTGTCCCCTTCTACCCGATAGAGGCTCATGGGGCGACAATGATAATGGAAGTCTCAAATTCTCAATAATGAGGGGCTATCTAGGCATGTCTTCTGAAAAAAAAAAATATAGTGTAGCATTTTCCAATATATGTATTGAAATCTTCCATGCCTATTAAAATTTCCTTCAATGGCTCAAGAAGAACCCCACTCATACCGCTAATGTGCATTTCATTTGGAAGCTTTTGTCCCATCAACAAGAAACATTTCTAGAGCTAGTTGTGAGACTTTGGTTTCTGCTATTTATCACGTGATTTATGCCTCTTTGTTCCAATTCTCGAGTACAATGAAGGCCGAGAATATGTATTGTGATGGTTGTATTGAAAAGACACTCAAGTTGAAAAGACAAGGCCTTGTTCAAAAGCCTAACCTTAAATTGTGAGCATTCAAATGTTTCATCCAAACAAGTCATCGACATAAACTAATAGAGTTCCTAATTACTTTGTACAACCTAAGGATGCTATCATAATTCCGTGTTTATAGAGGAGATGTTCATCGACAGAAGTGAAATGTGATAGAAAATATCTAGGTTATATCTTTAATTGGAGAGCATGATAAGGGAAATTGGAAGAAATCGGCATAATCAACAATTTTTTTTAGATCGAATACACATGGCATGAAAGGAAAAGTATTTTTTAGATTTGTTTTCAAGAGAAACAGAAAAGACTTCAAGAATTTATAGCTCTATAATGACTCCTATGTAACTAGGTTTGAGTTAGATTAGTTTTGGAAATTTTTTTCAAACTTGTAAACATGTAAGGGATTAGACACTACCAATTCATAAGTAAGCCTATGTTAAGACCTTTAAATCTAATATGATAAACCCTTCTTTGATAATATTCAAGGTTAATACAAATGCGTCATCGTTGCAAAATATAGTGCAGTCTAATGTAATCCAAAAAACGAAACGTTATAACTTGTAGTTTTGATAAAAAACCTAATGGATTTCACACTCAAAACTCAAAGAATCTAGTAGATCAAAACCAATGACGTATAACCAACCCAATGAGGTAGGCTTATATGGCATACTAGAAATCCTAATATAAATTCCCAATGAGGCATGCCCAATGTGGCACTCAATTATGTAACAACTAGTATTTGTCAAATGCTTCTGAAAGGGGGGGAGGGGTGTGGGGGGATGGTAACCTACTTTGTCATTGACACTTTTTTCAAAGACCCTTTCTTAGAGTCTCTTAATCACATAGGCTAGGCATAGGCTTCCCTTGTTTTTGTGTGGTCAAAGAGGAGAAAACCGGCTAGAACTCGTAGTTTTTCCCATTTAATGGTTTTCGAAGCCTTCTAGATTGATTATAGCCCTAGATTGGCTCAAAGATCCAAAGGATCTGGATGGATTGGAAAAGCCAAGGCATCCTTCCATTTGGACCCTTGGATTGGGAGTGATTTCAATGGCTAAGATGTGAGAGACCATGAAAAAGGCACCTTTCAATAAGGGCCCTTGGATTAAATCTTAGATGAAATGGCTCTGGCTGAATTAGAGACCTACAAGGTGCTTTGAATATAGATCATTGGATCTCTAGAAGATCCAATGGTGCAGATTAAAGCCTCATAACATGAGGGCACCTTTTACTCTCTTCCCTTGGATGGGTTCAAGATCAAACAACTTAGAAGCCTCCGTGAAAGGAGTTCAGCATCAAAGTGGATGCGATCAAGGCCATATCTAATGGCTCCAATTGTTGCACAAAAGCAAATCAGCCCCAAATCCGGGCTACCCTTGGATTTGCAATGTGAGCAAAAATCATGTGGTAGTATCGCATGATATGAGAGCATTCTCTCTCTAGAATCTTGTATTTCTCAATCTCCACCATTGAGCTCAAGCACCTAGAGGCTCATAAAATTCCAAATTTAATAATTCAAATACAAAAGCTATAAAAGTTAATTTTATTCGAGAATACCACTAGTGGTTTTATATGCTACATTAATCCCCTAATTAAGAATTTTAATTCCTAAAAACTACAAATCCTTACAAGCGCATTTTTTCCATAATTTCATTTATATTGTGGCAACACTTACACCATAGAGGGACATTGGAAGAATTGTGAGCTTTAACATTGGTCCAAATTCCACAATGGAGGCTTTGATACATAAGAACATATTTTTTGGCCTCCATGAGGGGATTCCAAAGGAATTGGGACTTAAAACTTGTCCAAATCAAAAATCATCTCTGATTAAGTGTAACATGAAAGTCCCCATTTGTCTTGGGTCTCGGAGTTTTATCAAGATTTTTGGCCTTCTTCCACCTAAGACCATCAAAGTCATGATACTCATCCCCAATGAGAAGGCAAGCCTTTGACCACTCCCAAGCATTGAATGTGCTCTCCAACAAGCAACATTCTTCATATTCCCCTCTCCTAGTTGAGCCAATTTCCTAAAATCTAATCCATTGGATTCTTTCTTGATTCTAGAGGTGTTTCAACAAGCAGAAACCTTTGCTCCATAGGTTCTTAGTTTTTTTAAGATTCCATGACTTAACCCCCTTTATTCCCTTAATAACGAACAAGAACGAGTCATTTTCTCAATAATGATTGCCCACTTCCAATTTTCATTCATTTTGATGAACTGTTTCACCTTGTTACAACTTTTCCATAAAAAGCACACTAAGTTTGAGCCTCTAGGTGTCATCAAATAGGGTGACAATGATATAGTAAGTAGGTCTTGACCCTTCCACCTAGGAAGGACCACAAGCTTAAGAGCTCTAATGTTTCTAAAAATCGGCTTGGCCAAAGAGGCATCCTTGTTGCTCCATGACTTGATTAACCATTGGGCCACTAACTTATTTGTCATTCCCTGAATCTGCGGAATGGCAGAACCACCTTGATCTTTTCAGCTTATACAAGTGGCCTATTTAATTTTGGGGACACTCTTGTATTACAGTCCTTTGTATAGAGAAATGTTCTAAAAATTCTTTCTAGTTTGATTAGTTCTTGGTGCTTCCATCTCCAACAAAAAAGAAAGTAAATAATAAAAGAAATAAGGAATCTGTGAACCACCATAGTGCTCCCTTCCATGTTGATCTCCATAGCTTTCCAATAAAGGAACTTTTTATCAATCTTGGAAACGGCCCACTTCCATCATTATCCCATCGAAACATTGAATCTCATAGGAATGCCTAACATGCGGAATATTTATCCCCTATGGATCAACTAACATCCATGGTAAATTTGAGTTGGAAGCCGCATTATTGCCTTTAAATCGGTTTTAGAGTGATTTATTTTGGAGCTGCAAGACACACACAAACGATTAAGGCAACTCTTGAAGTGCAATGGTGACCAGATCGTTATGCAAAAATGTGAAGAGAGATGGTGGATGCAATCCAAAGATGAGTAGGTGCCGCTACAACCAGCTTCACACCAGCCAACTGAGACTTCAGAGTTGATTATTAGACACTTTGAGCTTCCTAAATCCACCAAAATATCAGCCAAGTACTTTGGAACATGTATCCCAAAAGTTTAAGTCAAGACAGACTAGTTGCGAAATGACTAGCTCCCAAAACTTGCTATTTTTGGACATACACCTGCTGGAAAAAATGAACAGTGCTCTCAACCTGGAAGGAATTAGAAAAATTACTTTTGGGCATAGCAAATAGACTTAGCAAGCTTCCTATTCCAAGTTAAAACACTTCAAATGATGGACTGAGCACTGAGAACAAGTTTCATCAAGTTCTGGAACATTCCCACAATTCTCGGGGCTCTGCAGAGATAGACCAGTAAGCAGTAAAATGCAGATATCTCCAAAAGTATAAATCCAATGACCTTAAAAATTTATAGGTAGAAAGTAGACAGTGCGAGCTATCCAACGCACTTTACAACACTGAAAAAGGTTCAGTAAAACTCGAGATATGACCTTCTGAAGTTACTGCTCTGAGTGAGTATAGCAGAGAACAAAACAGAGAGGTAGATGATAATAAATGTATAGATTCACATATGATTACAACCACATTGGCAATGAATCTTTGCACAATGGGAGTAGAATGATAGAGCTATGGAGTAAGCTCTTCAATCTCTACAAAATGACATGAAGTGGTCACGTACAAGGCTTGCTAATCGCCTCTTCCTTCTTGCTCCTTTTATAGCAATTCTTGGAGGGAGTTTTGAATTCGAATTCGAATGGCTCCACCTAAAAGTGATCCCCAAAGTTAGGAGAGATTCCCTCAGCTCAAAAATTCGTGATTTTGGTAGTTGGAGCCACGAATTTGCTTTTACATCATGGATGAGGTAAGCCATCCTTTTACTTTTTTCTTTTTCCATTTACAAGAGATAAAATGTACTCTTTTACAAGAGGTGTTCACATGACTACTCATGTGACTTACAAATGAGGATAATATCAAGCATATCAAGCATGTAGGCTTGGGCAAAATGCACCAACAGCTCCCCCTCAAGCCTAACATGCTTGGCCTCCAAATAAGTCTTCAATTGTCCTTGATTTCCTGCAAACCAATCATCAACTTGAATCTACTTAATTTCGTACCATCAAGAGCTTTCGTCAACATGTCTGCACATTGCATATCTGTAGAGACGTAGGATAGTTGAATATCCTTGCTCATTAGCTTCTCCCTTACATAATGGTAGTGGACTTCAATATGCTTGGTTCTAGCATGGTATACCGGATTAGCTGCTAGATGTAGTGAGCTTGTGTTGTCACCAAAAATGTGAGGTGTTGAAGAATGAAGTCCAAGATCTGTGTACAAAGATTTTAACCACATGATTTCTTGAGTTGCATTAGCCAAACCTCTATATTCAGCTTCAGTAGAAGATAATGCCACGGTTGGTTGCTTCTTCGATGACCAAGAAATGATTTTTGAACCTGCAAATGATATATACCCTGATGTGCTTCTTCTATCATCTTTAGATCCGGCCCAATCTGCATCTGAGTAGACCTTTAGCTCAATATCTGAAGTATATGAATAGAACAAACCTTCATTCATGGTCCCCTTTAGGTACTTGAGGACTCGCTTGGCCGCTTCCATATGTGGTCTTCTCGGCTTATGCATAAACTGACTCAATATGCTAACACTATAGCATATATCCACCCTTGTGAGTGTTGCATAGTTCAAACTTCCAACCAAGCTTTGATAGCTTGTGATGTCTTCAATTGGCTCTCCTTCATAAGCACTAAGCTTATGATTTTGCTCCATAGGTGTACCTGCACACTTGGTATTTTCCATCTTGAACTTGACGAGCATGTCATGGACATACTTCCTTTGTGTGATGTATATACCTGAATCTGTGTAGATCAACTCTAATCCAAGAAAATAAGTGAGTGGTCCGAGGTCACTTATTTTGAACTCCTCCTTCATTTGACTCTTTACCTGTTTGATTCCTTCAAGATCATTGCCTGTGATAATAATATCATCAACATACACACATAAATAGATCACTTCAGATCCATTCCTCTTTATGAACAAAGAGGTATCCGCCTTGCTAGCTTTGAATCCTTGGTCCTGCAAATAAGTAACCAATCTGAAATTCCAAGCTCTTGGAGCTTGCTTCAATCCATACAAAGCTTTCTTTAGTTTGCATACATAGTTAGGATGATGTGCATCCTCATATCCAGGAGGTTGTGCCATATACACTTCCTCAGAAATCCATCCATTCAAGAAAGCATTCTTTACATCAAGTTGATAAAGATTCCAATTTCTAGATGCAGCAAGACTAATGAGAACCCTAATTGTAGGCATTTTTGCAACAGGAGAGAAAGTCTCCTCATAATCAATACCATGGGTTTGAGCAAACCCTTTAGCAACTAACCTTGCTTTGTGTCTATTTATACTTCCATCTGGATTCTTCTTGATTTTGTATATCCATCGAGATCCGATTATCTTCATAGATGGCTTGTTAGGTACAAGCTCCCAAGTGTCATTCTCCTTCAAGGCTTCCATTTCTTCATCCATTGCATCTCTCCAAGCTTTCTTGCTTTGTGCTTCTTCAAATGTGGTAGGTTCTTCATTGGTTGAATCCTTTGCAATGTAGATTGAGTGCTTGGTGACCAAAGAAGTATCATAACCAAACCTCTCTGGTTTCTTCTTCTCCCTCGAAGACCTTCTAAGTGGTTGATGTGAGCTCTCGCGTCCATATGTAGCATCCTGCATCTTTGCTTTACCTTTGTTCTTCCATAGCTTTAGTCTTTCCAAGTCTTCTAGGTCAATCTCCGAATCACTTTCTTCAATCTGCTTTGGCTCCTTTGGTTGAAGTGATGGAAAATCTTCATCCAAGTCATATGGCAGCTTCACTTTCCTGTCATCATCAAACCATGATTTGTTTTCATCAAAAATTACATCTCTACTCACAAAAAATCCTTTATTGGTTGGATTGTACAATCTATATCCTTTTTGGTTTTGATCATAACCAATGAATACACACTTCTCTGCCTTGGGATCCAATTTCCCTCTTACTTGAGAAGGAATGTGAGCATAGGCTAAGCATCCAAAGATTTTACAATGTTCTAGACTAGGTCTTCTTCCATTCCACACTTCATATGGAGTGGTTCCATCTAGTGACTTAGATGGAAGTCTATTTATGAGATATGTGGCTGTCGACACAGCCTCTGCCCATAGGTAGTTCGGCAATCCCTTTTCATTGAGCATGGACCTTGCAGCTTCGACAATAGCTCTGTTCCTCCTCTCTGCTACACCATTGAGTTCGGGTGTATACCTTGTAGTGACTTCCCTTTTAATGCCTCTTTCATGCAAGAAGGCATCAAATTCAAAAGAGAAGTATTCTCCTCCACCATCTGATCTGAGTCGTTTCAAAGTCCTACCTGTTTGGTTTTCAACAAGAGCAATATACTTCTTAAAGCAATTAAACACTTCATCCTTGTGCTTCATGAAAAACAGAATGGTCCACCTGCTACAATCATCTATGAAAGACACATAATATCTTGAGCCTGATATAGATGGCTCCTTACTTGGACCCCACACATCCGTGTGCACTAGATCCAAAGGATTTTGATACATATATCCTTTCTTATTGAAAGGTTGTCTATGAGCCTTGCCGAGTTGACAAGCTTCACACTTATAAATCATGTGTTGCCTTGTGATATTAGGCAAACCAAGTACACTTTGGTCCCTGCAAATCTGTTTGAGTGTCCTCTCACCAATGTGAGCAAGCCTTTTGTGCCATATCAACTCTGTTAGAGTTTGAGATCCATAGCTAAACAAAGCTATGTTCTTTGTATCTTCCACTTCAAAAGTGAAAAGCCTTCCTGTCTTTTCTCCTTTGGCAATCCTTCGAAAACCTTGCCTTGGGTCTTCAACATATGCTCCAAATCGATTGAATCTAACCTGCAATCCTTTTTCAACAATCTGTCCAACACTTATTAAATTTTTGGTAATTGTAGGGACATACAAGACTTTGCTTAAGAGGTTCATATTCCCATCTGATGTCTTCACATTACCTATCTTCTCCACTGAGTGCTTTGTGTCATCTCCTGTCTGCACTGCATGCTTGTTATGAGGATCTTCCAAATCAGAAAGTAAAGCCACATTTCCTGCTACATGGTTCGAGCATCCCGAATCAATGTAAAATATGTGATCATCATCCTTACCCTTCTTCGTTGATAGATTCATAATCAATAATGAATCTTCTTGACTTTGGTCCTCTGCATAGTTATTGTAATCTCTTCTTCCTCTATGGCCACTTTGATAGTTGTTGTTGTTGTTGTAATTGTTGTTGTAGTAGTTGTTGTTGTAGCCTCCATTGTACCTGCCTCTATTTGATCCATAGCCACCTCTATTGAATCCTCTTCCTCTTGAGTTCCTCGGGTTCCTGAAACATTCTTCAGTAGTATGGTTAGATAAGCCACATATGTTGCAAGGTTGAGATGATTGGAATCTCCCCCTGCCTTGCTTTCCACTTCTGCCTCTTCCTCTAGCTCGTCCTCTACCTGCAAAGTTTGCTTGGAAAGAGCTTCCTTCATCTTCATTCTTTCTATTCTTTGACTTGTCCTTGACCTTAGCTTTATCAGAATATAAGGCAGAAGTTTGATTACCTCTTGAGGACTCACCACCTTTGCTAATCTTTGCTTCATGAGTGAAGAGTTGGCCCATGAGTGTGTTGAGGTCGGGTACATGCATATCCATGTATAAATCCATGGCTGTTGTGAATGACTCCCACTTGTCGTCTGCTTTGATTCCATTCATGATTTGTCTTATGATTTGCTCCTCTTCAATTACCTCTCCAATGCTTCCAAGTTGGTCGGAAATCTCCTTCATCTTTGTGACATAATCAGTCACATTTTGCTTCGGGCTTTTCTTCATTGTTGTGAACTCCATCCACAATTGGTTCTTCCTTGCTCGAGTGTTGGAAGAGAAGAAAGAAGCAAGTGCATTCCAGGTTTCTCTTGATGTCTTGCATCCCTTGACATGAGGTAAAAGAAAATCAGAGATTGAGTTTAGAATATAGGACCTTGCAAGTGCATCCTTCGAACACCAATTCGAAAGTCCTTCCACTTCTTCATGTGATGGTTGCCCTTTGTTCCTCATGGTTGGCATTGCTTCATCTCCGGATATGAATCCATATAGATTCCTTCCTTGAAGGTAAGCCTCCATCCTTAGAGACCATGCCGGGTAGTTGTTTCGATCCAATTTGTCAATTGTTGATGGAAATCCATCTCCCATGTTGCTTGACTATGCTCTGATACCACTGTGAAGAGAGATGGTGGATGCAATCCAAAGATGAGTAGGTGCCGCTACAACCAGCTTCACACCAGCCAACTGAGACTTCAGAGTTGATTATTAGACCCTTTGAGCTTCCTAAATCCACCAAAATATCAGCCAAGTACTTTGGAACATGTATCCCAAAAGTTTAAGTCAAGACAGACTAGTTGCGAAATGACTAGCTCCCAAAACTTGCTATTTTTGGACATACACCTGCTGGAAAAAATGAACAGTGCTCTCAACCTGGAAGGAATTAGAAAAATTCCTTTTGGGCATAGCAAATAGACTTAGCAAGCTTCCTATTCCAAGTTAAAACACTTCAAATGATGGACTGAGCACTGAGAACAAGTTTCATCAAGTTCTGGAACATTCCCACAATTCTCGGGGCTCTGCAGAGATAGACCAGTAAGCAGTAAAATGCAGATATCTCCAAAAGTATAAATCCAATGACCTTAAAAATTTATAGGTAGAAACTAGACAGTGAGAGCTATCCAACGCACTTTAAAACACTGAAAAAGGTTCAGTAAAACTCGAGATATGACCTTCTGAAGTTACTGCTCTGAGTGAGTATAGCAGAGAACAAAACAGAGAGGTAGATGATAATAAATGTATAGATTCACATATGATTACAACCACATTGGCAATGAATCTTTGCACAATGGGAGTAGAATGATAGAGCTATGGAGTAAGCTCTTCAATCTCTACAAAATGACATGAAGTGGTCACGTACAAGGCTTGCTAATCGCCTCTTCCTTCTTGCTCCTTTTATAGCAATTCTTGGAGGGAGTTTTGAATTCGAATTCGAATGGCTCCACCTAAAAGTGATCCCCAAAGTTAGGAGAGATTCCCTCAGCTCAAAAATTCGTGATTTTGGTAGTTGGAGCCACGAATTTGCTTTTACATCATGGATGAGGTAAGCCATCCTTTTACTTTTTTCTTTTTCCATTTACAAGAGATAAAATGTACTCTTTTACAAGAGGTGTTCACATGACTACTCATGTGACTTACAAATGAGGATAATATCAAGCATATCAAGCATGTAGGCTTGGGCAAAATGCACCAACAAAAAAGGAATTCATGTCATCGGCAAAGAGTCTCATAATCATATTGTCTTAACTTAAAGGAATAAAGAAGACTTGAATAAGACCTAAACATGCGTTGTGGGAGGGATTCCCACATCAAAATTAATATTCAGAAAAATAAAAACATTTTAATTTTAAGATGGTTATTTTTTATCTCTCTTGAATCGTTTTGATGCATTTCTTTGATTTGACTAAACGTTCTTCTTAGTACTTGCACGCAGCAAAGGTCTTAAGATTTGGAACTCATTGAAGATCTCATTATCTAAAACCCTTATGTTTATAAAGTTTGATATAGTAATAGATAATAAATAAGTAGAATATTGTAGAGGTCGGAAACTCTCAGATGCCTTGGGATGAAGTTTCAGGGAATAGTCCATTCCATTTCATGGACATAATGGTTCTCCGGGCGGATGGTTGCTTTCCTTTCAGTTGATTTGTTTTATCTCTCGGCCTCTCACTTTCCCATCTATTTCCCTTTCTCTCTCTATCTCTTTCTCGCTCCCTCTCTCTCTCCGCTTTCCCGTCCCGTCTCTCCCTCCCTCTTTCTCTCCCCCTCTCGCTATCTTTCTCTCTCTCTCTCTCTATTCCCCTCTCTCTTTCAACCCCCCCTCTCTCTCTTCTTTCTCGTTCTCTCTCTCTCTCTCTCTCTCTCTCTCTCTCTCTCTCTCTCTCTCTCTCTCTCTCTCTCTCTCTCTCTCTCTCTCTCTCTCTCTCTCTCTCTCTCTCTCTCTCTCTCTCTCTCTCTCTCTCTCTTTCTCTCTTCATCTCTCTCTCCCCCTCTCTCTCTCTCTCCCTCTCTATCTCCTTCCCTCTCTCTTTCTTCTCTCACTCTCTCTCTATTTCTCTCTCGTTTCCCGCGGATGAACCCTTCTCTCTCTTCCCCTTTCTCTCTCTCCCAATTTTTTTCTCTCTCTCTCTCTTCCTCCTCTCTCTCTCCCTTCCCCTCTCTCTCCCCCCTCCTCCCTCTCTCCCTTCCCCTCTCTCTTCCCCCTCCTTTCTCTCTCCTTCCCCGCCCGCCTATCCTCTCCCACCCCCGCCACCCGCCTATCCTCTCCCAGCCCCGCCATCCGCCAATTCCCCCTCGCCACCCGCCCTACCCTCCGCCCTACCCTCCGCCCTTCCCTATCCTCCGCCCTCCGCCTCCCCTATCCTCCGCCCTCCGCCTAGCCACCCCCCTCCTCCACTAGCCCCCCCTTCCTCCACTAGCCACCCACCTCCGCCTCCCTTCCGCCAACCGCACCCGCCTCCGCCCCCTCACCCCGCACGCCTCCGCCCCCTCACCCCGCACCCCTCCGCCTAGCCACCCCCCCTCCTCCACTAGCCCCCCCCCCCCCTTCCTCCACTAGCCACCCGCCTCCGCCTCCCTTCCGCCACCCGTACCCGCCTCCGCCCCCTCACCCCGCACGCCTCCGCCCCCTCACCCCGCACGCCTCCGCCCCCTCACCCCGCACCCCTCCGCCTAGCCACCCCCCCTCCTCCACTAGCCACCCCCCTCCTCCACTAGCCCCCCCCTTTCTCCACTAGCACCCGCCTCCGCCCCCCCCCTACCCCCCACTCCGCCCTCCGCATTCCCCCCACTCCGCCCTCCGAATTCCCCCACCCGCCTCCCCCTCCGCCTCTACCCCCACTCCACCCTCCGCTCAAACCCCTCCTCACCCCACCAATCCCCCCACCCCCTCCGCCTCTACCCCTCACATCTTCCCTCACACCTCACAACCCACCCGTCGCACCCCCTCACTCTCTATCTCCCTCACACCACCCTTCCACACGCACCGGCACACTCACACACCGGCACATTCACACGCTCCCACACCTGCACATCCATACACACACACTCACGCACAACCACGCACATAAACACACACACACTCTCACACCTTTACATATGCACACTCCCCCCCCCCCTTCACTCTATACACGCATGCGCCCCCCTCACCTTTTACACACACAATTACACACTCACACACACATACATTTCCACACACACACTCCACTCATACACACTCACATGCACGCACATAAACAATCACACACATATAAGCACACACTCACACTCACACAGACAAACACATACATGCAATCACGCACTTCCACACACACGCATACACATCCATACATACACACACACATCCTCACAACACACACACGGGAAGAAGACCATGGTCCAAAGGATGAAGATTGTCAGGTTCAGGAGAAATGGATTGGGCCCCACAAAGATGATGGGGAATATGGCTCTCCGGGAAACAGATAAGATGGCTACAGCAGAAGCAGAGCTCAGAGGAATACTATTTGAAGCTTCACATGATTCAACCACTACATGAACACCAGGACTGGATGAAAAACAACACAAAATGAGAATCTCGGAAAGCGGGTGAAAAGGTAAAAGGTAACTGTTAAAAGTAAAAGTGGAATTGCCAGCAACCATTCACGGCGACTACCTATTTTTGAGGATCCAATTCAAATCAAGGGAATATTTGACCTACCCTCCAATTTTGGGCATTCAACCGGCGCATGATCAGTGGATGTGAAGATTCGGCAAGGCTCTCTTGGCCTATTGGGGCCTATAAAATCAAAGGATTTGTGCTCATTTGGTGTTACAACACACTAGAGTACATGTACAAGTTTTAGGGATACAGTGGTTCGTGCGTACGTGCAGAAGACCTCTCTTGCACTTGGTGGTTTCAAGTCTACTGTGGGGGCTACTCTGTTGTGTATACAGAGGGGAGGCTTCTCAGTGAAGGGCTATGAGCACCATAGTGTAAAAGAGTAGCTTGGATTCTTCTTCTTTTCCGTGAGTCAGTGTGGTTGATTGTGTTCTATTCTCTCGAGTTGTATTGTTCTGAGTTAGCCCGCAGATTACCCTTATGCTGATCTGTTGTATTGAGGTTAACACTTCTAAGGGGGCTTGTAAGCCCTAAGCTTGCACTTTTGAGCACCACTCTGCCCAACCTTGTAATCGATTCGAATCAAGAAGTGTATGGTCTTCCTTGGTCATTGGTTGTCCATATTTTCTGAAGTATTTACCATTCTGTACAATTCTTGTTGTCGACCTGCTCACAAAAAATGTTAAAGGGTATACTTCCCTAAAGGGAACCCCCCTTGAGTAGGTGACGTACTGGACGTGTTTAATCTTCATTCTCTACCTTTGTTAAAAGCGGATACCCCAGTACCTCCTCTACAGTTTGGCACGCCCGGTGGGACCTTGCATTTTTGTGGGAGGTATCTAGTGTGCACTATATAATTATCATTGCATTAATTTCTTGATTTTTGCATTCTGCGAGTGGGTACATGACCCACACTCAAATAGACAGAGAGCCCCTTCGTGTACAAAAGAGCCTCAAGAAGCCAGCTCTATCTACGGCTAGTACTCCTCTACCCATAAATTTGTCCATCGATTTTGCTTCAACCCCGCTTTCAAAAGAAAAACTGAGGAGGACGTTGGATTTTTCCTCTGATACTTCAGAAGAAGCACCAGTGCCCATGGAGGAACTTTCTCATTTACTTTCTAGGTTGAACATCAAGTTCCCTACATTTAAGGGATTGGCTTATGAGGATGCAGATGACCACGTGAGGAGATTCGTCTCACTATGCCGCGGTCGAGGATTGCAGAACCGAGAGGATGCAATGTTGGTGCTCTTCCCATCTACATTGGAAGGCCTTGCAGACAAATGGTATAGTCAATATGCAAATGGACACTTCACCGCATGGGAGGCACTGAACACGGCATTCTCGCAGACATTCCGACCAAGCAACTCCTCTGAAAGAGCTCTAGATCAGCTGGAGAACCTAAAATTGAGATCAGGTGAATCATTTCACACACTAGAACAAAAGCACTTGTTTCGCGTCTACCACATGCTCCAGGCGATAACTTAGTAAAAAAATGGATAGAGAAAGCTCTGCCCAAGTCATCTCAGTAGAAGCTTTGTGAATCTCTGAGATTGGATGCAACACTTGAGGATTTTGTTGCAACTGCATCGCGCATTGAGGAGGCTAGACTACATTTTGAAGGGGAGGCCCAACCAAATTATGCATCGGACTTGGATCCCATCGAGCAACTCAGGAAGGAGTTGGAAGCCTTAAGAATGCAGCGAAGTCGCCAAGAAGAGAAGGTTGTGTCGCTGCCCCCGCCCCACACTATTGATGAAGTAGCTCAACTTCGTCGTGAGCTCAAAGATTTGTGAACCACACAGGACATACGAAGACAGGTTTGGTCTACAATATGTAGCAATAGTGGACATTCCAATGGTAATTGTCCTAACAAGGTCAGTTGTCAATTCTGCGGCAAAGATGGTCATGAAGCTAGAGACTGCTACTACCTCAAAGGAGCGCAACAACGAGGTAACCATCAAGTTTTAGATTCATATTATGCAAGCACCTCACATACAGCTAATAGAGAAGAGAATCGGCCTGCGAAGCCTAGATACAATAGACCTTTGATGTGCTACCGTTGTGGTGAGTACGGCCACATGCAGAATAGGTGTTCTCTTCCAGAAGATGCACCTCCCTGTCAACATTGTCCGGAGGCAAAGGATCACTATACAAACGATTGCCCAAGAGGACGTCCTACTCCAATCCACATGATATCAGTCTCTCCAAAAGAAGAAGGTATGACCGCTCAATCTTATGCTGTTTCATCTTCATCTATGCCAATGATGGCTAGAGCCAGGCAAGCGGCAGTAGCCCATAAGGAGGAACAACAAGGACCCAAAGATAGAGATGCAGAAAAGAGGGTGGGATGGAAGGACCAAGAAGACATGGAAGAGGCTTATGAGAGGGTGACCAATTTGCTAAAAGATCGACCAACAAATACTCCTGAAGACACGCAAGAAGTGAACATTGAGGAAATCTTGAAAGGTATTCACCATAAGATTAGTCTGTACCAACTCATAAAGATGGATTCTAACGTAAGAAGTGATCTGCTGAAAATTATACATTCTACATGCTTGTGCCCACCTCCTGGCATAGATGGTTTTATGGTGGACTTTCCTCCTGCACCCCTGGCTGATTATCAAAGCTCAAGATTAATTGTTTTTATCAAGGATGAAGCTCTCACAGGTGTTATTATAGATGGAGGTTCCGGCATCAATTTGATGCCTGATCTCACTATGAAGAAACTAAGGCTCAATCCCACAAAGGCAGCATCCTTCACAGTCACATTAGCAGATCAACGTCGGGTTGCACCACTGGGCATTGTCGAAAAGGTACTTATGATAGTGCAGGGTTGTCATTTTGTTTTAGACTTTGTCGTTATAGCCCTGCCACAAGAGACCTCATACCCTCTACTCTTGGGAAGGCCTTGGTTAAGGCAAGCAAAGGCTCTACAGGATTGGGGAAAGAACAAGTTATGGATTTCCACAAGTACTAACAATCAATTACAGTTACATTTGGAAGAAGGATCAGACATCAACAAGGCTACTGGATATGCAATGGAAACCCAGGTAATGCCTTCAGAAGATGATGCTCTATTAAATTGGATGATGGGAAGTGCAGAATGCTGCACAGTAGAGATATGTGAAGTAAATGAGGACTTTGCTGAAGCAACACAAGGAGGACGGGAAGAGGGAAAAACTGATGTTCTTCACTTGAACAAAATAGAAAAGAGTAAGCAAGGAAGTCAAGCTTATCTTTTGCAGGCACCTCTTGAAGGACAAAAATATCTAATTGAATCAAAAAATCAAAATTCAACACTTAGCGCCACTAAGATGGTATGTAAGGAAAAGGCAGGAAAATATGAGGAATCAGATGATTTTATGCTTGCAGGACCAGAAAGTGACAAAGTTGTGCCTGCATCGGAGGAAGCTAAGTGTGACCTTCAAGAACTTCCATTCTCAAATATACCTTTGGGATGGATCAAGGAACAGATTGTGGATCACAAATTGAACTCTGCTCCTGCATACAATGGAGATGAATTTTCAAGTAAGTCCAATTCTGAAAAGTTTGTTCAAGAAGTAAATCTTGGTGATGAAGAGAATCCTCAGATAGTTCACTTGGCTGCTTGGTTATGGCACTATGCCTCTTTATTGCAGAAGGTAACCTCCCTACTTTTTGCCTATAAAGATGTCTTTGCATGGTCCTATAAAGACTTAACAGGGATACCAGAGGAGGTTGGATTACACCGAATACCCTTAGTGGAAGGAGCTTCACCTGCAAGAAGTAGGCCTTACGGACTTAATCCAAAGTATGCAGAAGCAGTAAAGCTAGAAATAACAAAACTGGAAGAGGCAGGCATTATTGTTCCTGTAGAACACTCACGGTGGCTTTCTTCCATGGTCGTTGTACCAAAGAAAAAAGGCAAAATAAGAGTATGCGTCGATTTTCGTGCCTTGAATAAGGTAACTATTCAAGATGGCTTTCCTCAGCCATTCACAGAGCAGGTGCTTGAAGAAGTAGCTGGACACTCTCTATACAGTTTTCTTGATGGGTTGAGCGGCTACAATCAGATAGCCATTCATCCTGAAGATAGAGACAAGACGGCTTTTGTTACTCCATGGGGCACATATGTTTATACCCGTATGGCCTTTGGCTTGAAGAATGCACCAGCATCCTTCAATAGGACTATGTATCTCATACTAGGGAAATGGTTAACCTCATTTCTGCGCATTTTTATGGATGATTTTTCAGTATTTTCAGGAACAGACAAGAGGGCAATAGTTCAAGATTTCAATAACCATTTGGATAATCTAAAGGAAATCTTTGAGCAGTGTCTCAAAACAGGGTTGAAGTTGAATCCTGCTAAATGTCATTTTTGGTGACCAAAGGCACTCTCCTAGGCCACATAGTATCAGTTGAAGGGATAACGGTTGATCCGGCAAAGATCACTGCTATCCTTTCCATGCCAATTCCACAAAGCCCAAAGGAAGTGCAAAGTTTCTTGGGCCATGCAGGATATCATAGATGATTTATCAGAATGTATTCAGAAATAGCTAAGCCTTTATCCAGGCTTACAAGTAAGAACGTCCCTTTCTCATGGACTCCTGAAGCTGAGAAAGCATTTTGCGAATTAAAGTTAAGACTATGTACTGCCCCACTTTTAACTGTTCCTAATTGGTCATTAGAGTTCCATGTACATACAGATGCCAGTCTTCATGCAGTTCGAGCAGTCTTGGCTCAACCATCATCACATAAGGTAGACCAACCTATTGTCTATGCTAGCAGATTGCTTACCACGGCAGAAAGAAACTACAACACTACCGAAAGGGAAGGTTTGGCCATCGTGTTCGCTCTTCAAAAATTTTGGCATTACCTCTTAGGTGTGCATTTTATTGTCATAACTGATCATCAGCCTTTGAAGTACCTGATTAACAAGCCCAGAGTAGCTGGAAGGGTTTGGCGATGGCTATTGTTATTCCAAGAATTTGATTTCGATATTCACATTAAGCCAGGGAAAGAGCACTACATGGCAGATCAATTGTCCAGGACGGCAATGAGCGAAAAGGCAACAGGTATTAATGATGAATTGGTGGATAGCAATCTTTTTCTAGTAGTAGTTCGGACTGGTTGGTATGATGAAATTCTCCATGTTCTGACTACTGGAAAGATCCCAGAGCACTTGACACCTGTAGAAAAGAGAAGATTGCTCCTGAAAACCAAAGCATATTCTCTTATAGATGGGAATTTATATAAATACTGTCAAGATGATATATTGAGAAGGTGTGTCTATCTAGAGGAGGTAAATCTTCTGCTGGAGGCTGTACACAATGAAGGACATCTAAAGGGGGAAGAATTGGCTCATAGAATCATCCACAAAGGTTTATGGTGGCCTCATATTTTCAAGGATGCAATCAAGTTTTCTAAAGGATGCCACATCTGCCAGAGGTGTGCTCCCGTGCCAACCAGATTGAATTTCCAACCATTGGTCATATCTACAGGATGGCTCCCATTTGAACGATGGGGTCTTGATTTCATAGGGCCAATTAGCCCGACTGGGCAACCTGGAGGTAAAAAGTATATTTTGATGGCTACATGCTATGCCACTAAATGGATAGAGGCTAAAGCTACTGTGGACTGCACGGCTTTAACAGTAGCTAAATTTATGTATAAACGTATTTTCTCAAGATTAGGTTGCCCACTGGAAATTACTAGTGATAGGGGCACACATTTTGTAAATCAGTTGCTCCAGTTTATATTTGACAGGTACAAAATCTTCCATAAAAAATCTTGTGCCTACTACCCCAGGGCAAATGGCCAAGTAGAGAGTTCCAATAAGATTTTGATTGGACTGCTTCGCAAATTATCTTTCGATCATCAAAGCTCTTGGCCACTAGCACTAATTGGTGCAATTTGGGCTTTCAGAACCACAAAGAGGGGAACCACAGGCGAAACTCCGTTTCGGTTAGTATATGGGAAAGAGGCATTGGCACCATTTGAGTTCATTATCAAAAAGGAACTAGGAATCAAAACCATTGGAATTGAACCCCCCATTCAGAGATTGGTGGCATTAGAAGAATACAGAGAAGGAGCAATGCAAAAACTTCTGGTGACACAAGAAGAGCGCAAGAGATTGCATGACAGGTTTCTGAGATCCAACGAAGTTCAAGAAGGGTCCATGGTTTTAGTGCATCAAATTCCACCAATTCCAACTAAATTGGCACCCAAATGGAGAGGACCATATAAGGTTATCAAGGTATTGCCACATGGTGCAGTGCATCTGGAAGATCTGCAAGGTAAAAGGATGCCCCTTGTCAACATCTCCCGGGTGAAGAAGTATCTGAACTAGGTCAAAATGGAAGCATTACACCCTTTGTACATATCATGTTTTTTCAATAATTAACTAGATCTCTTGAAATAAGCAGAATAAGGAAGAAATTGCACCGAGACGGTGCAAAAGCTTGATGTGGGGGTCTGTAGAGGTCGGAAACTCTCAGATGCCTTGGGATGAAGCTTCAGGGAATAAACCATTCCATTTCATGGACATAATGGTTCTCCGGGCGGATGGTTGCTTTCATTTGAGTTGATTTGTTTTATCTCTCGGCCTCTCACTTTCCCATATATTTCCCTTTCTCTCTCTATCTCTTTCTCGCTCCCTCTCTCTCTCCGCTTTCCCGTCCCGTCTCTCCCTCCCTCTTTCTCTCCCCCTCTCGCTATCTTTCTCTCTCTCTCTCTATTCCCCTCTCTCTTTCAACCCCCCCTCTCTCTCTTCTTTCTCGTTCTCTCTCTCTCTCTCTCTCTCTCTCTCTCTCTCTGTCTCTCTCTCTCTCTCTTTCTCTCTTCATCTCTCTCTCCCCCTCTCTCTCTCTCCCTCTCTATCTCCTTCCCTCTCTCTTTCTTCTCTCACTCTCTCTCTATTTCTCTCTCGTTTCCCGCGGATGAACCCTTCTCTCTCTTCCCCTTTCTCTCTCTCCCAATTTTTTTCTCTCTCTCTCTCTTCCTCCTCTCTCTCTCCCTTCCCCTCTCTCTCCCCCCTCCTCCCTCTCTCCCTTCCCCTCTCTCTTCCCCCTCCTTTCTCTCTCCTTCCCCGCCCGCCTATCCTCTCCCACCCCCGCCACCCGCCTATCCTCTCCCACCCCCGCCATCCGCCAATTCCCCCCGCCACCCGCCCTACCCTCCGCCCTACCCTCCGCCCTACCCTCCGCCCTACCCTCCGCCCTACCCTCCGCCCTCCCCTATCCTCCGCCCTCCGCCTCCCCTATCCTCCGCCCTCCGCCTAGCCACCCCCCTCCTCCACTAGCCACCCGCCTCCGCCTCCCTTCCGCCACCCGCACCGCCTCCGCCCCCTCACCCCGCACGCCTCAGCCCCCTCACCCCGCACCCCTCCGCCTAGCCACCCCCCTCCTCCACTAGCCCCCCCCCCCCCCTTCCTCCACTAGCCACCCGCCTCCGCCTCCCTTCCGCCACCCGCACCCGCCTCCGCCCCCTCACCCCGCACGCCTCCGCCCCCTCACCCCGCACCCCTCCGCCTAGCCACCCCCCGTCCTCCACTAGCCCCCCCCCCCTTCCTCCACTAGCCACCTGCCTCCGCCCCCCTTCCGCCACCCGCACCCGCATCCGCCCCCTCACCCCGCACGCCTCCGCCCCCTCAACCCGCACCCCTCCGCCTAGCCACCCCCCCTCCTCCACTAGCCCCCCCCCCCTTCCTCCACTAGCCACCCGCCTCCACCCCCTCACCCCGCACGCCTCCGCCCCCTCACCCCGCACCCCTCCGCCTAGCCACTCCCCCGTCCTCCACTAGCCACCCCCCTCCTCCACTAGCCCCCCCCCCCCTTTCTCCACTAGCACCCGCCTCCACCCCCCCCTACCCCCCACTCCGCCCTCCGCATTCCCCCCACTCCGCCCTCCGAATTCCCCCACCCGCCTCCCCCTCCGCCTCTACCCCCACTCCACCCTCCGCTCAAACCCCTGCTCACCCCACCAATCCCCCCACCCCCTCCCTCTCTACCCCTCACATCTTCCCTCACACCTCACAACCCACCAGTCGCACCCCCTCACTCTCTATCTCCCTCACACCACCCTTCCACACGCACCGGCACACTCACACACCGGCACATTCACACGCCCCCACACCTGCACATCCATACACACACACTCACGCACAACCACGCACATAAACACACACACACTCTCACACCCTTACATATGCACACTCCCCCCCCCCTTCACTCTATACACGCATGCGCCCCCCTCACCTTTTACACACACAATTACACACTCACACACACATACATTTCCACACACAAACTCCACTCATACACACTCACATGCACGCACATAAACACTCACACACATATAAGCACACACACACACACACAAACACATACATGCAATCACACACTTCCACACACACGCATACACATCCATACATACACACACACATCCTCACAACACACACACGGGAAGAAGACCATGGTCCAGAAGATGAAGATTGTCAGGTTCAGGAGAAATGGATTGGGCCCCACAAAGATGATGGGGAATATGGCTCTCCGGGAAACAGATAAGATGGCTACAGCAGAAGCATGATGAAGATGACCCATGATGCGGACACAATCACTTTTGGAGCTCAGAGGAATACTATTTGAAGCTTCACATGATTCAACCACTACATGAACACTAGGACTGGATGAAAAACAACACAAAATGAGAATCTCGGAAAGCGGGTGAAAAGGTAAAAGGTAACTGTTAAAAGTAAAAGTGGAATTGCTAGCAACCATTCACGGCGACTACCTATTTTTGAGGATCCAATTCAAATCAAGGGAATATTTGACCTACCCTCCAATTTTGGGCATTCAACCGGCGCATGATCAGTGGACGTGAAGATTCGGCAAGGCTCTCTTGGCCTATTGGGGCCTATAAAATCAAAGAATTTGTGCTCATTTGGTGTTACAACACACTGGAGTACATGTACAAGTTTTAGGGATACAGTGGTTCGTGCGTACGTGCAGAAGACCTCTCTTGCACTTGGTGGTTTCAAGTCTACTGTGGGGGCTACTCTGTTGTGTATACAGAGGGGAGGCTTCTTAGTGAAGGGCTATGAGCACCATAGTGTAAAAGAGTAGCTTGGATTCTTCTTCTTTTCCGTGAGTCAGTGTGGTTGATTGTGTTCTATTCTCTCGAGTTGTATTGTTCTGAGTTAGCCCGCAGATTACCCTTATGCTGATCTGTTGTATTGAGGTTAACACTTCTAAGGGGGCTTGTAAGCCCTAAGCTTGCACTTTTGAGCACCACTCTGCCCAACCTTGTAATCGATTCGAATCAAGAAGTGTATGGTCTTCCTTGGTCATTGGTTTTCCATATTTTCTGAAGTATTTACCATTCTGTACAATTCTTGTTGTCGACCTGCTCACAAAAAATGTTAAACGGTATACTTCCCTAAAGAGAACCCCCCTTGAGTAGGTGACGTACTGGACGTGTTTAATCTTCATTCTCTACCTTTGTTAAAAGCGGATACCCCAGTACCTCCTCTACAAATACTATAAAAACATGCTCATATACATGTAATTCATGGATATGAACCATATGTATGTATATGCATTGATGTAGATGAATGTGTAAAAATGTATTTTCATGTTTATTGGTCCTAATGTTTATGTTTATGCATGTGAACTTTCATATAGAGGAGAAGATATGTATATGGGTAGTCAAGTGCTTCATGAGTTGTAAACAAGAAGGTGATTATATTCCCTTTAAAATTTTCAAGTGTTTTATGAGTATAATAGATAAGGGTAGGAATTCCTAAAATATATGAGGGTAAAAGACCTATGTGTTTGCTTAATTGTGAGTACAAGAAATCCTAAAGTGTGTGGGTTCAACCCGATGTGACTTCCTATTATTATGAGTATACCTACTCATATTACACTAAAATCATCCTACCCTATTATAAGCTTATGTGATTAGCCACCTTAGAATAAAATCCTAAGAAGATACTTTATTCACTTGTTTATAATTATGTGTCTATGTGTGTTAATCATTAATTTAATAGATAGTTAACTTATACTTACAAATTACCTAATGTATACTTCATACTATGCATTACCTAAAGAATTAGATATTAAATAAAAGATTATGTATTAAATAAAAAAATTGTTATATGCCAAATGTGTGAATTTTTAAAACATTCAATATATTTCATGATAATCTATGTCTAATCTATGTTCTATGATTCCTTTATTATTAAGATATATGCTCTGACTGAATTAATACATGGATAATTAAAATCACTTATAATATTTAAGAATTAAATAATATAGTTAATATACCTTTTATTATTAAAGTAAATAATTCTACGTGTGTGTTTGTTAAAGTGGAAGTTAGTAAAAGTCTAATTCTACGTGTGCATACTGATACGTATTAGTTAATTATTAGTATGCATGATGTGTGTGAGTGCTAACTATGTGATTGCATGTGCAAGTAGGTATCTATATGGATTTATATATATGAATATTTCGTGATAGATTTTCCTAACGTCCTCTTCTGTAGGTACGGACAGTGAGAGAGAGAGAGAGGGGGGGAGAGAGACATTGTCTTGCTGATTGCACTTGCTTGCGGTTGAAAAACATGCAGAGAGACAAAGAGAGAGAGAGAGTTTGTAGATGTTTTTCCCATAGCCTTGATTATTGCAGATGATTGTCTCGCTGACTGTGTATACATGCGATAGAAGAATACGCAGAGAGGGAGAAAGAGAGACATGTTTTGCCCCTCTTTTGCCTATGGCTACAAAATTCTAAGGACTTCTTCCGACGCTAGATGAGTTGCCCACAGTTACCAATTCTTTGAGTTACTCTGTCCTTAATTTCTCCTCTTTGTATATTTCCCATGCATGCCTTTGACATAGTTTCCATGAAGTGATAGATGGTGCTGCAGGACTAGGATGGAGATGATGCCTGAGGCGAAGAGTAGAAAGCATGGCAGATGAATTGTTCACACACATAGAGTTTTAGCGAGGGAGGTAATAATGGTGCTGTTGGAAGGTTGTGGGCAGATAGAAAGACACCGCAAAACTTGAGGAGTGAAAGGGGCCTAAGTAAGGAATAATCCGTGTCAGTGCTGGGGGAAGAAAACGATGGCTTGGCGACAACCTGTAGAGACGGACGCAGAATCAGGGCCATCATAGAGAGAGAGAGAGAGAGAGAGAGAGAGAGAGAGGGACTTGGCCGGAAGGTGGCTAGATGGCACAGACAGAGAAGATGGCTACAACGGAGGGGAGACAAAGAGAGAGAGAGAGAGAGAGAGAGAGAGAGAGAGAGAGAGAGAGAGAGAGAGAGAGAAATGAATGCCTAGCAGCTCGCGCGCGGAGAGAACAGATGGAGGAGAGAGAGAGAGAGAGAGAGAGAGAGAGAGAGAGACAGAGAGAGAGAGAGATGAACGCCTGGCAGCTCACGCATAGAGAGAATAGATGGAGGTGTGTGTGTGTGTGAGAGAGAGAGAGAGAGAGAGAGAGAGAGAGAGAGGTGAAGGCGCAAAAATGGAGATGGTTTCCAGAGATCAAGTGCGTAGAGGTGGATGATGACAAACTGACGCATATGACTGCTCTAGCTCTTCCATTAGGTGTTCCCGAAGTGCAGATTGATCGTCCACTCAATAACCAGGATGAATTTTTTCTTGTTTTGAAGTGTTATGGGAAGTTGAAATCCCTTCATGACCTTAGAATCGTACACTCAAACAATATATCGCATGGATGTGGTACTGATATATTTATGGCTTATTGCCTAGTTCAATCCTTTGGTGGCTGCAAGAGTTTGTGTGATGCAGAAACTTCTTTTCACTGCATACATTTCACTGAATACATTTCCCAAATCTGTACTCTTGGAATATACTCTTGTGTGCCTTATCTCAGACTGGGAGCTTCGAAGATGCAAAGGGCGTGTTTGACCAAATGAGAGAGAGAGAGAGAGAGACATAGAGAGGGAGAGAGAAAGATTGATGAGAGTTATTTTATGTTTTAAAAAATAATTAATATATGATAAACTATAAGTTAATTAATTAATTAATGTAGTTTGATTTTTTAAGTTAAGTAATTAATTAATTTAATAATTGATTCAATATTAAAATTATTTTATGTATGAGTGATGGCATTAATATGTATGCATCAGCATGTAAGAGAATATATATGCATGTTGATGTAGATGAGATTCATATTCATATTATTAGGTATGCATATATGAATGTGTAATAGCATAAGTAGGTGATTATGTTAGCATGCGAAAGTATAATAGCATGTTTGAGCATATATTAGATATATGAGTGCATAATAATGCCTAATTAGTTATATTTATATGAATGCATATGATTTAAATGCATGTGCATGAGAAATGCATGTGTATGCATATGTATGAATGTATACATACATGAATGAATGTTGGTAAGAATGCATGTATGTAAGCTAATGAAAGCATGCATGTTAAAGAGAGAGCATATATGCATGAATGTGATGTATGTATGTGTGCATAAATGCATGATAGGCATGAATCTAAGTGTATTAAATGTATCTGATAGTGTACGAATATGCATACTAGAGTTAATATTTGTATGCATACAGATAAATTTGATGTATATAAATTTGATGTATATATATAAGTATGAATAAGAATGTGTGTTATCTTAAACATAAGAGAGTTAGATGCATGGAGTAAGTGTTTCTAAGTATAAATGTATGCATAAGAATGCATCTAATTGAGTAATGCATGTGCATGTGTGCATACATATAAGTTAGGTGCATATGAATACGAAATGTATATGAAAGTGATTATAATTATAGTGCATAAATGCATGGTAATCATGAATGAAGTGTATAAGCATAATGAATGTATGAGAATGAATGAGTGTTTTATGTTGGTAAAGGCATACTTATGCTTTTTTTTGGCTAACATTTTCTTCTGCAGACCATTTGAAGAAGAATTAACGAGCAGTGACGACTTGACGAGATCTACGAGCTTTTGACTATGAGCTGCATTTATGCCGTTTTTCCTAGTTTCCCTTTTTCACATTTAAAAAATAAAATCTTGTATTAGGATTTTTGGTTTCCCTTTTTCACATTTCAAAAATAAAATCTTGTATTAGGATTTTTATATATGGATATATAGGAGTATCTTCAAAGTATATGTATTAGGACTTTTTCTAAAAGCACTTGTATATGATTATTTTTTGGTTCTGAGATCTTAGTATTATCAGTATATAGTTCAAGTATCAATCAATCTGTTATATTCCACTTTATTTCTCATGTTTGCAGATGATGCATCTTCAACTAATCTTCTAGTGAACATAACATACATTCCTATTTTATTTTAGAGACTCTATTACTAGCTCCTATTGAGAATACAAATACTCAATCCACGAGAACGGTTCTAGTGAAGAATTAGAAGTTGAAGAAGTTGTTAAAGATCGTATTGTTACTGAATCTTTACATTCTCCATTATATGCTTACTGTTTATCTAAATTTTTCAACTTCTATTCAATTGTGTCACAAGATCTCGAGGGAAAGTGAAATTCTGTTTCCACCATCTCCCAAAAAATATTCAATCTAAACAAACTGAAAACGATGACTGAAATTATCAAAAATTGGATAACTAAAGAAGATTTAACCTTGAAAGCATATCAAGATGCTATTTCTAGGTATAGAGCTTCACTTCCTTATGGACCTTAGATTTATGGGCTAAACTTAAATAGAGAATTAAACTTTAGCTAAAAACTCCCCACACACTGAAAACACATCCTAGTTCCTAAAGTACACAATGAAACACCCAGCATGTAGTCACTTAGAGAGGCTAATGTGAGTTAGTTCTAATAAGCGGCTGCCTCCTTTCACACCCCTTGACAGCGTGATGCTTGAGAAGAATTCTCATGCCATTGATAACAATGAAAAAGAGAAGAGCGGCCAAGTGATAACCTTTTTTGCTAGAACATTTTAAATGAGTACCTTGAGAAAGTCAGCCATTAATGATAATTTGAGGTATCACATTCCTAGCAATGTGGAGATCATTTTAATGAATTTCTTCTGCAAGCCAACTCTTTTAGAGATTGGATTTGGAGCCCTAGGTATTTTCATGAATTAAGATAACACATCAATTGTATATGCTACGTCAGGCATTGTGATAACAACATAAAATAAAGAGCCCACTCTAGACCTGTACAAAAGTGGATCTTGAAATTCATTGGCTCCTATCATAATAATTCTCATATTTACCTCATTGGATTTCTCAATGGCTTGCACCTTTTGAGTCCATAAATCTTCAATACATCCAAGATATACTATCTTTGCCTAAGCCAAACCACAATATCCTTATATAAGAATTCCATACCTAAAACTGAGAATGTTCATCATAAACCAATGCTCAAAAAACAAGTATCTAGGGCATAACTAGCCCATGGTGATGGAAACTCCCTAGCCATGGAGGAAAGAAAAATCTTGTGATTTCCCATCACTTCACTTTGTTTGACCTAATATGTACGAGGATATGAATGAGTTTGTCAAAATGTGCCCTTTCTACCAACTAGTGAAAGCAAAACGCATTAACTTAACTAGTTTTCCTATGAACATGCCTCTACTAGAATACCACTGGGATATAATCTGTGTGGAATTCATAGTGGACCTACTTGAATCTTCTTCTTTCCTAGACACCCTTGACTTCACTTTAGGTGGCCAAGTTGCTCTATAAGTATGTATTTAAATATCATGCATGGCCACATGAACGTATGAGACAAACATGGTTGTTTTCTTGGTGCTATGTGGTAGCATTTAATAAAGCTCTCGGGTAAATATCTTCCATTGTCTTCTCCTCAAATCGCTAAAATAGATATGGCTCTATACTCTCCAAGTGACATACACGAGATTAGCATTCCCGAGTGTTAGCAAGTTGCATACATGAGATTAGTGACCCCAATATGGATGTTTTCTCAAAACAATAGCACACATCTTTAGGTGGCCAAGAAACATTTACAAGTATACAAAGCGTTATAGGCAAAAAAGAAGTAACACCAAGTGATAACCAATGTTTAATGCGAATGAGGATTTGATGCCTCTCAATGCCCAAATTATCACCTTACCTATGAATCCTACTTTAGCATTCCCACACTACTCTTTTGGTCTATAAACAATCCTTAAAAAGTACAATGGATCCACATAAAGATACCAACTCCCTCAAAATTAAAGATCCATACACAATGTATTTTTTGACCAGCCAAAAGATCTTGTCATGCAACATGCATATTGAATTGTATTGTCTAGATTGCCCTTCGTGTAGCAAAATAGGTATTAACTCTTGAAATGTCAAGGCATTCTTATTTCCTTTAACCATCAACCAAAGAGTATAAGAAAAACGTTGATAGGAATCTAGAACACCATTAAGAACAATTTGCACCAGTAAGGTGCCTCATAAGATTTCTTTCTCAGCAATCAATTGCTCTATACAAATCTTTGATCTTTGTCAAAAACTGTTGAAAGAATATCTTGAATTCATGTGCTCGCTTGACAATAATTTTTGAAGTTATCCAATAATAGCCTCATTTCTAAGCTACCATAGTGTGGTTAGTATATCCCAACAATCCTTGTCTAATTTGTATAAGTAAATGTGAGTGCTAAACGCACATTCTAGACACAAAAATTTGAATGCATAAACTTTTGCATCTCTACCATCCCAAGGAAGCTGCTCTATAGTAAGCCAAATAGGAACCAAAACAAGAGGAAGAAATTATAGCTCATCATTCTTCATGCTACTTGCATCATGTCCTAGCATAACATTTGCAAGAGGACTTATTTTCATGCCCTTCGTAATATTCGAGAAGCCCTTTTCTACCCATTCATGATGCATCATGTATTCTCACAATGGGTAAGAACCATTTATCGTGAACAACCAAATTACACAATACGTCATTGCTTTGAGCCATGTTTATTATATCTTGAGGTACAAAAATTAGTTGTCTCTAAAAAATCTGAAGGAAAATACCAAATTGATCTTCGCTAGATCTCTAGAAATTTAGGAGCTTTTATTGGGGAACAAAAAAAAAGTTGTATATATCTTAGGCACAAGAAGATGACATTGATTGTATAGGCACTAGGATATGTCTTTTAATTGCAACAAAGTGAGCGCACATTGGAGCCTCCATAGATTGAGATATCACATTAGCATGTGTTATGTGCGGTCTTGTAGGACTACCAGAAATACGTGATCCACAATTAATGTATGTAAGGCCAAATCTTGTAGTACTCCACCCTTTGGACATATACTCACTTGCATGCATACATGTTGATTCATTTTGTTAGCTATGCGTCTAATGAGACTTAGGACGATCCCACATTCTTTTCCTCTTTAGGAGGGTTCTCTAGCAATTTGCAATTTGTATATATGCCTATAACCTTAATGGCTTATCATCATTTTTTACATTTCATTTAGCTATACATTTTATGATTTCGGCTCCAATCTTCTTCTTTTTCATTGCGTTGTTTTCCTTCTTTACTATTCCTTAAGCGCAACCATACTGTAGATCATCGCTTTCCATAGGGCAGCATCATCACATTTCGGATCACACTTCAATAATCACATGAAAATTACTGAACATACTTGAGCTCATACAAATTTAAAAACTACGTTTCTCTATGGCACCATAAATTTTGATTTGAGATTATTTTCCTTCTTGACTGTGGATTATATGAACTAGTATACTATACATTTTGATAATATTTTCCAAGTTTAATAGTACTATGATTCTAATTTAAAGCCTCCCAATAGAAATGGTGTAGCACTAGTGGATATGTGATCATGCTAGGATAGAAGAATATCGCATGGATGTCCAAGAAAGAGCCTATAATGTATTGTCGGGTTTAGTAGATATAGAGGCTTATGACAAGTCTCATTTAAGATCATGTTGCTAAGGATATTGTTCTTTGATCTAGATGAGAAGGTGAAAAAGGTACATATCTACCTTGACAACATAATTAGTAGATATCTAGCATAAAATGGAGTGTTTCATAGAAGTTCCACGAGCCTTGGGGTGTAGTATCACTTTATCACATCGAAATTTATGTGAAAGGATATCGAGTGGGAGCAATGAGAGTTCCAAGGAATTCTATATTCACACTAGAATAAAATTAATTAAACTCAAAACATGCGTTGGAATGAAGGAACTGGGTTAAGGTTTGAGGAAGAGTTTCGAAATCAAGTCTTAACCTTATTTGAATAATAATTATGATTTCAGAATTTGGAACAACATAATGAAGGCCGATAAAATCTTGAAACTTAGTTAGGAAGTTCCACCAAGAAGACGATTACCCACCTTCATGTGAGGACACGAAAACTGTATTAATTAATTTTCAGTTTCTTATATTCTATGAGAGACAGGAGTTAATTTAATGTTATTCCAAAATGATGTGCATGTAGTATGTATCATTTCTTTATAATTTTTACTCAACTCTAGGAAGTCAGGAACTAGCTTAAGCACACGCCTTGACTACTTCCCATTCAGCTTGAGGTAATTATCTTTGTATGCATGCATACAAATCCGTGTTTAAGTATCTCTAATTAGAGAAAAATGTATCTAATGTTATTATAGCTATTTTATACTCAATCAGCCATTTTTATACTTTTAATGTCTTTGGTGTCTTTTCTATGATGTTTAAAGGAGGTAAGTATCTTTGAGTTAATAAATCTGGATGTGGAATTCAGATCAGAGGTCTTCCAGATCATTGATGTGGCCTCCACAGCGAATTTAGTGGAAAAGACCGTTATGAGTAACGATAAATGTGTAGGGGAATCCCCCCTCATAGGTTATAAGAGTCCACGTCTAATAGCAACCATTAGAGGGTATCAATTACACAGATTTATAATGGAGGACATTTTTGGCATAAATTTGATTCCGAAACACAATTTGAAGAAGCTTGGACTTGAACCATCTAGACTTTCCAACTTCACTATAACATTGGCATATCAAAGGAAAATAAGTCCAATGGGAGTGGTCCCATGATTTCTAATGGAGGTAAAAGGTAACCTTTTTACTTTAGAATTTTTTGTGTTCAGATTATCATAGGTAGAGGGAGGTTTTCCTCTCTTGATTGGAAGACCTTGGCTAAGGCATGAAAGTGTTTTCCATGATTGGGGCAAGGGCATTATGTGCATATGGAAGAAACTAAGAATTACGACCAACACATTCTAGAGAGATGACTCTCCTCCAAACTTATGCCTGTATATATAGGTGCTCAAATCAACAAGGACCACAAATGTAACTAGAGTCCACAAGTGCATGTGCAATCTCCTCCTCTCCTTTAATGTCTTCCACTAGAGTCTACTAGTGGTTGACGTGATCTCAATTACTGCTTTAGTATCTTCCACTAGAGTCTATTAGTGGTTGGTGTACTCGCCACTTGAGTTAAGTCTCACTCGAATCAAGTTAAACTCATGGTAACTTGAGTAGAACGATCTAGAGCTCTTAGGGCAAAACTCTCTCCCCATGCTCCCCATGGGGATTGAGTCGAAGACATCACCATTCACAACCTTGAGGCTAAACAACTAAGCGAAGTGGATTACATGTTTAAGTGAGCACATGAGCTTATGTGTAATTCTAGTCTCGAGAGATCTTTGGCCATACACATGAGTGACGAAAGAGTGTTTAATTTGAAATCAGTCTGAACTGTGTGGACCCTTAGATCATAAACTTACCTTATTACATTGTCCCTCCTTGGGAAAGACTTTTCTCCTTGAAAATAAAGCTATATATAATAACCATAGGCAACCCCCGAGCCTCATGTTCTTAAACGAGAAGAACATTGTCATCTTCTAAAACTAGAAGAACATGTCTCATGTCCATGGTGGGATCCCTACCCAAAAAATTCAAAACACTATCTAGCTTTGCACTTTGCAAAATTGGTCAAAGTACAAAGAAGTGAATGAATTATAAGGGTGGATCCAAAAACATCTTTGACCACTTGAGTGTTTCTCAATGCACGATCTAGGCACAAACATATAAATGGATGGATTTCAATTACTAGTCCATCTCTGGGCATAACTGATGCATGGACTTAGTAATGAAGGCATGATTCTTATCCTTCATAAGACTTTGGGAAATCTTGATTCAGATGAATTTTATTTGGAAAACTGCAATTTTGGTTGACCCAAACATCTAACTTGGATGTTTGAACAATGGTTTACTCCCAACCAACAATTACTTGATTCTATCAACCGTATGGAGGACTACTTTGTCCTAATGGGCTTGAAAATCCTATGTAGACTGTAGGAGAAAAACCTTACTATATCTTGACCAATTCAAATTGAAAATAAAAATCATCCAACTTAGGACACTTTTCTCAAAGGCTTTAGCTAAAAGTTCTTGGGAATAGTCATTGAGAAATTCCTAACTTCATTGTTCTCGAGTGTACCAAAATCTAGTTCATGAGAGTTATGCTAGTAACTGGATGCAAACCCAAATGAACAAGTCAATCTTGGACTTTTCATCTTTTGAAGATTGAATAAGTTCTTATACATAATATCTATCTAGGATGTTTAATTTAGTTATCTAGATCCCATTGGCTAATCTTGGACTTTTGGGGAACAAATCAGAAACCATATCTGAGTCAATTCTAAAAGATTTCGAAAGTGGAAAGAAATAACTAAAACTTCTTATAAGTAATTCAAAGCTATAAGATATAAACTTACTATGAGTCAAATACTTTATGCCCCAAGACTTTAACTGCATAAAGATCTATTTTCAACAAGGTATTGAACCATTTTTCCTATCTTTGAGAGACATAAACTAGATTCTCAAAAAGATTCTTAGAGTACAACTAAACTTCGTCCAACCACAACATACTCATGTGGTATCCAACATCAGTGTGTCAACCCATTGACTGGCTATTGATGAGTTTCTACTCACAAAATGCTTCACTTGAGACTCAGTTTTTGTGTATACTTAATCTTTATGACTGCTTACTAGAATGTAATTCTTGTGCATTCCTTTGAGTCAAAAGGATTGAATTTTCCAAGTCACACTAGGAGCTTGGTGCTTAAGTTAGTCAATCTATCCTTAGTTGAAAAGATATGTTCAAATTCAGAGTCTCACTCTTTCATAAATTTATCAAATATTTCTGACCGACAACACTCAAGCTTGAGGTGTTCAAAGAGGATCTTGAAAGTTACTTACTTCATATATTCATACATACTTGATTTTGAAGTATCTTGAGATCATTATATTATGCTCCTTGAACTTAAAGTTCTTCGTTGGAGTCTTTAATTCCCTTGAGGATCATTTCTAACTTCAAGATTTATTCAAGGACTAAAAGATAATTATAATCCCATGGTCCGATGTCCCATACTATCTTTCCTACATCAACATGAGTATAAAATCTCATGTCCCATACCATCGTATTTTATATTAACATTGATGGGTGAGTGATACTTATCCTAAAGTCTAAACATATCTTGATAGTCTACCTTCTTACTTCAAGAATTTTGAAGTCTCACGTATTACCTCTAACTTGATATTCTAGTCTTTGATTCCTCTACACAATCGTTTCATGATCTTCTATTTTTCATAGGAAACTTTAAAAAATCTTATAGAATATCCATTCTTTTTTACTAGGGTTTTCAAAAGAAAACCCAATCATCATTCCATGTTCTGGAATTTATCAAATTCAAGTCTAATTGGTTATACTTGATCAATTTTTAGCAACAAGACCTTTTCACTTCTTGTCTTTAGATTCCTTTCTGAATAAAGTTTTAAGTAGCTACCCCGGGGACTTTATATAGGAATCTCTCTACTGCTTAAGTCTAAGCATCTAGTTATGCTGTTGGATTTCACCTTTAAGAAATCCTTTTAAGGATAGGTAAACTTTACGTTATACCTTGCATAGACTTAATTACCTTTATCATGGTTACAAGCTACATACTTGAACTTTATGGTGCTCAAACTTGGAACAACTTACTTTTTTCACACTTTTCCATTGGATAAATGGAGCTTGAGTGAGAAACTCCCAAAAAGAATTTGATTGCCAATACTTGGGAACATGTCATAATAGTTCCAATCCCAATTTTCTTAGACAAACCTGCCCAAAAATAATGACCTTGCAACAAAAATAAAGACTTATTATTTATCTTTAAGATCTCTTGAATTATCGAAAGCTTCTTTGGTTACCCATGGGATTTTAAAGATCTTTCCCATAATCAAGTCCAAGCATGTACTCAATAATTTTAGATTCTAAAGCTAAGAATCTTTGATACACCTCAAGGTGATATAAACCATGGGACTTTAAGTACCACTTCTAGTAGTTTAGGACTTTTGGGGAACTACTTGTTGTCTAATGAGTTTGAAGAATTTCATTCTCACTACTTCAGAGAATGCTATTCTTCAAGGACTTTAGATTCATTCTAGGGAATCAAATAACCTAAACAAATGTTTCATCTTGGAATCTTTTTCAATGCTAAAAGGATATTTGATATAAATTTTTAGACTTTCAAACAATATCTAGAAGTTTCCTGATTTAGTTGTGTTCATTTCCCAAATATCAAACTAGACGATAAATATCACCTTTAGGATATGGTTTCTCATTTCACTATGAAAGCTTGACTTGAACTTTGATTTATGTGATATTGATTCCTGTTCTTGAGTTTGATACCAGACTCATTATTATTTGACAATCTTTAGATGTTACTAGAGTACTTTAAACATATTTAGGCAATCAAGATTTTATATAAAGTACAAGCATCTTTTGATGATTCATTCAATAGTAATAATACTATGCACATTTAACTTTGAACTTTATAACTTTTTTAGGAAAAGTTCATTGATTGGAGATCCATATCTTGGAACTTTATATTCCTAAATGAAACGTTCATAGGTCGATTCATTTCTTTAGGAATTTTCTCATTTCCTAAAGATTGGTTGATAATGTTTCCTCTTGAAGGTTCAATTAGCTTAAATGAATTAAGATCAAAACACTTACATTCATTAAAGGAAAATTGTATAGATATGGTAACGACAATCATCTTAGGAAGTGCATGGAAGAAGAGGAGGCAAGGCAAATCTGTTATTTGTACATGAAGGACCAAGTGTGTTGGAGACCTCTAAATCTCCAAAGACTTGATCTATACTGATTTAAGAGCACCTCTATATCAGTTACAGATCAAACTTTACACAAATGTTACTTTCATTTATCAAATCTTTCATTATCACTTCTCTGAGTGAAAATCTTCCTTCTTCAAAAAGTCTGCTTCAAAGATCGACTTCATTATCTATGCATATCTTCAGATTTCTTCAAACTAATGATTCACATATCTCCATGCTACCTTTGCACAATCATATCAACCATTAGTCCATCAAAAGAGTCATTAAAATTTTAATTTGATCCTTGAGATCAAAAGTATGTCAGAAACTGTCTTCCTGAACAAGCGACTTTGACATAGCTAACTTCTAAGGTTGATTTCTCATAGCAGAGATCCCATTTTGCTAAATGATTTTAGCCATAGCTTCCTTACCTTCTAACTTAGATTTTGAATGCTCACTCATCAAAAACTTTACATTATGCACTGAGATCCAAGCAAACCATTGACATGAAAAAGTGCACGACTCTGAGAGATCTACTTGCAGACTTTACATACACATGTTCCTATTGATCATAATCACAGCATGAAAGGAATTAGGCCATGAAACTTTTAACATAGCTTCATTAGCTTCTAGGTTAGATGTGTTCAAAAGATTTCCTAATCCACATGATCAGCGTGAGAGAAATCAGAGAAATACGTGTCGCTAATTTTTGAAGATGACTCTCTAACATCATTGACTTATATACATATGATTCTAGACTTGTCCCACATCTATTACATTACTCCTTACCATCCTAAGGATCATCTATACTCATAGTACAAGAATTTCCATCTGTAATGTACATATGTATACAAGCTTCACTCCTGAGATCTCTTCACTTTCTCAAATGAATTCTTGAACTTCAATCTCATCATTGAAGTGCTTCAAGCTCTTTGTAATCATCAATTTGTGATTGCTTTGTTCCAAGAGCTCCCCCTCAATCACTAATTGTGATTATTCCATTCTTCTTTACTCCTCCCATCTCTTTGAACTTTTGTAGCTTAGGTCCATCTAAGCTTTTTGTCAACATATCTGCAACTTGCTCTTTTGTTGGAGTATACAATACTTCAATTTCTTTATCAATTACCTTTTATCTCAAGAAATGACACTGAATCTCTATGTGTTTAGTCTTAGCATGAAAAACAGGGTTAGCTGCCAAATATAATGAACTCATATTGTCTCTAAAAATAATTATAGTACTCTGATCAGTTCAAAAACTCTTCAACAAAGTCTTTGACCATATCACTTCTTTTGCAGCCTCTATCATTCCTTTATACTCAGCTTTTGTGGATGACAAAGCAATCGTATGTTGCTTCTTTGAGCACCAAGAAACCAATTTATCTCCAATATAACAGAGATACCCATGAGTAGACCTTCTATCATCTGAATCACCTGCCCAATTTGCATCGCTAAACACTTTGATTCTTGTATCAGAAGTAAATCCATAATACAAAACTTCACTCAGAGTTCCCTTCATATATCTAAGTACCCTTTGAGCTGCAATCCAATGAGTCTTCTTTGGACAATGCATAAATTATGAGAACACACCTACTGCATATGATAGGTCTGGCCTTGTCAAGGTAGCATAAATTAAAATACCTACCAAACTCTCATATTTCTTCATATCATTAAATTCTTCACCTCCATACCTGCTCAATTTATGATTTACCTCCAATGGTGTGGTTGAAGTCTTCCAATCTTCCATGACTATACACAATCTGCATTCCTATGAAATAAGATAAATTTCCCAAATTAGTTATCTTAAACTCCTTCTCTATTTGTTTCTTAAGCTCCTTGATTCCTCGAGCATATGTACCTGTGACAATAATATCATCAACATAAATACACATGTATATATACCCATTTTTAATTGCCTTCACTAGCAAGCTACTATGTGCCTTTGAAGCTTGATATCCACATTCATTCAAGAACTTAACAAGCCTGTAATTCCATGCCCTTGGAGTTTGCTTCAAACCATACAAAGCCCTCTTGATCTTACACACATAATCTGATCCAATTGAATCCATGAAACCCTCTGGTTGCTCCATGTACACTTCATCTGCAATGTATCCATTCAGAAATGCATTCTTCACATCTAATATTCATAACTTCCATCCTTTACAAGAATCAATAGCAATTAGAGATCTAATTGTAGACATCTTAGCAATTGGACTAAAGGTTTCATCATAATTTACCCCATAAGTTTGGGCATAACCTTTAACCACAAGTCTAGCCTTGTATCTAGACACTTTTCCATCTGCAAATCTTTTTGTTTTACACACCCACTTACATCCAATAACCTCTTGATTTTTTGGTCTTGGCACCAATTCCCATGTTTCATTTTCAAGTAGAGCATCATACTCTTCTTGCATTGCCTTGTCCCGATTCTGTTTACCTTTAGCTTTTTCACATGTGATTGGATCTTCTTCTATCTTCACAATGTAAGCATAATCTTTTGTTGTTAAGAAAGATGTATCATAGCTATACCCGATAGGTTCTTTTCTTTCTCTCAAAGATCTTCTCACCTCTGCACTTCTTGAAGTCTCAGCCACATTTGATTCTAGATCAAATCTTGGCCCATCTTCAACATTGTCCTGCAATTTATTTTTACAATCAACATCATCAATATCTTCATCATACACCCTTACTTTTGTCTTCCCTTTCCTTTGTATTTCTTCAACATCTACATAATCATTTGTTGACCCTGTATACCATGTGCTTTGCTCATCAAATGTAACATCTTTTGTAACAAGAAATGGCTTTGTAGATGGACTCCACAATCTGTAACCCATCTCTCTATCATCATACCCAATAAACACATACTTCTCTACTTTGGGTTTTAGCTTATGTCTCAATTGTGAAGGAACATAAGCATATGCTAAACATTCAAATACCTTACAATGATCAAGAGTAGGTTTCTTACCCCACCATGCTTCATAAGGTGTTCTTCCATCCAAAGCTTTACAAGGTAGCCTATTCACAAGGTATGTTGCAGTGTAGATGGCTTCTGCCCATAAGTAGTTTGGACAATTCTTCCCCGTCATCACTGCTCTTGCAAATTCTACAAGAGTTCTATTTCTTCTTTCTGCAGCTGCATTTTGTTGAGGGGAGTACCTGCAAGTTACTTCTCTTTTTATACCTGCATTCCACAAATAATCATCAAACTCTTTAGAAAAATACTCTCCCCCTCCATCTGATCTCAACCTCTTGCGCTTTTGTCATGTAATCCTTTCTGTGTAAGCATGATAATGCTTGAATGTCTTGAACACTTCTGATTTGTCCTTGATTACATATAAAGTAATCCATCTAGTTGCATCATCAACAAACAACACATAATATCTGGATCCATTTATACTATAGTCCCTTGAAGGACCCCACACATCTGCATGAATGAACTCAAGCATATTTGAATACTTGTACCCTGATTTATTGTATGAACTTTTGTGTGCTTTACCTAATTGGCAAGCTTCACACTTGTACACCATGTGTTGACCTTCAACATTTGGCCACCCAAGCACTACATGATTCTTCGACATTTCCTTTATGGCTCTCTTATTGAAATGACCTAGCCTTTTATGCCATAGGTCTAACTCGGACATCTTTTGACTTCCATAAGTAAATAATGCATGTCCCACATTACCTTGGACCTTGAGATTAAACAACCTTCCTTCCTTTTTACCTGCAATGATATTTCTATATCCCTGATTTGGATCTTGCACATAAACACCATCATTTTGTAATCTGACTTCATATCCCTTCTCCACAAGTTGTCCTACACTTATCAAGTTTTTAGGAATAGTAGGCACATAAAGTACCTTACTTAAGAGTGTGCTTCCACTCTTTGTCTTCAGTAATCCAATGCTTTCCACTTTATGCTTGGTGTTATCTCCTGTTTGAACTGTATGTCCATAAACCTTTGCTTCCGTATCAGTCATCAATGATATATTGCCACTTATATGATAACTACATCCTAAGTCAATATAGAATACCCTTTGATCTTCTCCTACTCCTTCATGTGTTGCATTCAAGATGAGAGTCATTTCATCTTTCTGATCTGATGCATAATTATAATAATTGTTGTTGTAGGACTAAGATTGAAAACTTCTTCCACCTCCTCTAGTATATGATGTCCTACCACCTCTTCCTCTGAAGTTGCCTCTTTGATTTCTGCCTCCTCTACTTCTTTGATTGAAGCTCTTGTTATTACTTCCACCATTTTGATTCTTATACCAACAATCATTTGCCAAATGATCGGTTCTACCACAAATCAAACAAGTTTTAGCATTGTCTTTGTTCTTACCTCCTCTTCCTTTACCTCTATAGTTCATCTTTCCTTTTGTGAAATTAGCTTGACTTGAAGTTCCTTCATCATCAGTTGACTGCTTCCCTTTGCCATTCTTTTTCTTGTCCTTTGAATACATAGCCTGACTTGCACTCCTATCATTATCTCCCTTAATGTCCTGCTCAAAAGTTAGCATGTGTCCTAGCAATTGATTAAGATCAGGAGTAAAATGAACTAATGAAAATTCTATGGAAAATATGAAAGGCTTCCACTTCTCATCTCCTCTCGGTCGTGTAAGTATTTGCCTTACTAGCTTATCCTCTTCAATGTCTTCATCTACTGCTCCAAAGCTATCTGCAATATCCTTCATCCTTGCTACATAATCAAAAATTGATTGTGAGCTCTTATTTTTGAAAGTTGTGAACTCTGCCCATAATGATGACTTCCTTGACTTGGTTGTGTTTTGGAAATGCTCTTCCAAAGCATTCCATACATCTGTTTCACTTCCTAATTCTCTAATGTGAGGTAGAAGATAATCATTTACAACCATGTAAATGATGCTCTTAGCTTGAGCATCCTTCCTCATCCAATTCTTCAAATCTGCAAGCTCTTCCCTAGTTGGAAGACTAGGATCTTCAAACTCAGGCTTTTCTTCTTCTCCTATAATGAATGCCATCAAATTTTTGGGTTTTTTGACATCACGGAAACCATTTGCGATGTGGGGAACTAGATTTGGTAGGGGCCATCTACCCTACATCATTCCCGAGAAAAGCAAAGTATTCGTTGATTTTCCTTCTCCTAATTGCACAAGAGAAACACTTTCAGATTTCCTATATAGTAACATAACTTGTAGAATTAGGTGTCCTCTTGAAATTTCCAGACATCAAGGAACTAATTTTGTGAACAAGGTCTTGTATGAAAATTTTAATAGGTACAAGGTTTTACATAGTAATTTGTGTGCCTACTAGACAAGAGCTAATGGACAAGTAGAATCAACTAATAAAGTGTTGATTGCTATGTGAAGAAGGAATGTATGTTGTAGCCCACTACATGGGGCATGGCTTATCTATGTACTCTATGGGCCTTAGGATAATCCCCATTCCACTTGGTCTATGGGGTAGTACCAATTGAACCCTTTGAATTTCTACATGGTTCACGTAGCATTGCTTCTGTGTAGGGAGGGAAAGATTCTAGTGTCTCTCCGAGACTTGCTACATTGAAAAAAGTGAAAGAGGTTTGCCTACATGTTGGAGAACAATTTGAACAGAATAAAATGAAGAGGAAGGTGGCTCATGATCAAAATCTATGGAGTATTAACTAAAAAAAAGGCATGTTAGTTCTTTTACATAAACTGCAGCTCTAGGCACAAGTACTTTGCAAGTGACTCTCTCATTGGGAAAGCCCCTAGAGGATTAAAAAAATGCTAGGTTCTACCACTTGTAAACATATCTAGGTTGAAGGTCTACCATCATTGAAAGTGATGCTTTCTAGATCAACTTGTAACTTCTGTCGAGGTTGTACATAGCCTTCTCGTCCATTTTTTTGCTTAGTTTTATTATTTTTTATCAATTTTCATGGATTTCCTTTAAGTTTTTCATGAAATTTAGAAGCCATTTCATACCCCAATTCATAAACACCTTGTTGAAAATCTTTAAGAGTTTTTTTGGAATTTTTAGATTTTTTATTTTTTTGGGATTTCTTATTTAATTTCTCAATGCTATTTCTGTTGTTAAAAAAAAAAGAAAAACTAGGCAATGATAATGAAGAAAGCATTAAAGAGGAAAAGATACTCCTTATGCAAGAATTTGACATGAAAGATCTTGGTGTGTAGTGTTATTTCCTAGGCATTGTGTTTATATGTACATAAATAGGTATATGGATGTCACAAAGGCAATATGCCTTGAGTGAGCCACAAAAGTATGGTATGTATAGGAAGATTCTATGAAGTTTGATATATCACACAATTACAAGGCTTGATCTAAGCTACACTGTTGGACTTCAAATTCAATTTTTGCAAGATATAAGGAAACCAAATTTAGATACTTTGAAATAAAATCTACATTATGTGAATACTACTTTGGATTATGCATTGTGTTATGAAGCTAGTTATAGATTATAGGTTCTTGGATACAACAATGTAGATTGGGTTGGTAGTATTCTAGATAGAACATCTAATAGTGCCTTTCTATTCTATCTTGGGAGTCTAGTAGTTACATGAAGTAGTAAGAAGCAACCCACTATTGCTTTGTGGAGTATAGATTTTTACTATAGAGATGCTACAATAGTCAAGTTTTGGATATTTTCACTAAATAACTTGGAGTAGAGATGCTCAAGAAGATTTGAATGATGTTGGGATTACAAGAAATGATGTTGAGCTCAAGGGGGAGTGTTGAGATGTCAAGATGAACATGTGATGATAGATTATGACACATATCACTTTTCATTTCTCTGAGATGTATAGTGATTATGCCGATATATGTCATGGATACTTCATTGAGCGTTACTAGATTTATCAATCAAGAGTGATTGCACATTTCTTTCTCTTCAACTCACTCGTTCAGGGACATTAAGTTTTTCCTTATGTAGTTTTCTTTGAATATTGTATTGGTTGTATTTTTGTATTAGGTCATTCTCGTATATACTATTTATGTAATAAAAGAAGAAGAAGAAGAAGAAGATCATTCTTCCTTCCCTCAATCTATGTATGCTTCTATCTTTGTGTGTGAGAGTGTGTGAAAGCTCTATTCCTTATCTCCTTTCTCTTGAAAATATAACCTACATTGTTTTCCTCTTTGGGTTTCATTTGAGTGCATCAAAGATGTTTGGCTCGTTCAAATGAAACTATCAAAAGAAAATAAATAGTAGTGTGAGATAGTTTACTTATGAGGTCATTTATGCTTCACATCGGATAAATTAGTTTAACCATCCTCCTTAATGACCTAAAAAACATCATATATGAATTTAGAACTAACCATAATGTATAAAACTGAAACCGATGAGTTATAATCTATACCTTGATAATGATAGGAATGAGTCAATAGAATATATGGAAAACGATAATTGGCAGTTCATGAATACAAAGAAAATTCATTAAGAAAAGAAATCTAAATAGTTACTAGTTAAAGATACGTAAATAGATAAATTCTAGATGGAATCATAAATAGATAAACAAATAAATATCTATAGAGAAAGCTGACACAATAGAATATGAATAAGAACACATATAAACTCTCTCTCTCTCTCTGTATATATATATATAATTAATTAATTAATTAATTAATCGTTTTGTCTTGTATGTAGTAGGTAGAAAATTAATCCGCGAATATGAAATAGTTTGTGAATAGAATATGTATATTTATAGGAATAATAACTAAATAGAAGAAAAAGAGATCAATAATGTTCTATTGATTGAAACGATTTTCTTTTAGAGTGTGTTTCCAATCTAAACATTTCTTTTATGATGAGACTTTTGGATTCAATAGGTTTTATTAAAAAAATGTTATGACTTCGCATCAATGTGGTTCAAAAATCCTACATGATTAAAACTTGTTTTTTCTTGAAAGGAAGTTCAGCAATAGCCTACTTCTAAAAATGATTCAAACTTTTTGGGATATGATAACATTTCATTAAATGGTTTAATTCAACTCTCCTCCCCCGCCACCTTTTTCCCCGCTGCCCCCCGCACCCTCCGCTGTCCCCATACCCTCCACACCCCCCGCACCTCCGCTGCCCCCCGCACCCTCCGCGCTCCCCCACCAACCCCCGCCCCGCCCTGCAGCCCACCCCCTCACACCCCCGCCACCACCCCGCAGCCCACCCCCGCCCCACCCCGCAACCCACCCCCTCACACCCTCGCCACCACCCCGCAGCCCACCCCCTCACACCCCCGCCCCACCCCGCAGCCCACCCCCTCACACCCCCGCCACCACCCCGCAGCCCACCCGCTCACACCCCCGCCACCCCGCCCCCTCTGCCTCCTGCGCCTCCCTCATCCCCTCCTCTCTGCTACCCCCCCACCGCCCTCAGCCACCCACTCCACTGCCCACCCCCGCCACCCCATTGCCCACCCCAGCCACCCTGAAGCCCCTCCCATCCCTCTTCCTCAGCACCCGTACGTCCACCATCATGAGCAAGCTCTTGGCCAGGCCTAATGTGAAGCTATTCAATACAGTTGCCCCGGAGGATCTCATCATTAAGGAGAACCGAGTAGCTGGAGTTGCGACGAATTGGGCATTAGTGTCCATGAATCACGATACACAAAGCTGCAAGGACCCTAATGTCATGGAGGCCAAAGTGGTGGTGAGTTCTTGCGGCCATGACAGTCCGTTTGGCGCTACTGGTGTTAAACGGTTGAAGAGCCAGACCAGTAAGGATGCCAACTAAGGTGCCGTGAATTATCACCCGGAAGTTCTTTGAGGAGAAGATACAATCCACTTGTTTGCTCCATATGAATGGAAAGGAATGCATACTCTTGTTATTCAAATAAGATTTGGAAAAGGTCAGGTTTGCTAAGGCGTACAATATCATGAGAAGCACAAAAGAAGGATCTAAAATTGCATGCAAAAATGTCAGTAGATGGTAAAAGTAGAAGAAGAAAAGTGACTGTTGCCGCCAATCATTCATGACGACTGCCTATTTTGTGGATCCAATTCAAATCAAGGGAATATTTGATCTACCCCCCAAAACTTGGCTAATCAACCGGCACGTGATCAGTGGACGTGAGGAATCGGCAAGGCCCTCTTGGCCTATTGGAGCCTATAAAAGCAATGGATTTGTGTTCATTAGGGACATTAGTTCAGATACACATTTGTATACGTGCATACAGAGGTCCTCTCTTGGCACTTATGGCTTCAAGCCTATTGGAGGAAGTCACTTTGTGGTGTGGATACAGAGTGTGGGCTTCCCAGTGAAGGGCTGATAGCACTATAGTTGAAGAGAGTGACTTGGTTCCATCCCGCATATATCTGTGGTACTTTCATGTTCATTTAGAACGTCTCTATACACTGTATTGCTCAGTACTACTCTGCATCAGTTGTGATCATTATACGGATTGTACGAGTCTCTTGTATTGAGGTTGTTAGTTCAAAGCACCAGTATCTGTAGCATTTCGTTGGCTTACAGTGTAATCATTTGATTGATCTGAGGAATGTTTGTGTTCTCCAAAGATTGTCATTTATCTTAATCCTTACTCTGGGAATCATTGTTATCTGCCTACTCACAGAAGTGTTAAAGGGTATACTTCCCTAAAGAGAACCTCCCTTGAGTAGGTGACGTACTGGGAATGTATATTCTCTATTCTTGATAAAAGTGGATACCCCAGTACCTCCTCTACAGTTTGGCACGCCCGGTGGGACCTTTGCATTTCTGTGAGAGGTATTTTTGACCTATTGCATTTGCAAGTAGGTACATGACCCATACGCGAGCAGATAAGGAGTCTCTTCGGGTTCGGAGGAGCCTTAACAAGTTAGCCATAACCACGACTAGTGAGTCTACCTCCCCTCTGCCCTCCGTAAATTTATCTATTGATTTGGGTGCGACACCATTGTCAAAAGAGAGGTATAGGTGACTTTTTGGTGACTTTTTGGTTAAAAAATGGATAGAAAAAGCTCTGCCTAGGTCATCTCAGCAGAAGCTCCGTGACTCTCTTAGATTGGATGCAACCCTCAATGATTTTGTTGCAGTGGCATCACGCATAGAAGAAGCAAGGCAACATTTTGAAGAGGATACACACAGAAATTATGCTGGAGACAAAGATCCTATTGGGCAAATAAGGAGGGAACTGGAGGCATTGAAAATGCAACAGAATCAACAAGAAGAGAAGGTCTTGCCACCACTGCGTCGCACTGATGACGAAGTAGCCCAACTTCGCCGTGAGTTAGAAGATTTGAAGACCACTCAGGATATAAGGACACAAATTTGGTGTACAATCTGTAACAACAATGGACATTCTAATGCTAAATGCCCTAACAAGGTAAGCTGTCAATTTTGTGGAAAGGATGGTCATGAAGCTAGAGATTGCTACTACCTCAAGGGTATATAGCAAAGAGGTAACCCTCAAACTTTGGATTCATACTATGCTAGTACTTCAAATACATCTAATAAAGAGGAGAATCGGCCTGCAAAGCCTAGATATAATAGACCTTTGATGTGCTATCGTTGTGGTGAGTATGGCCACATGCAAAATAGGTGTTCCCTTCCAGAAGATGCACCTCCTTGTCAACATTGTCCAGAGGCCAAGGATCATTATACCAAAGACTGCCCAAGAAGTCATCCTGCTCCAATCCACATGATTGCGGTTTCTCCATAAGAAGAAGGTATGACCGCTCAGTCTTATGCCGTTTTATCCTCTGCAATGCCCATGATGACCAGAGCTAGGCAAGCAGCAGCAATCCATAGAGAGGAACAACAAGGATTTCAGGATAAAGAGGAAGAAAAGAAGTCTAGATGGAAGGACCAAGCAGAAATTGAAGGAGCTTATGAAAAGATGGCTACTTCTCTAAAGGGCCAACCAACAAGTCTGCAAGAAGACACTCATAAGGTAGACATTGAGCAGATCTTGAAAGTTATTCATCACAAGGCTAGTTTGTACGAACTTATCAGAATGGATTCAAAAATAAGAAGTGACTTATTGAAGATTATACACTCTACTCACTTGGTCCAATCACCCACTATAGATGGTTTCATGGTTGATTTTCCCCTTGCACCCTTGGCAGACTACCAAAGCTCAAGACTATCTGTTTGTATAAAGGATGAAGCTCTCATAGGTGTGATCATAGATGGAGGCTCTGGTATCAATTTGATGCCAGATTTCAGAATGAAGAAACTGAAGCTGAACCCCACCAAGATGGCACCATTCACTGTTACACTAGTGGATGAACATCGGGTTGCGCCGCTTGGCATTATTGAAAAGGTACTGATGATAGTACAAGGTTGCGACTTTGTTCTAGATTTTGTTGTTATTGCACTTCCACAGCAGACTTCCTATCCTTTACTCCTAGGGAGACCTTGGCTGAGGCAAGCAAAAGCTTTGCAAGATTGGGGGAAAAACAAACTCTGGATTTCAACAAGCACCAATAACGAACTACAAATACATTTGGAAGAAGGATTTGACTCAGGGAAAACTACTGGGTATACTGTGGAAACTCAGGTAATGCCCTCTCTACCCCAAGAAGATGATACATTATTAATTTGGATGATGGGAAGTGCAGAGTGTTGCACGGTGGAAATCAATGAAATTGAGGAAGTAGTTGAAGATAAGGTAATTACAGGGAAGGGCAACAAAGGTCACAAGGTGTTGGAGAATGAGGATTTGTAGGAAAAGACAAGCCTTGAAGAAGCAACCAATATAGAAGTGTCTGGGATGGAAAGTCATGAATCCAAGTACAGAGAAGATCTTCCTTTTTCAGATATACCTCAAGGATGGATAGAAGAACATGTTGCAGAATATAAACTAAAGTCCACTCTTGCATATAGTGGAGATGATTTCTCAAACAAGACTAGTCCTGAAACATTGGTTCAAGAAGTAAATTTAGGGGATGAAGAGAACCCTCAAGTAGTTCACTTGGCATCCTGGTTGTGGCATTATCCTCCTTTACTATAGAAGGTAACTTCTTTGCTTTTTACTTACAAAAATGTCTTCGCATGGTCCTACAAAGATCTAACAGGGATACCAAAAGAGCTTGGGTTACATCGGATACCCTTAGTTGAGGGAGCCATGCCGGCAAGAAGTAGGCCATATCGACTCAATCCGAAGTATGCAGAGGTAGTAAAAGTAGAAATTACAAAATTAGAAGAAGTAGGTATAATTGTTCCAGTAGAACATTCTAGGTGGCTTTCTTCTACGGTTATTGTGCCCAAGAAAACCAGTGGAAAAATAAGAGTCTGTGTTGATTTTCGTGCTTTGAATAAAGTGACTATTCAAGATGGATTTCCTCAGCCCTTCACAGAGCAAGTACTTGAGGAAGTAGCTGGTCACACTTTGTATAGCTTCTTGGATGGTTTTAATGGCTACAATCAGATAGTGATCCATCCTGATGATAGGGACAAAACAACCTTTGTTACTACCTGGGGCACTTATGTCTATACCCGCATGGCTTTTGGTTTGAAGAATGCACCCACTTCATTTAATAGAACAATGTATCTAATATTGGGCAAATGGTTGACAACCTTTTTACGCATTTTCATGGATGACTTTTCAGTATTTTCAGGAACAGATAGAAGAGCAATAGTTCAAGATTTCCATGATCATTTGGAAAATCTAAAAGAAATTTCTGAGCAATGTCTCAAAACAGGTTTGAAATTGAATCCTGATAAATGTCACTTTTTGGTCACCAAGGGTACTCTTCTTGGTCACTTAGTATCTGCTGAAGGTATAACCGTTGACCCTGCAAAGGTTACGGCTATTCTTTCCATGCCAATTCCACAGAGCCCAAAGGAAGTGCAAAGTTTCTTAGGCCATGCAAGATATCACAGTAGATTCATTCGGATGTATTCAGAGATTGCTAAGCCCTTGTCAAGGCTTACCAATAAAAAGGTCCCTTTCTCATGGAGTGCTGAAGCTGACAAAGCATTTTGTGAACTAAAATTGAGGCTATGTACTGCTCCACTTTTAAGTGTTCCTAACTGGTCATTGGAATTTCACGTGCATACAGATGCTAGTCTCTATGCTGTTGGTGCAGTTCTAGCTCAACCATCATCACACAAGGTTGATAGACCTATTTCTTATGCCAGCAGACTCCTCAACCAAGGTGAAAGGAATTACAGTAGAACGGAAAGAGAAGTTTTGGCTATCGTATTTGCTCTTCAAAAGTTCCGACATTATCTCCTTGGTGTACATTTTATAGTTATATCTGATCATCAGCCCTTGAAGTATTTGATAAACAAGCCTAGAGTAGCTGGAAGGATTTGGAGATGGTTACTCCTATTTCAAGAATTTAATTTTGATATTCATATTAAGCGAGGAAAAGAGCACTACATGGCAGATCAAGTATCCAGGACTACAATGAGCGAAAAAGCAACAGGTATTAATGACGAACTGGTGGATAGCAATCTTTTTCTAGTAGCAATTCAGACTGGTTGGTATGATGAAATTCTCCATGTTCTTACTACTGGAAAGATCCCAGAACACTTGACACTTGTAGAAAAGAGAAGATTTCTCCTGAAAACCAAAGCATATTCTCTTATAAACGGAAATTTATATAAATACTGTCAGGATGATATCTTGAGAAGGTGTGTCTATCCCGAGGAGGTAAATCTTTTGCTAGAGGCTGCACACAGTGAAGGACATCTAAAGGGGGATGAATTGGCTCATAGAATCATCCACAAAGGTCTATGGTGGCCTCATATTTACAAGGATGCGATCAAGTTCGCTAAAGAATGCCATATCTGCCAGAGGTATGCTCCTACGCCAACCCGATTGAATTTCCAACCATTAGTCATATCTACAGGATGGCTTCCATTTGAACGATGGGGTCTTGATTTCATAGGACCAATTAGTCCAACCGGTCAACCAGGGGGTAAAAAGTATATATTGATGGCCACATGTTATGCCACTAAATGGATAGAGTCTAAAGCCACTATGGACTGCACGGCTTTAACAGTAGCTAAGTTCTTGTATAAATGTATTTTCTCAAGATTTGGTTGCCCACTGGAAATCACTAGTGATAGAGGCACACATTTTATAAATCAATTGCTCCAGTTTATATTTGACAGGTACAAAATCTTCCATAAAAAATCTTGTCCCTACTATCCAAGGGCAAATGGCCAAGCAGAGAGTTCCAATAAGATTTTGATTGGATTACTTCGCAAATTATCCTTTGAACATCAAAGCTTCTGGCCACAAGCATTGATCGGTGCAATTTGGGCTTTCAGAACCACGAAGAGGGGAACCACTAGCGAAACCCCATTCCGCTTAGTATATGGAAAAGAGGCATTGGCCCCATTTGAGTTCATTATCAGAAAGGAAACAGGAATCAAAACGATTGGAATTAAACCCCCCATTCAGAGATTAGTGGCATTAGAAGAGCACAGAGAAGGGGCAATGTAGAAACTTCTGGTAACACAAGAAGAGCGCAAGAGATTGCATGACAGGTATCTGAGATCCAATGAAGTTAAGGAAGGGTCCATGGTTTTAGTGCATCAAATTCCACCAATTCCGGGGGGGTAGCGGAGAGGAGGGGCTGAGGGAGGCGCAAGAGGGAGAGGGGGCGGGGTGGCCGGTCTGTGAGGGGGTGGGCTGCGGGGTGGTGGCGGGGGTGTGAGGGGGTGGGTTACGGGGTGGGGCGGGGGTGTGAGGGGGTGGGCTGCGGGGTGGTGGCGGGGGTGTGAGGGGGTGGGCTACGGGGTGGTGGCGGGGGTGTGAGGGGGTGGGCTACGGGGTGGGGCGGGGGTGTGAGGGGGTGGGCTGCGGGGCGGGGCGGGGGTGTGAGGGGGTGGGCTGCGGGGCGAGGCTGGGGTGTGAGGCGGTGGGTTGCGGGGTGAGGCGGAGGGGGTGTGGGGTGGGCTGCGGGGCAGGGCGGGGGTGTGAGGGGGTGGGCTGCGGGGCGGGGCGGGGGAGTGCGGAGGGTGCGGGGGGCAGCGGAGGTGCGGGGGTTGCGGAGGATGCGGGGACAGCGGAGGGTGCGGGGGGCAACGGGGATAAAGGTGGTGGGGGAGGAGAGAGAAGGGAGGGGGAAGAGAGAGGGAGAGAGAGAGAGAGAGAGAGAGAGAGAGAGAGAGAGAGAGAGAGAGAGAGAGAGAGAGAGAGAGAGAGAGAGAGAGAGAGAGAGAGAGAGAGAGAGAGAGAGAGAGAGAGAGAGAGAGAGAGAGAGAGAGAGAGAGAGAGAGAGAGAGAGAGAGAGAGAGAGAGAGAGAGAGAGAAGAGAGAGAGAGAGAGAGAGAAAGAGAGAGAGAGAGAGAGAGAGAGAGAGAGAGAGAGAGAGAGAGAGAGAGAGAGAGAGAGAGAGAGAGAGAGAGAGAGAGAGAGAGAGAGAGAGAGAGAGAGAGAGAGAGAGAGAGAGAGAGAGAGAGAGAGAGAGAGAGAGAAAGAGAGAGAGAGAGAGAGAGAGAGAGAGAGAGAGAGATCATATCAGCTAGCTCCTTCTTTAACCAAAATGAAGACATACCATAGCTCTGTGCATCCTTTGCCACAACACAATAATTCTCCTTGAAACAGTAGTACTACAGCTTTGTGATAAATTCGACATCTTTCTACTCCAAATCGGCCAAAAGGAAGCCAATCAAGTGTTACAAAATTAACAACCTCAACATAATTGAGACCGAGGATGAAGCCACCATGATAAGATCTTGAGATGTTCACTGTGGTCTAAGCAAACAATCCATATCGGACACCGCCGTGTAGAAAGCTCGAATTCCACATAAATGGCACTCGATTGTATTCAATGTAGAGTGCAAATAGATAACTCTTGCATAAGATCTAGTTTGTTGCAGAGACTCTCTAGGACCATAAGAAGATACTCATTTGACTGAGTGACATGGCGTGTCATACTTGAAGGCATCATAGATTTGATTTCCACATTCTTTCAACATGTCCAATGTCATGGTAGTGTGTCATCACTCCAAAGCCCTCAATCACATAGACAAGATATCTTCTTCTTAATATGTTACTCCATTCCGATCATTACTGCTAGCAGACCGAAACCATAAGTTGAACACACTCCTGGTAGCAAAGCTCAATGTTTTAGCATTTTCTTAGGCTTTTCTTCTCCCTATCCTATCCTTCCCCTACTGTTGGGTCCAAAGTGCTAGCCATCGAAGAGCGAGAGAGAAAAAACCCGAGAGAGAGAGGGAGAGAAGGACAGCGGGGAAGAGAGAGAGAGAAGAGGAGGATCTACAGACCCCCACATCAAGCTTTTGCACCATCCCTGGTGCAATTTCTCCCTTATTGTACTTATTTCGATGAGATCTAGTTATACTGCAATTACTGAAAAGAAACACGGTATGTACAAGGGATGAAGTGCTTCCATTTTGACTTAATTTAGATACTTCTTCACCCTGGAGATGTTGACCAGGGGAATCCTTTTAATACAGTTGCCGCGGAGGATCTCATCATTAAGGAGAACCGAGTAGCTGGAGTTGTGACAAATTGGGCATTAGTGTCCATGAATCACGATACACAAAGCTTCAGGGACCCTAATGTCATGGAGGCCAAAGTGGTGGTGAGTTCTTCCGGCCATGATAGTCCGTTTGGCGCTACTGGTGTTAAACGGTTGAAGAGCCAGACCAGTAAGGATGCCAACTAAGGTGCTGCGAATTATCACCCGGAAGTTCTTTGAGGAGAAGATACAAGCCACTTGTTTGCTCCATATGAATGGAAAGGAATGCATACTCTTGTTATTCAAATAAGATTTGGAAAAGGTCAGGTTTGCTAAGGCATACAATATCATGAGAAGCACAAAAGAAGGATCTAAAATTGCATGCAAAAATGTCAGTAGATGGTAAAAGTAGAAGAAGAAAAGTGACTGTTGCCGCCAATCATTCATGACGACTGCCTTATTTGTGGATCCAATTCAAATCAAGGGAATATTTGATCTACCCCCCAAAACTTGGGTAATCAACCGACACGTGATCAGTGGACACGAGGAATCGGCAAGGCCCTCTTGGCCTTTTGGAGCCTATAAAAGCAATGGATTTGTGTTCATTGGGGACATTAGTTCAGATACACATTTGTATACGTGCATACAGAGGTCCTCTCTTGGCACTTGTGGCTTCAAGCCTACTGGAGGAAGTCACTCTGTGGTGTGGATACAGAGTGTGGGCTTCCCAGTGGAGGGCTGATAGCACTATAGTTGAAGAGAGTGACTTGGTTCCATCCCGCGTATATCTGTGGTACTTTCATGTTCATTTAGAACAAGTCTCTATACATTGTATTGCTCAGTACTACTCTGCATCAGTTGTGATCATTATACAGATTGTACGAGTCTCTTGTATTGAGGTTGTTAGTTCAAAACACCAGTATCTGTAGCATTTCCTTGGCATACAATGTAATCATTTGATTGATCTGAGGAATGTTTGGGTTCTCCAAAGATTGTCATTTATCTAAATCCTTACTCTGGGAATCATTGTTATCTGCCTACTCACAGAAGTGTTAAAGGGTATACTTCCCTAAAGAGAAGCTCCCTTGAGTAGGTGACGTACTAGGAATGTTTATTCTCTATTCTTGATAAAAGTGGATACCCTAGTACCTCCTCTACACGTATTCAATATCTCATATGTTTAACAATCTTATGCTATTTTCTTGTCGATGACTTGTATATAACAAACTTTTACATTTTCACTTTCGTGATGTGAATCAAATTGAGTAGTGTGCCGGCGTTCCCGCTTGAATAGTTATATACACACCTAAATTTATGATTGCGATTCTCCCAGTTCTCTTTCCATCATCCGCCTTATGTGAAGGAGATCTAAGTTTCAAGGAGAATGGATAAAGTCCTTATAATCGTCAAATATAATGGCTTGCTATAACACTGCATAAAAGCAAAAAAGCCTCGACTGTGAGCAGTCCCCCTTCCATGCTTTCGCGTAGCACAACAACGTAAAGTACTTAGAGATGGTCGTGAAAGCTCGAGCACCAACAACGATGGTAGCATGGAAAAATCGAACGTACACATGAGGTAGACCATTAGGTAGCGTGGTTACTTGGTGAGGTGGTAAAGTTGAGCACAAACTTGTGACACAGATAGGTGGAAGGATAGAAATACCTAGCACGACGAGCCTCACCCCGTAATGCAATAATGTCAATGCGTTCTAACATATACAGGCATGGGCACATAACTGATGCATGTACACATGTTTAAGAGTTGGGTTGTGGCTGTTAGAATCTCATAACGGGAATGTGAAGGCAAGCAAGTGCATGGTTCTTTCTGACGAAGTAGCGTAGCAGAAATATAAAACTATTGTCGGATTACGTGAGAGGGTCGCATTACATAAATAGATGTGTTGTGACTATTCCCATGTTAGTACACGTTTACATGGTACGAGTACTCTGCCTCAATAGTGTGCACATATAGATAGGATGACCACATAGGGAGCAGATTAAGATCTATTCACCAAATCTGGGAGTACATGCACAATGCACTATGAACATGAAATACATGGAATAACTTAGACTAAGCATAGTGATGGATAAAGTGAATGTTATGTCTTTATATCATGTTCAGATTTAAACTCAGTTGACCTTGATCTGCATTTGCTCACCCTCCACTGAATATTGAGGGTCGATAGACGACCCATGTTCATGAGATGGTATGGTCATGGTGCTCTCTAGCAGTACAAGAGGTCCACTTGGATCTTACAGTGGAGACGAGAGGAATAACAAAATTGACAATGAAATGCTGCATAATATCTTGACCATTGTTAGCATTGTCGTAATGCTCTCATAATAAGAGATATTGCATCGCTACATTCGTGAGAGTTTCCATAAATTCATCATAGATTAATGCATGGTGGTCTACATTTATAGTCGTCTTCAACACATGCGAGGCAGAAAGATTGTGATTTCATTCATTAGGCTTGATGAATTGCTCAAAGCACCGGGAATCATCGACAGTTGATAACCGTGACGGGGTTCTGGAATAATATTAGAATATACAAGTGTAAGCCTGGATACTCTCGGAGTCAAAGAATTCTCCAACCTATAGGATGGTGGATAAAAAATGTTTAAAGACGCATACAAAGGGAAACTATGGACGAGGGCAAAGGCATAATTTACTTTTATAATCGGAGTGTTGAGGATCTCTAAAACGGTTGTACAGCACACAGTTGCCCTTCCATGCGGGCACCAAGGGGAGGGGGTGTTCCTTAGAGATTCCTTGCACGTATGATAGGGGACACTGTGGGCACCTGTGGGGCATATCTTGGATGCACTTCCTCATCTCAGGGACCTCATCACTACTTCTTGGCTTATCTCAACTTCTTTTGCACAATAGTCTATATTTCTATTGAGAGGTTTGTGTGCTTTGGATAATTTTTCTCTAGGCACAAAATTATGCACAACTATGAGGGGGATCTTCCAACGTCAATCATTGGATACCATCTAGCCAACTATCATGTAATGGAGATTCATGGTTTTGGGCATTGGGAATTCAATCTCCACTCATACTTGGAAACATGCTCTCATAGGTACAAGGTGTTCTAGCCTCCAAAGACTAGCATGTTTTCTTCAATGATTCTGAATTCTTTTCATCCAAATGGGTGCATAATTCTTTGTATTAGACTAGTGTCACTTCACATCCCATCCCACTAGCTCCGCATAAGAGTGATGGCCATCAATCACAACAACATATGAGGGATATACTGACCTAATAGTGGTGCAAATACATTGGAGTAATTTTGCCCTGGCATCAATATAGGTGCTGGTATGCATGCCACTACCATAGTGTTGGTACAAATGCCTATATAGGAATCGGTATAAGAGTGGATAACTTATCCAAAGCATCGATATAGGCATTAGTATAGGCATTGGTAAGTTCGTGGGCAAAAGCTTCGATATGTTGTTGGACATACGGACACTCACACCGTCACCCATACCGATGGCCATATCTACAAAACTATTTTTGGGCAGAGTGTGTTGTCTCTTGCTCTAGCAGCATTACCATGTTGTTGTGTAGAAGAAGGCAATATATTCTGCCCAAAAAAAACTAAGTACATGTGAGATGTAGTCTAGTGGTTCTCCATTTAGGATTTACATGAGAAGCAACCAAAACATGAGTTTATAAAGCAAAATACATGAATATAAAAGAGATGAGCAAAATGAAACATGAACCATGTACAAAAGAGATATTCCATAAACAAACCATGTACAAAAGACATATATATTCCATAAATGAACCATGTACAAAAGTGTGTCAAACCACTACCATATATAAGCCAAATACAAAATGTAGCAAATTGTTTCCATATAGGAACCAAATACAAAATTGTGGTAAACTACTCCCATTTATGAGACAAATACAAAATTGTGGCACACCAATGCCATACACATGCCTAGAGGGATCAAACCATCTATATCTCCAATCTTCCAACAAAGGATGCTTCCATGAAGAGACTGCACCGCATCCCTCCATGTCCTCCAATACTCTAACTCATCCATAATGATATCCATAAGCCTCCTCTAGCGTTTCAGAGGACAACCCACTGCAAACTCCTACAACAAATATGCAAAATGTTACACTACAACATATCGGGCATATACCGAGGCTTGTGCCGAGGAAAATGAACGGGCACAATTTTGCCCCGATGTCGATGTAAGGATCGCTGTAGGTGTCGGAACCAAAGCACCGGTATAAGCATCGGTATAAGCGCTGGTATAAGCATTGGTATAAGCGCCGGTATAAGCATCAGTATAAGTGTCAGTATAAGCGAAGGTATAAGCCATGGTATGCCCCTGGGCAAAATAGTCGGTATAAGCATCGGTATCTGCTTGGAGATACCGACGCTTATACCGTCACTTGTACCGATTACCATATATGCAAAATTTTTTTGGGCAGAGTATGTTGTCTCTTGCTACAGCAACATTCCCATGCGGTTGTGTAGCAAAAGACAATACACTCTGCCCAAGAAAAACCCGAGTACATGTGACATGTATGACAGGCAACAAAAACATGATTTGATAAAGCAAAACATACTGTCAAATACAAAAGACATGAGGCAAATCAATCATGAACCATGTACAAAGAAATGAGACACATTGACATGATATTTATGAACAACAACCACAACACATGTATATGTGTGTATGCCTATATATATACATGTGTATGTGTATATGTATTAGGTGTGTATATTTGTATATGTGTAAATATTTGTATGCCTTTTTTAAAACCCTAATCCTAATTATCAAGACCTAAAACATGTGTATGTGTGTATTTTTGTGTGTATATATGTGTATGTGAATATATATATATATATATGTGTATATATGTGTATATATGTGTATATATGTGTATGTGAATATATATATGTGTGTGTGTGTGTATGTGTGTATGCATATGTGTATCTATGTAAAAACCGTAAAACCCTAATCCTGAAGACCTAGACCTAAAACATGTTTATGTGTATCCATGTGTGTATATATATGTAAAAGCCCAAAACCCTAATCTTAAAACCCCAACCCTAAAACATGCATATATCTATATGTATATGTCACATGTGTGTATGTACGTATGCATGTGTGTATATATCTATGTGTGTGTGTCTACGTATGTATGTATGTATGTCTGTATGTGTGTATGTGTGTATGCATGTGTATATGTATGTGTATGTGTATTTGTATTAGGTGTTTATATGTGTATATGTGTATATGTGTGTATGCATGTGTGTGTATATATATATATATATATATATATATATATATATATATGTGTGTGTGTATATATATATGTGTGTGTGTGTGTATGTGTATGTGTGTGTGTATGTGTATATGTATTATGTGTTTATATGTGTATATGTGTGTATGCATGTGTGTATACATGTAAAAGCACAAAATCCTAATCCTAAAACCCTAACCCTAAAACATGCATATGTGTGTATGTATATATGATGTGTGTGTATGTGTATGTATGTGTATGTATGTGTATGTATGTGTATGTATGTATGCATGTGTATATGTGTGCATGTGTGTATGTATTATGTGCGTATATGTGTAAACATCAAAAACCCTAATCCTAAAACCCTAACCCTAAAACATGTATGTGTGTGTGTATGTATGCATATGCATATGCATATGTGTATGTAATATGTATGCATGTGTGTGTATGTATCTCTATGTCTCTCTCTTTCTATATATCTATATCTCGCTCTTTATCTCTCTCTCTCTCTCATCTCTCTCTCCCTGTTTCTATCTCTCTCTCTCTGTTATTCTCTCTCTCTTTCATCTCTCTCTCTCTTTCTCTCTCTATATATATATTTATAAAAAAGAACAAAACAAGCACTTACATCGATGTAATTCTTTTGATCGCACTCGTCAAAGCCCAATCGATGTCCTCTCTTGTCAAATTCCAAAGGATCGATGCCAAAAAGCTCTTGCAAAACAAAAGAAAAAAGAAATTAAAAAATAGAAGCCATAGAGAAAGAGAGACAGTGAAAGACTACACATATCACTTACCAAGATGTGAGAGAGAGAGAGAGATGTGTGTGTAGGGAGAGAGAGATAGAGAGAGAAAGAGATGTGTGTGTAGGCGGAGAGAGAGACAAAGAGATGTGTGTATGCATGTGTATATGTATTATGTGTGTATATGTGAAAAAGTCAAAAACCATAACCCTAAAACATGTATATGTGTGTATGTGTGTATTTATATGTGGTGTGTGTGTATGTGTATGTTCATGTATGCATGTGTGTCTATACATATGTGAATGTGTATATATATGTGCATGTGTGTATGTATGAATGTGTGTGTGTACATGCATATGTGTGTGTATGTACGTATGCATATGCATGTGTGTATGCACATTTGTGTGTGTATACATATGTGAGTGTGTATGTATATGTGCATGTGTATGTATGTATGTATGTATGTGTATGTGTACTTGCAAATATGTGTGTATGTATGTATGCATATGCATGTGTGTACGTATACATGTGTGTGCATACATGTATGTATGTATATGTGTGTGTACATGTATCTATGTGAGTATGAGTATGCATATGTGTGTGTATGTAATATGCATGTATGTATGTAATATGCATGTATGTATGTAATATGCATGTATGTATGTAATATGCATGTATGTATGTATATGTGTGTATGCATATGCATGTGAGTATGTAATCTCTTTCACTCTCTCTGTCTCTATCTTTCATCTCTCTCTCTCTCTCTCTCTCTCTCTCTCTCTCTCTCTCTCTCTCCCTCTCTCTCTCTCTCGCTCTTTATGTTTCTCTATGAACTCCAAAGAACTCATGCCAAAAAGCTTGTGCAAAACTAAAGAGAAGAGAAATTTGAAAAGGGAAAACACAAAGAAAGAGAAAGGGTGCTACAGTGTGTGTGATATTCACCAAAATTTTAGATCTAGAGAAATAGAGAGTTATGTGTAAAGAGAGGGAGAGAAAGAGAGAGATGTGTGTACACAATATGCTCAGAATATAGTTCGCGTGCGCAAACTCGATAGTAGCAGACTTTGGTTCAAAATGCAAGCAAATGTTGAATTTTTGCTCTCGGGACCCTTTTAAAATGTTGCCTCGATATAAGCGTCGATATGAGCATCGGTATAAGCATCGGTAATTTCCAGTAAATTACTGATGCATATACCGATACTCATACTGTTAATATTCCCATCGTAGATTTCCAAGCATATTCAATGGTCATACCAATGCCGAAGCATGACCGTCGGTATGGACAACGTCGGTATGCCCCTCATATGTTGTAGTGTTAGATGAACATACATGATGTGCTTAACGAAAATAAATTTGATCATCAAAATGATACTTACAAACTCATGACGTATAGTGTTGTACCTACTGCTACCCAAACGTGATGCTCTACCTATATCTAGACATGTGGCCACCGCATCTAGCTTCTAACAATATCGATCAGGAGTGTGCAGCTACACATCGCAGATCATATACCACTTCTAAGCCTCTAACCATGCAAGCTTCTATAAGCCTGCTTCGAAAGCATCACGAGCCTCTAATCATCCATACAACATCAACTCATGTCCTGTGTGCTAAATCCATCCCGAACTTACAAAAGGGTATCCAAGTGCTGGCCGATACTCATGATAGATCGACTCTGTGATATAGTTCTATTTATCTCTATCTTGTTCACTCCATTTCACCATGAGAGAGTGTCCAAACTATATGGAGCACAGTGCCTTATGCACTCATGCATGCCTTTTCGGCCATATCCATCATTGGAGCTCCATCAAATATATGGGACACCTTGGAGTCCTCATGGTCATGAGAACCCCAAGGTGTATGTGGTGTACTATGAGACATACTTGCATCTGAGGTACTCGCTCTAGGAGTAGAATTGAGAGACACAATGTCTGTTGGACTGCCTTCACAACATTTGCTTCTTCAAAGCCACCTATAGATCTATCTCTGGAACCTACTCCTCTAGAGCGTGATCTCGACCGATTAGACGCACTAGTCGAGCCAACATTATATCGCACTATGGTGTCGAATGCATCCTTCGACTACTAGAGCCACTAGGGGATGGCGATAGGACGGCCATGGTGGAGTCGTAAAGCCAAGAGTACCTCGGATGAGAGTAGACCCACCAAACGGAGTGAGGCTCAGGGGAGGATTTCCACCAAAGGGAGGGGTGCCAACGGCAAGTGCCACCGGTGGGAGTGAGGCTAGGGGGAGTGCTACCATGAGCAACCTAGTACTATGACACTCTAGCAATATAAGCAAGAAATGCTTGAGATATAAACTCCATAAACTGTCGAGGGGAGTGCTACCATGAGCAACCTAGTATTGTGACACTCTAGCAATATAAGCAAGAGGTGCCTCAGATATAAACTCCATAAATTGCTCCTCTCTAATGGAGTGTGGAGTGATCGGTGGACTCTCCCTTACTTTTGCTTTCGTACTATTTTATTCAATATCATCCTTCGAAGTTATTCCATGTGTCATATGTTTAACAATCTTATGTTATTTTCTTGTCGATGACAAGTATATAATAGAATTTTACTTTTTCACTTTCTTGATGTGAATCAAGTTGAGTAGTGTGCCGGCGTTCCTGCTTGAATAGTTATATACACACGCTAATTTCTGATTGCCGTTCTCTCAGTTCTCTTTCCATCTTCCGCCTTATGTGAAGGAGATCTAAGATTCAAGGACAATCGATAAAGTCCTTATAATCCTCAAATATAATGGCTTGCCATAACAGTATATAAAATCACAAAGGCCTCGACTGTGAGCAGTCCCCCTTCCAATTTTTCGCGCAGCACAACAAAGTAAAGTACTTAGAGATGGTCGTGAAAGCTTGAGGAGCAACAACGATGGTCGCATGGCAAAATGGAACATACAGATGAGGTAGAGCATTAGGTAGCATGGCTACTTGGTGCATATACCACCTAGACTCTCATACGACTGTAGTCAAGGGGACAAGCACTCGAGTGTAGGAGATTTGTGAGGTGGTAAAGTTGAGCACAAACTTGTGACACAGAAACGTGCAAGGACAGAAATACCTAGCACGACGAGCCTCACCCCATAATGCAATAATGTCAATGCGTTCTAACATATACACGCATGGGCACATATATGATGCATGTCGGATTACCCGAGAGGGTCGCATTACATAACTAGATGTGTCGTGAATTGACCCTTATGCAATTTTTTACACGTTTACATGGCGCGTGATGTGAATTGACCCTTATGCAATTCTGTAGGTTTCGGAAACTGGACATTCACTTTGAAGACAAGGTGCTTACGACTACACGACGCATCCCAACATTTCCTTCAACAAAAAAGATCTTCCGTCTTACATCTCTGAAGGATTGATTCCCGATCTATTTATAAGACCTCGCGAACATACTCTAAGATTAGATTTTTTGGACTGTATCGCGAACATACTGTTTTGAAGTTCTTTAGATCAAGTTGTTCAAAACAGGTGCATGGCTGACCTCGTCGTCTCGCTGCGCCTTTGCAACTTGAATCTTCTTGATCGCTTAATAAGCTATCCACCTGAACTGGAAGCTTCGATTACCACTGACATTCTTAGGAATGCGCAGTGTGGCTCCGGCTGCCTGGCATTAGAAGTCTTCTCATTCTAAAGTTCGGCGAAATACTAAAACAGTGAACCTTGTTTGACGAACATTTGAACTTTAATGTTCGAAGATTCTTTCAATAATTGTAAACTTTGCATGATCACCATAAGTTTCCGTATAAAGTTCACAAGGCTCTCAAAGGATGACGTAAATAAAGAATTCTTTTTCTGCGCAATGAACATCGTACAGAAAATGATCTCATAAGTCTGACGGAGCACGATGGTTGTATATCCTTCACGGAATTCAGTATGTTGGTATTCGCATACCGCTGCCAAAGCTGCCCAAGAAGCCGTATAGCTCATTGATATTCATAGAATATCCATTGCATATCCATGCTGTGGTGCGCAATCAAAGCACTAAGACGTTCAAAACATTTACAAGATGTTCGCGGCCCGCCGCCCACGCTAGCATTAAGGATTTTCTTTTTTTTGTGTGTTTTTTTTTTTAATACAATGAATTGAAAAGACACACACCCGACCTCCTAACTTAGGGGCACCCATCTTGGGGAACTCTAAGACATCTATCCCTAAGGGGGACTTGAACCTAGAAGCTCAAGGCACATCCGCTAAACACACGCCCGCTGTATACGCTAACATTCAGTTACTACCTAAGACTGCTAACATTCAGTTACTACCTAAGACTGACTGCCCAAATCTTTGCACTTTAAATGTAGAATACATGCTCAAAATTCCATAATTGTCCAAGGTGGGTCCCTACATAATGAGGTTGGTTTTTTTCCAATTCATTGTGTTTATAAAAGAAAAAGAAATCCATTTTCTTTGTGAACTAGAGGTTTCTTTGTAGATAACTAGTATATAACCTTTTCTGCTCCGATGGTTTCATCTTCATATGCCCTTTTATTATTCTATAGTTAAATTCTAATTGAATGAATATACGAGGTGTCATGGTCTCTATTGATGTAATCTTGGTAGCATTTTAACAGCTCTAGCTTATCACTAACAAATGGATTGACTTCCACGTGGAAGGCGGGACATTAACAGGCCGGGATGGGAGGGTCGAAACAGAATTTTACTTTTTCACTTTCGTGATTTGAATCAAGTTGAGTAGTGTGCCGGCGTTCCTGCTTGAATAGTTATATACACACGTAAATTTCTGATTGCCGTTATCCCAGTTCTCTTTCCATATTCCGCCTTCCACCTTATGTGAAGGAGGTCTAAGCTTCAAGGACAAATTGAGTAGTGTGCCGGCGTTCCCGCTTGAATAGTTATATACACACCTAAATTTATGATTGCCATTCTCCCAGTTCTCTTTCCATCATCCGCCTTATGTGAAGGAGATCTAAGTTTCAAGGACAATGGATAAAGTCCTTATAATCTTCAAATATAGTTGCTTGCTATAATACTGCATAAAAGCAAAAAAGCCTCGACTGTGAGCAGCGCCCCTTCCATGCTTTCGTGCAGCACAACAACGTAAAGTACTTAGAGATGGTCGTGAAAGCTCAAGCACCAACAACGATGGTAGCATGGAAAAATCGAACGTACACATGAGGTAGACCATTAGGTAGCGTGGTTACTTGGTCAGGTGGTAAAATTGAGCACAAACTTGTGACACAGAAACGTGGAAGGACAGAAATACCTAGCACGACGAGCCTCACCTCGTAATGCAATAATGTCAATGCATTCTAACATATACACGCATGGGCACATAACTGATGCATGTACACATGTTTAAGAGTTGGGTTGTGGCTGTTAGAATCGCATAACGGGAATGTGAAGGCAAGCAAGCGCATGGTTCTTTCTGACGAAGTAGCGTAGCAGAAATATAAAACTATTGTCGGATTACCTGAGAGGGTCGCATTACATAAATAGATGTGTCGTGACTATTCCCATGTTAGTACACGTTTACATGGTACGGGTACTCTGCCTTAGTAGTGTGCACACATAGATGGGATGACCACATAGGGATCAGATTAAGATCTATTCTACGAACATGAAATACATAGAATAACTTAGACTAAGCATAGTGATGGATAAAGTGAATGTTATGTCTTTATATCAGGTTCAAATTTAAACTCAGTTGACCTTGATCTGCATTTGCTCACCCTCCACTGAATATTGAGGGTCGATAGATGACTCATGTTCATGAGATGGTATGTTCATGGTGCTCTCTAGCAGTACAAGAGGTCCGCTTGGATCTCACAGTGGAGACGAGAGGAATAACAAAATTGACAATGAAATGCTTCAGAATATCTTGACCATTGTTAGCATTGTCGTAATGCTCTCATAATAAGAGATATTGCATCGCTACATTCGTGAGAGTTTCCATAAATTCATCATAGATTAATGCATGGTGGTCTACCTTTATAGTCGTCTTCAACACATGCCAGGCAGAAAGATTGTGATTTCATCCATTAGGCTTGATGAATTGCTCAAAGCACCGGGAATCATCGGCAGTTGATAACTGTGACGGGGTTCTGGAATAATATTAGAATATACAAGTGTAAGCCTAGATACTCCCGGAGTCAGAGAATTCTCCAACCTATAGGATGGTGGATAAAAAATGTTTAAAGACGCATACAAAGGGAAACTATGGACGAGGGCAAAGGCATAATTTACTTCTATAATCGGAGTGTTGAGGATCTCTAAAACGGTTGTACAGCACACATTTGCCCTTCCATTCGGGCACCAAGGGGAGGGGGTGTTCCTTAGAAATTCCTTGCACGTATGTTAGGGGACACTGTGGGCACCTGTGGAGCATATCTTGGATGCACTTCCTCACCTCAGGGACTTCATCACTACTTCTTGGCTTATCTCAACTTCTTTTGCACAATAGTCTATATTTCTATCGAGAGGTTTGTGTGCTTTGGATAATATTGCTCTAGGCACAAAATTATGCACAACTATGAGGGGGATCTTCCAACGTCAATCATTGGATACCATCTAGCCAACTATCATGTAATGGAGATTCATGGTTTTGGGCATTGGGAATTCAATCTCCACTCATACTTGGAAACATGCTCTCATAGGTACAAGGTGTTCTAGCCTCCAAAGACTAGCATGTTTTCTTCAATGATTCTGAATTCTTTTCATCCAAATGGGTGCATAATGCTTTGTATTAGACTAGTGTCACTTCACATCCCATCCCAGTAGCTCCGCATAGGAGTGATGGCCATCAATCACAACAACATATGAGGGATATACTGCCCTAATAGTGGTGCAAATACATTGGAGTACTTTTGCCCTGGCATCAATATAGGTGCTGGTATGCATGCCACTACCATAGTGTTGGTACAAGTGCCTATATAGGAATTGGTATAAGAGTGGATAACTTATCCGAAGCATCGATATAGGCATTAGTATAGGCATTAGTATAGGCATTGGTAAGTTCGTGGGCAAAAGCTTCGGTATGTTGTTGGACATACGGACACTCACACCGTCACCCATACCGATGGCCATATCTACAAAACTATTTTTGGGCAGAGTGTGTTGTCTCTTGCTCTAGCAGCATTACCATGTTGTTGTGTAGAAAAAGGCAATATATTCTGCCCGAAAAAACTAAGTACAAGTGAGATGTAGTCTAGTGGTTCTCCATTTAGGATTTACATGAGAAGCAACCAAAACATGAGTTTATAAAGCAAAATACATGAATATAATAGAGATGAGCAAAATGAAACATGAACCATGTAAAAAGAGATATTCCATAAACAAACCATGTACAAAAGACATATATATTCCATAAATGAACCATGTACAAAAGTGTGTCAAACCACTACCATATATAAGCCAAATACAAAATGTTGCAAATTGTTTCCATATATGAACCAAATACAAAATTGTGGTAAACTACTCCCATTTATGAGACAAATACAAAATTGTGGCACACCAATGCCATACACATGCCTAGAGGGATCAAACAATCTATATCTCCAATCTTCCAACAAATGATGCTTCCATGAAGAGACTGCACCGCATCCCTCCATGTCCTCCAATACTCTTAATCATCCATAATGATATCCATAAGCCTCCTCTAGCGTTTCGGAGGACAACCCACTGCAAACTCCTACAACAAATATGCAAAATATTACACTACAACATATCGGGCATATACCGAGGCTTCTACCGAGGAAAATGAACGAGCACAATTTTGCCCCGACGTCGATGTAAGGATCGCTGTAGGTGTCGGAACCAAAGCGCCGGTATAAGCACCGGTATAATCACTGGTATAAGCATCGGTATAAGCGTCGGTATAAGCGTCGGTATAAGCGTCAGTATAAGCGACGATATAAGCCATGGTATGCCCCTGGGCAAAATAGTCGGTATAAGCGTCGGTATCTGCTTGGAGATACCGACGCTTATACCGTCACTTGTACCGATTACCATATTTGCAAAATTTTTTTGGGCAAAGTATGTTGTCTTGCTACAGCAACATTCCCATGCTGTTGTGTAGCAAAAGACAATACACTCTGCCCAAGAAAAACCCGAGTACATGTGACATGTATGACAGGCAACAAAAACATGATTTGATAAAGCAAAACATACTATCAAATACAAAAGACATGAGGCAAATCAATCATGAACCATGTACAAAGAAATGAGACACATTGACATGATATTTATAAACAACAACCACAACACATGTATATGTGTGTATGCCTATGTATATACATGTGTGTGTGTATATGTATTAGGTGTGTATATTTGTATATGTTTAAATATTTGTATGCATTTTTTAAAACCCTAAAACCCTAATACTAATTATCAAGACCTAAAACATGTGTATGTGTTTATTTTTGTGTATATATATGTGTATGTGTGTATATATATATATATATATATATATATATATGTGTATGTGTGTATGCATATGTGTATCTGTGTAAAAAACCTAAAACCCTAATTCTGAAGACCTAGACCTTAAACATGTATATGTGTATCCATGTGTGTATATATATGTAAAAGCCAAAAACCCGAATCTTAAAACCCCAACCCTAAAACATGCATATATCTGTATGTATATGTCACATGTGTGTATGTATGTATGCATGTGTGTATATATCTATGTGTGTGTGTGTATGTATGTATGTATGTATGTTTGTATGTCTGTATGTGTGTATGTGTGTATGCATGTGTATATGTATGTGTATGTGTATTTGTATAAGGTGTTTATATGTGTATATGTGTATATGTGTATATGTGTATATGTGTGTATGCATATATATATATATATATATATATATATATATATATATATATATATATATATATATATATATATATATGTGTGTGTGTGTGTATATATATATGTGTGTGTGTGTATGTGTATATGTATTATGTGTTTATATGTGTATATGTGTGTATGCATGTGTGTATATATGTAAAAGAACAAAATCCTAATCCTAAAACGCTAACCCTAAAACATGCATATGTGTGTATGTACATATGATGTGTGGGTGTATGTGTATGTATGTATGCATGTGTATATGTGTGCATGTGTGTATGTATTATGTGTGTATATGTGTAAACGTCAAAAACCCTAATCCTAAAACCCTAATCATAAAACCCTAACCCTAAAACATGTATATGTGTGTGTGTGTATGTATGCATATGCATATGCATATGTGTATGTAATCTCTATGCATGTGTGCATATGTATCTCTATGTCTCTCTCTTTCTATCTATCTATCTCTCTCTCTCTCTCTCCCCTCTCTCTCTCTCTCTCATTCTCTCTCTCATTCTCTCTCTCTCTCATTATCTCTCTCTCTCTCTCACTCTCTCTCTCTCTAATTCTCTCTCTCTCTCATTCTCTCTCTCTCATTATCTCTCTTTCTTTTCTCTCTTATTCTCTCTCTCTCTCTCTATTTATAAAAAAGAACAAAACAATCACTTACATCGATGTAATTAATTCTTTTGATCACTCTACTCAAAGCCCAATCGACGTCGTCTCTTGTCAAATTCCAAAGAATCAATGCCAAAAAGCTCCTCCAAAACAAAAGAAAAGAGAAATTAAAAAAGAGAAGACATAGAGAAAGAGAGACAGTGAAAGAGTACACACATCACTTACCTAGATGAGAGAGAGAGAGAGAGATGTGTGTGTAGGGGGAGAGAGAGAGAGAGAGAAAGAGATGTGTGTGTAGAGGGAGAGAGAGAGAAAGAGATGTGTGTGTAGGGGGCGAGAGAGAGAGAAAGAGATGTGTGTATGCTTGTGTATATGTGTGCATGTGTGTATGTATTATGTGTTTATATGTGTAAAAGTCATAAATCATAATCTTAAAACCCTAACCCTAAAACATGTATATGTGTGTATGTGTGTATGTATATGTGGGGTGTGTATGTGTATGTGCATGTATGCATGTGTGTGTGTATACATATGTGCATGGGTATATATATATGTGTGTGTGTGCATATATATATATATATATATATATATATATATATATATATATATGTGTGTGTGTGTGTGTGTGTATGGGATGTGTGTGTGTGCATGTGTATATGTATTATGTGTTTATATGTGTATATGTGTGTATGCATGTGTGCATATATGTAAAAGCCGAAAACCCTCATCCTAAAACCCTAACCCTAAAACATGCATATGTGTGTATGTATATATGATATGTGTGTATGTGTATGTATGTGTATGTATGTATGCATGTGTATATGTGTGCATGTGTGTATGTATTATGTGCGTATATGTGTAAACATCAAAAACCCTAATCCTAAAACCCTAACCCTAAAACATGTATGCTTGTGTGTATGTATGCATATGCATATGCATGTGTGTATGTAATATGTATGCATGTGTGTGTATGTATCTCTATGTCTCTCTCTTTCTATATATCTATATCTCTCTCTTTATCTCTCTCTCTCTCATCTCTCTCTCTCCCTCTTTCTATCTCTCTCTCTGTTATTCTCTCTCTCTTTCATCTCTCTCTCTCTTTCTCTGTCTATATATATATATTTATAAAAAAGAACAAAACAAGCACTTACATCGATATAATTCTTTTGATCGCACTCGTCAAAGCCCAATCGATGTCCTCTCTTGTCAAATTCCAAAGGATCGATGCCAAAAAGCTCCTGTAAATCAAAAGAAAAGAGAAATTAAAAAATAGAAGACATAGAGAAAGAGAGACATTGAAAGACTACACATATCACTTACCAAGATGTGAGAGAGAGAGAGAGATGTGTGTGTAGGGAGAGAGAGATAGAAAGAGAAAGAGATGTGTGTGTAGGGGGAGAGAGAGACAAAGACATGTGTGTATGCATGTGTATATGTATTATGTGTGTATATGTGAAAAAGTCAAAAACCATAACCCTAAAACCCTAACCCTAAAACATGTATATGTGTGTATGTGTGTATTTATATGTGGTGCGTGTGTATGTGTATGTTCATGTATGCATGTGTGTCTATACATATGTGAATGTGTATATATATGTGCATGTGTATGTAGTATGCATGTGTGTATGTATGTATGTGTGTGTGTACATGCATATGTGTGTGTGTGTATGTATGCATATGCATGTGTGTATGCACATTTGTGTGTGTATACATATGTGAGTGTGTATGTATATGTGCGTGTGTATGTATGTATGTATGTATCTGTATGTGTAGTTGCAAATATGTGTGTATGTATGTATGCATATGCATGTGTGTACGTATACATGTGTGTGCATACATGTATGTATGTATATGTGTGTGTACATGTATCTATGTGAATATGAGTATGTATGTAATATGCATGTATGTATGTATATGTGTGTATGCATATGCATGTGAGTATGTAATCTCTTTCACTCTCTCTCTGTCTCTCTCTTTCATCTCTCTCTCTCTCTCTCTCTCTCTCTCTCTCTCTCTCTCTCTCTCTCTCTCTCTCTCTCCCCCCCCTCTCTCTCTCTTTCTCTCTCGCTCTTTATGTTTCTCTATATCTCTCTCTTTCTTTCATCTCTCTCTCTCATTGTTTCATCTCTCTCTCTCTCTATCTCATTCAATATCAATCAAAAACAAAAGAATCAGTTACCTCGATGTAATTGTTTGGAGCATTGTCGTCAAAGTCCACTTAATGATGTCCTCCATCCAACTCCAAAGAACTCATGCCAAAGAGCTCTTGCAAAACTAAAGAGAAGAGAAATTTGAAAAGGGAAAACACAAAGAAAGAGAAATATATTCACCAAAATTTTAGATCTAGAGAAATAGAGAGTTGTGTGTAGAGAGAGAGAGGGAGAAAAAGAGAGAGATGTGTGTACACAATATGCTCAAAATATAGTTCGCATGCGCAAACTCGAGAGTAGCAGACTTTGGTTCAAAATGCAGGCAAATGTCCAATTTTTGCTCTCGGGTCCCGTTAAAATGTTGCCTCGATATAAGCGTCGATATGAGCATCGGTATAAGCATCAAGAATTTCCAGTAAATTACTGACGCATATACTGATACTCATACCGTTGGTATTCTATTCGTAATTTTCCAAGCATATTCAATGGTCATACTAATGCCGAAGCATGATCATCGGTATGGACAACGTCGGTATGCCCCTCATATGTTGTAGTGTTAGATGAACATACATGACATGCTTAACGAAAATAAATTTGATCATCAAAATGATACTTACAAACTCATGACGTATAGTGTTGTATCTGCTGCTACCCAAACGTGATGCTCTAACTATATCTAGACATGTGGCCACCGCATCTAGCTGCTAACAATATCCATCAGGAGTGTGCAGCTACTCATCCCAGACCATATACCACTTCTAAGCCTCTAACCATGCAAGCTTCTATAAGCCTTGTTCGAAAGCATCACGAGCCTCTAATCATCCATGCAACATCATCTCATGTCCTGTGTGCTAAATCCATCTCACTTCATTTCACCATGAAAGAGTGTCCAAACTATATGGAGCACAGTTCCTTATGCACTCATGCATGCCTTTTCAGCCATATCCATCATTGGAGCTCCATCAAATATATGGGACACCTTGGAGTCCTCATGGTCATGAGAACCCCAAGGTGTATGTGGTGTACTATGAGACATACTTGCATCTGAGGTACTCGCTCTAGGAGTAGAAGTGAGAGACACAATGTCTGTTGGACTGCTTTCACAACATTTGCTTCCTTCAAAGCCACCTATAGATCTATCTCTGGAACCTACTCCTCTAGAGCGTAATCTCGACGGATTAGACGCACCAGTTGAGCCAACATTATATCGCACTATGGTGTCGAATGCATATTTCGACTACTAGAGCCACTAGGGGATGGCCGATAGGACGGCCATGGTGGAGTCGTAAAGCCAAGAGTACCTCGGATGAGAGTAGACCCACCAAAGGGAGTAAGGCTCAGGGGAGGATTTCCACCAAAGGGAGGGGTGCCAACAGCAAGTGCCACTGGTGGGAGTGAGGCTGGGGGGAGTGCTACCATGAGCAACCTAGTACTATGACACTCTAGCAATATAAGCAAGAAATGCTTGAAATATAAAACTCCATAAACTGTCGAGGGGAGTGATACCATGAGCAACCTAGTATTGTGACACTCTAGCAATATAAGCAAGAGGTTCCTCAGATATAAACTCCATAAATTGCTCCTCTCTAATGGAGTGTGGAGTGATCGGTGGACTCTCCCTTAGTTCTCCTTTCGTACTATTTTATTCAATATCATCCTTTGAAGTTATTTCATGTGTCATATGTTTAACAATCTTATGTTATTTTTTTGTCGATGACAAGTATATAACAGAATTTTACTTTTTCATTGATGTGAATCAAGTTGAGTAGTGTGCCGGCGTTCCTGCTTGAATAGTTATATACACACGCTAATTTCTGATTGCCGTTCTCCCAGTTCTCTTTCCATCTTCCACCTTATGTGAAGGGGATCTAAGATTCAAGGACAAGCAATAAAGTGCTTATAATCGTCAAATATAATGGCTTGCCATAACACTATATAAAATCACAAAGGCCTTGACTGTGAGCAGTCCCCCTTCCAATTTTTCGCACAGCACAACAAAGTAAAGTACTTAGAGATGGTCCTGAAAGCTTGAGCACCAACAACGATGGTCGCATGGCAAAATGGAACGTACAGATGAGGTAGAGCATTAGGTAGCGTGGCTACTTGGTGCATATACCACCTAGACTCTCATACGACTATAGTCAAAGGGACAAGCACTCGAGTGTAGCAGATTTGTGAGGTGGTAAAGTTGAGCACAAACTTGTGAGACAGAAACGTGCAAGGACAGAAATCGCTAGCACGACGAGCCTCACCCCATAATGCAATAATGTCAATGCGTTCTAACATATACACGCATGGGCACATATATGATGCATGTCGGATTACCCGAGAGGGTCGCATGACATAAATAGATGTGTCGTGAATTGACCCTTATGCAATTCTGTACACGTTTACATGGCGCGCGATGTGAATTGACCCTTATGCAATTCTGTAGGTTTCGAAAACTGGACATTCACTTTGAAGACAAGGTGCTTACGACTACACGACGCATCCCAACATTTCCTTCAACAAAAAAGATCTTCTGTCTTACATCTCTGAAGGATTGATTGCCGGTCTATTTATAAGAGCTTAAAACTCTAATCTGGACTCTATCGCAAACATACTGTTTTGAAGTTCTTTAGATCAAGTTGTTCAAAACAGGTGCATGGCTGACCTCGTCGTCTCGCTGCGCATTTGCAACTTGAAGCTTCTTTATCGCTTAATAAGCTATCCACCTGAACTGGAAGCTTCGATTACCACTGACATTCTTAGGAATGCGTAGTGTGGCTCCGGCTACCCGGCATTAGAAGTCTTCTCATTCTAAAGTTCGGCGAAATACTAAAACAGTGAACCGTGTTTGACGAACATTTGAACTTTAATGTTCGAAGATTCTTTCAATAATTGTAAACTTTGCGTGATCACCATAAGTTTTCGTATAAAGTTCACAAGGGTCTCAAAGGATGTCGTAAATAAAGAATTCCGTTTCTGCGCAATGAACATCGTACAGAAAATGATCTGATAAGTCCGAAGGAGCACGATGGTTGTATATCCTTCACAGTATGCTGGTATTCGCATACCGCCGCCAAAGCTGCCCAAGAAGCCGTACAACTCATTGATATTCATAGAATATCCATTGCAAATCCATGCTGTGGTGCGCAATCAGAGCACTAAGACATTCAAAACATTTACAAGATGTTCGCGGCCCGCTGCGCACGCTAGCATTAAGTTTTTTCTTTTTTCTTTGTGTTTTTTTTTTTAATACAATGAATTGAAAAGACACACACCCGACCTCGTAACTTAGGGGCACCCATCTTGGGGAGCTCTAAGACATCTATCCCTAAGCGGGACTTGAACCTAGAAGCTCAAGGCAGATTCGCTAAACACACGCCCGCTGTATACGCTAACATTCAGTTACTACCTAAGACTAAATGCCCAATTCTTTGCACTTTAAATGTAGAATACATGCTCAAAATTCCATAATTGTCCAAGGGGTCCCTACATAATGAGGTTGGTTTGTTTCCAATTCATTGTGTTTATAAAAGAAAAAGAAATCCATTTTCTTTGTGAACTAGAGGTTTCTTTGTAGATAACTAGTATATAACCTTTTCTGCTCTGATGGTTTCATCTTCATATGCCCTTTTATTATTCTATAGTTAAATTCTAATTGAATGAATATACGAGGTGTCATGGTCTCTATTGATGTAATCTTGGTAGCATTTCAACAGTTCTAGCTTATCACTAACAAATGGATTGACTTCCACGTGGAAGGCGGGACATTAACAGGCCGGGATGGGAGGGTCGAAACAGAATTTTACTTTTTCACTTTCGTGATTTGAATCAAGTTGAGTAGTGTGCCGGCGTTCCTGTTTGAATAGTTATATACACACGTAAATCTCTGATTGCCGTTATCCCAGTTCTCTTTCCATATTCCGCCTTATGTGAAGGAGGTCTAAGCTTCAAGGACAAATTGAGTAGTGTGCCGGCGTTCCCGCTTGAATAGTTATATACACACCTAAATTTATGATTGCCATTCTCCCAATTCTCTTTCCATCATCCGCCTTATGTGAAGGAGATCTAAGTTTCAAGGACAATGGATAAAGTCCTTATAATCGTCAAATATAATGGCTTGCTATAACACTGCATAAAAGCAAAAAAGCCTCGACTGTGAGCAGTCCCCCTTCCATGCTTTCGCGCAGCACAACAACGTAAAGTACTTAGAGATGGTCGTGAAAGCTCGAGCACCAACAACGATGGTAGCATGGAAAAATCGAACGTACACATGAGGTAGACCATTAGGTAGCGTGGTTACTTGGTGAGGTGGTAAAGTTGAGCACGGACTTGTGACACAAACATGGAAGGACAGAAATACCTAGCACGACGAGCCTCACCCGTAATGCAATAATGTCAATGCGTTCTAACATATACACGCATGGGCACATAACTGATGCATGTACACATGTTTAAGAGTTGGGTTGTGGCTGTTAGAATCGCATAACGGGAATGTGAAGGCAAGCAAGCGCATGGTTCTTTCTGACGAAGTAGCGTAGCGGAAATATAAAACTATTGTCGGATTACCTGAGAGGGTCGCATTACATAAATATATGTGTCGTGACTATTCCCATGTTAGTACACGTTTACATGGTACGGGTACTCTGCCTCAATAGTGTGCACACATAGATGGGATGACCACATAGGGAGCAGATTAAGATCTATTCACCAAATCTGGGATTACATGCACAATGCACTACGAACATGAAATACATAGAATAACTTAGACTAAGCATAGTGATGGATAAAGTGAATGTTATGTCTTTATATCAGGTTCAGATTTAAACTCAGTTGACCTTGATCTGCATTTGCTCACCCTCCACTGAATATTGAGGGTCGATAGACGACTCATGTTCATGAGATGGTATGGTCATGGTGCTCTCTAGCAGTACAAGAGGTCCGCTTGGATCTCACAGTGGAGACGAGAGGAATAACAAAATTGACAATGAAATGCTTTAGAATATCTTGACCATTGTTAGCATTGTCGTAATGCTCTCATAATAAGAGATATTGCACTGCTACATTCGTGAGAGTTTCCATAAATTCATCATAGATTAATGCATGGTGGTCTACGTTTAAAGTCGTCTTCAACACATGCCAGGCAGAAAGATTGTGATTTCATCCATTAGGCTTGATGATTTGCTCAAAGCACCGGGAATCATCGGCAGTTGATAACCGTGATGGGGTTCTGGAATAATATTAGAATATACAAGTGTAAGCCTAGATACTCCCGGAGTCAAAGAATTCTCCAACCTATAGGATGGTGGATAAAAAATGTTTAAAGACGCATACAAAGGGAAACTATGGACGAGGGCAAAGGCATAATTTACTTCTATAATCGGAGTGTTGAGGATCTCTAAAACGGTTGTACAACACACATTTGCCCTTCCATGCGGGCACAAAGGGGAGGGGGTGTTCCTTAGAGATTCCTTGCACGTATGTTAGGGGACACTGTGCGCACCTGTGGGGCATATCTTGGATGCACTTCCTCACCTCAACGACCTTATCACTACTTCTTGGCTTATCTCAACTTCTTTTGCACAATAGTCTATATTTCTATCGAGAGGTTTGTGTGCTTTGGATAATATTGCTCTAGGCACAAAATTATGCACAACTATGAGGGGGATCTTCCAACGTCAATCATTGGATACCATCTATCCAACTATCATGTAATGGAGATTCATGGTTTTGGGCATTGGGAATTCAATCTCCACTCATACTTGGAAACATTCTCTCATAGGTACAAGGTGTTCTAGCCTCCAAAGACTAGCATGTTTTCTTCAATGATTCTGAATTCTTTTCATCCAAATGGGTGCATAATGCTTTGTATTAGACTAGTGTCACTTCACATCCCATCCCACTAGCTCCGCATAGGAGTGATGGCCATCAATCACAACAACATATGAGGGATATACTGCCCTAATAGTGGTGCAAATACATTGGAGTACTTTTGCCATGGCATCAATATAGGTGCTTGTATGCATGCCACTACCATAGTGCTGGTACAAGTGCCTATATAGGAATTGGTATAAGAGTGGATAACTTACCCAAAGCATCGATATAGGCATTGGTAAGTTCGTGGGCAAAAGCTTCGGTATGTTGTTGGACATACGGACACTCACACCGTCACCCATACCGATGGCCATATCTACAAAACTATTTTTGGGCAGAGTGTGTTGTCTCTTGCTCTAGCAGCATTACCATGTTGTTGTGTAGAAAAAGGCAATATATTCTGCCCGAAAAAAACTAAGTACATGTGAGATGTAGTCTAGTGGTTCTCCATTTAGGATTTACATGAGAAGCAACATATACATATACACATACACATGTATAAACATAGGCATACACACATATACACATACACATGTATAAACATAGGCATACACACATATACATGTGTTGTGGTATAAAAGAGATAAGCAAAATGAAACATGAACCATGTACAAAAGAGATATTCCATAAACAAACCATGTACAAAAGACATATATATTCCATAAATGAACCATGTACAAAAGTGTGTCAAACCACTACCATATATAAGCCAAATACAAAATGTTGCAAATTGTTTCCATATAGGAACCAAATACAAAATTCTGGTAAACTACTCCCATTTATGAGACAAATACAAAACTGTGGCACACCAATGCCATACACATGCCTAGAGGGATCAAACCATCTATATCTCCAATCTTCCAACAAAGGATGCTTCCATGAAGAGACTGCACCGCATCCCTCCATGTCCTCCAATACTCTAACTCATCCATAATGATATCCATAAGCCTCCTATAGCGTTTCGGAGGACAACCCAGTGCAAACTCCTACAACAAATATGCAAAATGTTACACTACAACGTATCAGGCATATACCGAGGCTTCTACCGAGGAAAATGAACCGGCACAATTTTGCCCCGACGTCCATGTAAGGATCGTTGTAGGTGTCGGAACCAAAGCGCCAGTATAAGCGCTGGTATAAGCATCGATATAAGCGTCGGTATAAGCATCGGTATAAGTGTCAGTGTAAGCGACGGTATAAGCCATGGTATTCCCCTGGGCAAAATAGTCGGTATAAGCATCGGTATCTGCTTGGAGATACCGACGCTTATACCGTCACTTGTACCGATTACCATATATGCAAAATTTTTTTGGGCGGAGTATGTTGTCTCTTGCTACAGCAACATTCCCATGCTGTTGTGTAGCAAAAGACAATACACTCTGCCCAAGAAAAACCCGAGTACATGTGACATGTATGACAGGCAACAAAAACATGATTTGATAAATCAAAACATACTGTCAAATACAAAAGACATGAGGGAAATCAATCATGAACCATGTACAAAGAAATGAGACACATTGACATGATATTTATAAACAACAACCACAACACATGTATATGTGTGTATGCCTATGTATATACATGTGTATGTGTATATGTATTAGGTGTGTATATTTGTATATGTGTGTAGAGGAGGTACTGGGGTATCCGCTTTTAACAAAAGTAGAGAATGAAAACTAAACACGTCCAGTACATCACCTACTCAAGGGGGGTTCTCTTTAGGGAAGTATACCCTTTAACATTTCTGTGAGCAGGTAGATAACACGGATTGCACATAGTGGAATACTTCAGAAAATATGGACAACCAATGACCAAGGAAGACCATACACTTCTTGATTCGAATCAGACGATTACACGGTTGGGCAGAGTGATGCTCAAAAATGCAAGCTTAGGGCTCACAAGCCACCCTAAAAGTATTAACTCCAATACAACAGATCAGCATAAGGGACCGCTGATATGGAGGCTAACTTAGAGCAATACAAATGGTAGAATTTCTCAAGAGAATAGAGATTACTCAACACACTGACTCACAGAAAAGAAAATAAATCCAAGCTACTCTCTTACACTATAGTGCTCATAGCCCTCCACTGAGAAGCCTACCCTCTGTATCCACACTACAGAGTAGCTCCTACAATAGGCTTGAAACCACCAAGTGCAAGAGAGAACTTCTGCACGTAAACACGCGTCAATGTAACTCCAAAAAAATGTCCCCCAAATGAGCACAAATCCATTGTTTTTATAGGCCTCAATAGGTCAAGAGGGCCTTGCCGAATCCTCACGTCCACTGATCACGCGCCGGTTGATCTCCCAAAATTAGGGGGTAGGTCAAATATTCCCTTGATTTGAATTGGGTCCACAAAAATAGGTAGTCGCCGTGAATGGTTGGTGGCAAAAATCTTTTTCTCTGCTTCCACTTTTTACCTTGCACACTTTTATCCCATACCCTATGACA
>CM035425.1:54147882-54150382 GCA_020310875.1 Ceratopteris richardii
GTTGCCTTTTCGCTCATTGCCGTCCTGGACACTTGATCTGCCATGTAGTGCTCTTTTCCTGGCTTAATATGAATATCAAAATTAAATTCCTGAAATAGGAGTAACCATCTCCAAATCCTTCCAGCTACTCTAGGCTTGTTTATCAAATACTTCAAGGGCTGATGATCAGAAATAACAATGAAATGTACACCAAGGAGATAATGTCGGCACTTCTCAAGAGCAAATACGATAGCCAAACCTTCTCTTTCCGTTGTACTGTAATTTCTTTCAGCTTGGTTGAGTAGTCTGCTCGCATAAGAGATAGGTCTATCCACTTTGTGAGATGATGGTTGAGCTAGAACTGCACCAACAACATGAAGACTAGCATCTCTATGCACATAAAATTCCAATGACCAATTAGGAACACTTAAAAGTGGAGCAGTACATAGCCTCAACTTTAGTTCACAAAATGCTTTGTCGGCTTCAGCACTCCATGAGAAAGGGATATTTTTACTGGTAAGCATTGACAAGGGCTTAGCAATTTCTGAATACATCCTAATGAATCTTCTCTGATACCCTACATGGCCCAAGAAACTTTGCACTTCCTTTGGGCTTTGTGGAATTGGCATAGAAAGAATAGCTGTAACCTTTGCAGGGTCAACAGTTATACCTTCAGCAGATACTATGTGACCAAGCACAGTACCCTTAGTGACTAAAAAGTGACATTTATCAGGATTCAATTTCAAACCTGTTTTGAGACATTGCTCAAAAATTTCTTTTAGATTTTCCAAATGGTCATGGAAATCTTGAATTGCTGCTCTTTTATCTGTACCTGAAAATACTAAAAAGTCATCCATGAAAATGCGTAGAAATGTTGTTAACCATTTGCCCAATATCAGATACATCGTTCTATTAAATGAAGTTGGCGCATTCTTCAAACCAAAAGCCATACGAGTATAGACATAAGTGCCCCAGGGAGTAACAAAGGCTGTTTTGTCCCTATCATCAGGGTGAATTACTATCTGGTTGTAGCCACTAAAACCATCCAAGAAACTATACAAAGTGTGACCAGCTACTTCCTCAAGCACTTGCTCTGTGAAGGGCTGAGGAAATCCATCTTGAATAGTCACCTTATTCAAAGCACGGAAATCAACACATACTCTTATTTTTCCACTATTTTTCTTGGGCACAATAACCATAGAGGAAAGCCACCTGGAATGTCCTACTGGAACAATTATACCCGCTTCTTCTAATTTTGTAACCTCTGCTTTTACTGCCTCTGCATACTTCGGATTGAGTCGATATGGCCTACTTCTTACAGGCGCGGCTCCCTCAACTAAGGGTATCCGATGTAACCCAAGCTCTTCTGGTATCCCTGTTAGATCTTTGTAGGACCATGCGAAGACATTTTTATAAGTAAAAAGCAAAGAAGATACCTTCTGTAGCAAGAGAGGATAATGCCACAACCAGGATGCCAAATGGACCATTTGAGGGTTCTCTTCATCCCCTAAACTTACTTCTTGAACCAATGTTTCAGGACTGGTCTTGCTTGAGAAATCATCTCCACTATATGCTTGAGTGGATTTTAATTTATATTCTGCAACATGTTCTTTCATCCATCCTTGAGGTATATCTGCAAAAGGAAGATCTTCTTTGCTCTTAGGTTCATAATCTTCCCTCTCTGATACTTTTATATTGGTTGCCTCCTTAAAGCTTGTATTTTCCTTCAGTTGCTCATTCTCCAACACCTTGTGGTCTTCATTGCCCTTTTCTGTAATTTCCTTATCTGCAACTTCTTCCTCAATTTCATTGATCTCCACTGTGCAACACTCTGCACTTCCCATCATCCAATTTAACAATGTATCATCTTCTTGGGGTAGAGAGGGCATTACCTGAGTATCCACAGTATATCCAGTGGTTTTTCCTGAATCAAATCCTTCTTCCAAGTGTAGTTGCAGTTGGCTATTGGTGCTTGTCGAAATCCATAGTTTATTTTTCCCCCAATCTTGCAAAGCTTTTGCTTGTCTTAGCCAAGGTCTCCCCAGGAGCAAAGGATAGGAAGTCTCCTGTGGAAGTGCAATAACAACAAAATCCAACACAAAGTGGCAACCCTGTACTATCATCCGTACCTTTTCAATAATGCCAAGAGGCGCAACCCGATGTTGATCTGCTAGTGTAATTGTAAATGGTGCCATTTTGGTGGGGTTCAAATTTAGCTTCTTCATTGTAAAATCTGGCATCAAATTGGAGAGAGAGAGAGAGAGAGAGAGAGAGATAGAGAGAGAGAGAGAGAGAGAGAGAAAGAGAGAGAGAGAGGGGAGTGAGAGGGAGTGCACGTGAGGGGGCGGGGGGGGGCTGGTGCGCGGGGTGAGATGGGGGAGGGAAGTGGGGGTGCGGGGTGGGGTGGCGGGGTGGGGAGAGAGAGAGAGAGAGAGAGAGAGAGAGAGAGAGAGAGAGAGAGAGAGAGAGAGAGAGAGAGAGAGAGTGGGGAGTGAGAGGGAGTGCACGTGAGGGGGCGGGG
>CM035425.1:54152882-54180382 GCA_020310875.1 Ceratopteris richardii
AAGCCAAAAAGCTCCTCCAAAACAAAAGAAAAGGGAAATTAAAAAAGAGAAGACATAGAGAAAGAGAGACAATGAAAGAGTACACACATCACTTACCTAGATGTGTGAGAGAGAGAGAGAGAGATGTGTGTGTAGGGGGAGAGAGAGAGAGAGAGAAAGAGATGTGTGTGTAGAGGGAGAGAGAGAGAGAAAGAGATGTGTGTGTAGGGGGAGAGAGAGAGAGAGAGAGAAAGAGATGTGTGTATGCTTGTGTATATGCGTGCATGTGTGTATGTATTATGTGTTTATATGTGTAAAAGTCAGAAATCATAATCTTAAAACCCTAACCCTAAAACATGTATATGTGTGTATGTGTGTATGTATATGTGGTGTGTGTATGTGTATGTGCATGTATGCATGTGTGTGTGTATATATATGTGCATGGGTATATATATTTGTGTGTGTGTGTGCATATATATATATATATATATATATATATATATATATATATATATATATATATATATATATATATATATATGTGTGTGTGTGTGTGTGTGTGTGTATGGCATGTGTGTGTGTGCATGTGTATATGTATAATGTGTTTATATGTGTATATGTGTGTATGCATGTGTGCATATATGTAAAAGCCAAAAACCCTAATCCTAAAACCCTAACCCTAAAACATGCATATGTGTGTATGTATATATGATGTGTGTATGTGTATGTATGTGTATGTATGTATGCATGTGTATATGTGTGCATGTGTGTATGTATTATGTGCGTATATGTGTAAACATCAAAAACCCTAATCTTTAAACCCTAACCCTAAAACATGTATGTGTGTGTGTATGTATGCATATGCATATGCATATGTGTATGTAATATGTATGCATATGCATATGCATATGTGTATGTAATATGTATGCATGTCTGTGTATGTATCTCTATGTCTCTCTCTTTCTATATATCTATATCTCTCTCTTTATCTCTCTCTGTCTCTCTCATCTCTCTCTCCCTCTTTCTATCTCTCTCTCTGTTATTCTCTCTCTCTTTCATCTCTCTCTCTCTTTCTCTGTCTATATATATATTTATAAAAAAGAACAAAACAAGCACTTACATCGATGTAATTCTTTTGATCGCACTTGTCAAAGCCCAATCGATGTCCTCTCTTGTCAAATTCCAAAGGATCGATGCCAAAAAGCTCCTGCAAAACAAAAGAAAAGAGAAATTAAAAAATATAAGACATAGAAAAAGAGAGACAGTGAAAGACTACACATATCACTTACCAACATGTGAGAGAGAGAGATGTGTGTGTAGGGAGAGAGAGATAGAGAGAGAAAGAGATGTGTGTGTAGGGGGAGAGAGAGACAAAGAGATGTGTGTATGCATGTGTATATGTATTATGTGTGTATATGTGAAAAAGTCAAAAACCATAACCCTAAAACCCTAACCCTAAAACATGTATATGTGTGTATGTGTGTATTTATATGTGGTGTGTGTGTATGTGTATGTTCATGTATGCATGTGTGTCTATACATATGTGAATGTGTATATATATGTGCATGTGTATGTAGTATGCATGTGTGTATGTATATATGCGTGTGTGTACATGCATATGTGTGTGTATGTATGTATGCATATGCATGTGTGTATGCACATTTGTGTGTGTATACATATGTGAGTGTGTATGTATATGTGCATGTGTATGTATGTATGTATGTGTATGTGTACTTGCAAACATGTGTGTATGTATGTATGCATATGCATGCATGTACATATACATGTGTGTGCATACATGTATGTATGTATATGTGTGTGTACATGTATCTATGTGAGTATGAGTATGCATATGTGTGTGTATGTAATATGCATGTATGTATGTAATATGCATGTATGTATGTAATATGCATGTATGTATGTATATGTGTGTATGCATATGCATGTGAGTATGTAATCTCTTTCACTCTCTCTCTGTCTCTCTCTTTCATCTCTCTCTCTCTCTCTCTCGCTCTTTATGTTTCTCTATATCTCTCTCTTTCTTTCATCTCTCTCTCTCTTTCTTTCATCTCTCTCTCTCTCTCTCTCTATCTCATTCTATATCAATCAGAAACAAAAGAATCACTTACCTCGATGTAATTGTTTGGAGCGTTGTCGTCAAAGTCCACTTAATGATGTCCTCCTTCGAACTCCAAAGAACTCATGCCAAAAAGCTCTTGCAAAACTAAAGAGAAGAGAAATTTGAAAAGGGAAAACACAAAGAAAGAGAAAGGGTGCTACAGTGTGTGTGATATTCACCAAAATTTTAGATCTAGAGAAATAGAGAGTTGTGTGTAGAGAGAGAGAGAGGGAGAGAAAGAGAGAGATGTGTGTACACAATATGCTCAGAATATAGTTCGCGTGCGCAAACTCGACATTAGCTGACTTTGGTTAAAAATGCAAGCAAATGTCGAATTTTTGCTCTCGGGTCCCATTAAAATGTTGCCTCGATATAAGCGTCGATATGAGCATCGGTATAAGCATAGGTAATTTCCAATAAATTACTGACGCATATACCGATACTCATACCGTTGGTATTCTATTCGTAATTTTCCAAGCATATTCAATGGTCATACCAATGCGGAAGCATGACCGTCGGTATGGACAACGTCGGTATGCCCCTCATATGTTGTAGTGTTAGATGAACATACATGACATGCTTAACGAAAATAAATTTGATCATCAAAATGATACTTACAAACTCATGACGTATAGTGTTGTACCTGCTGCTACCCAAACGTGATGCTCTAACTATATGTAGACATGTTGCCACCGCATCTAGCTGCTAACAATATCGATCAGGAGTGTGCAGCTACTCATCCCAGATCATATACCACTTCTAAGCCTCTAACCATGCAAGCTTCTATAAGCCTGCTTCGAAAGCATCACGAGCCTCTAATCATCCATGCAACATCATCTCATGTCCTGTGTGCTAAATCCATCCCGAACTTACAAAAGGGTATCCAAGTGCTGGCCGATACTCATGATAGATCGACTCTGTGATATAGTTCGATTTATCTCCATCTTGTTCACTCCATTTCACCATGAGAGAGTGTCCAAACTATATGGAGCACAGTGCCTTATGCACTCATGCATGCCTTTTCAGCCATATCCATCATTGGAGCTCCATCAAATATATGGGACACCTTGGAGTCCTCATGGTCATGAGAACCCCAAGGTGTAAGTGGTGTACTATGAGACATACTTGCATCTGAGGTACTCGCTCTAGGAGTACAAGTGAGAGACACAATGTCTGTTGGAATGCCTTCACAACATTTGCTTCCTTCAAAGCCACCTATAGATCTATCTCTGGAACCTACTCCTCTAGAGCGTGATCTCGACGGATTAGACGCACCAGCCGAGCCAACATTATATCGCACTATGGTGTCGAATGCATATTTCAACTACTAGAGACACTAGGGGATGGCCGATAGGATGGCCATGGTGGAGTCCTAAAGCCAAGAGTACCTCGGATGAGAGTAGACCCACCAAAGGGAGTGAGGCTGGGGCGAGTGCTACCATGAGCAACCTAGTACTATGACACTCTAGCAATATAAGCAAGAAATGCTTGAGATATAAACTCCATAAAGTGACGAGGGGAGTGCTACCAAGACCAACTTAGTATTGTGACACTCTAGCAATATAAGCAAGAGGTGCCTCAGATATAAACTACATAAATTGCTCCTCTCTAATGGAGTGTGGAGTGATCTTATTTGAAGTTATTTCATGTGTCATATGTTTAACAATCTTATGTTATTTTCTTGTCGATGACAAGTATATAACATAATTTTACTTTTTCACTTTCTTGATGTGAATCAAGTTGAGTAGTGTGCCGGTGTTCCTGCTTGAATAGTTATATACACACGCTAATTTCTGATTGACGTTCTCCCAGTTCTCTTTCCATCTTCTGCCTTACGTGAAGGAGATCTAAGACTCAAGGACAATCGACATGTCCGATTACCCAAGAGGGTCGCATTACATAAATAGATGTGTCCTGAATTGACCCTTATGCAATTCGGTACACGTTTACATGGCGCGCGATATGAATCGACCCTTATGCAATTCTGTAGGTTTCGGAAATTGGACATTTACTTTGAAGACAAGGTGCTTACGACTACTTGAATAGTTATATACACACGCTATTTTCTGATTGCCATTCTCCCAGTTCTCTTTCCATCTTCCGCCTTATGTGAAGGAGATCTAAGATTCAAGGACAATCGATAAAGTCCTTATAATCGTCAAATATAATGGCTTGCCATAACAGTATATAAAATCGCAAAGGCCTCGACTGTGAGCAGTCCCCCTTCCATGCTTTCGCGCAGCACAACAACGTAAAGTACTTAGAGATGGTCATGAAACCTTGAGCACCAACAACGATGGTAGCATGGAAAAATCGAACGTACACATGAGGTAGACCATTAGGTAGCGTAGTTACTTGGTGAGGTGGTAAAGTTGAGCACAAACTTGTGACACAGAAACGTGGAAGGACAGAAATACCTAGCACGACGAGCCTCACCCCGTAATGCAATAATGTCAATGCGTTCTAACATATACACGCATGGGCAGATAACTGATGCATGTACACATGTTTAAGAGTTGGGTTGTGGCTGTTAGAATCGCATAACGGGAATGTGAAGGCAAGCAAGCGCATGGTTCTTTCTGATGAAGTAGCGTAGCAGAAATATAAAACTATTGTCGGATTACCTGAGAGGGTCGCATTACATAAATAGATGTGTCGTGACTATTCCCATGTTAGTACACGTTTACATGGTACGTGTACTCTGCCTCAATAGTGTGCATACATAGATGGGATGACCACATAGGGAGCAGATTAAGATCTATTCACTAAATCTGGGAGTACATGCACAATGCACTACGAACATGAAATACATAGAACAACTTAGACTAAGCATAGTGATGGATAAAGTGAATGTTATGCCTTTATATCAGGTTCAGATTTAAACTCAGTTGACCTTGATCTGCATTTGCTCACCCTCCACTAAATATTGAGGGTCGATAGACGACTCATGTTCATGAGATGGTATGGTCATGGTGCTCTCTAGCAGTACAAGAGGTCCGCTTGGATCTCACAGTGGAGACGAGAGGAATAACAAAATTGACAATGAAATGCTTCAGAATATCTTGACCATTGTTAGCATTGTCGTAATGCTCTCATAATAAGAGATATTGCATCGCTACATTCGTGAGAGTTTCCATAAATTCATCATAGATTAATGCATGGTGGTCTACATTTATAGTCGTCTTCAACACATGCCAGGCAGTTGATAACCGTGACGGGGTTCTAGAATAATATTAGAATACACAAGTGTAAGCCTGGATACTCCCGGAGTCAAAGAATTCTCCAACCTATAGGATGGTGGATAAAAAATGTTTAAAGACGCATACAAAGGGAAACTATGGACGAGGGCAAAGGCATAATTTACTTCTATAATCGGATTTTTGAGGATCTCTAAAACGGTTGTACGGCACACATTTGCCCTTCCATGCGGGCACCAAGGGGAGGGGGTGTTCCTTAGAGATTCCTTGCACGTATGTTAGGGGACATTGTGGGCACCTGTGGGGCATATCTTGGATGCACTTCCTCATCTCAGGGACCTCATCACTACTTCTTGGCTTATCTCAACTTCTTTTGCACAATAGTCTATATTTCTATCGAGAGGTTTGTGTGCTTTGGATAATTTTGCTCTAGGCACAAAATTATGCACAACTATGAGGGGGATCTTCCAACGTCAATCATTGGATACCATCTAGCCAACTATCATGTAATGGAGATTCATGGTTTTGGGCATTGGGAATTCAATCTCCACTCATACTTAGAAACATGCTCTCATAGGTACAAGGTGTTCTAGCCTCCAAAGACTAGCATGTTTTCTTCAATGATTCTGAATTCTTTCATCCAAATGGGTGCATAATGCTTTGTATTAGAATAGTGTCACTTCACATCCTATCCCACTAGCTCCGCATAGGAGTGATGGCCATCAATCTTAAAACCCCAACTATAAAACATGCATATATCTATATGTATATGTCACATGTGTGTATGTATGTATGCATGTGTATATATATCTATGTGTGTGTGTATGTATGTATCTATGTGTGTATGTGTGTATGTGTGTATGTGTGTATGCATGTGTATATGTATGTGTATGTGTATTTGTATTAGGTGTTTATATGTGTATATGTGTATATGTGTGTATGCATGTGTATATATATATATATATATATATATATATATATATATATATATATATATATATATATATATATATATATATATATATATATATATATATATATATATATGTGTGTGTGTGTGTGTGTGTGTGTGTATGCGTATAGGTGTGTGTATGTGTATATGTATTATGTGTTTATATGTGTATATGTGTGTATGCATGTGTGTATATATGTAAAAGCACAAAATCCTAATCCTAAAACCCTAAAACATGCATATGTGTGTATGTACATATGATGTGTGTGTGTATGTGTATGTATGTATGCATGTGTATATGTGTGCATGTGTGTATGTATTATGTGTGTATGTATTATGTGTGTATGTATTATGTGTGTATATGTGTAAACGTCAAAAACCCTAATCCTAAAACCCTAATCCTAAAACCCTAATCCTAAAATAGTAACCCTAAAACATGTATATGTGTGTGTGTATGTATGCATCTGCATATGTGTATGTAATCTCTATGCATGTGTGTGTATGTATCTCTATGTCTCTCTCTTTCTATCTATCTATATCTCTCTCTTTATCTCTCTCTCTCTCTCTCTTTCCTTTCTCTCTCTCTCTCTGTCTCTCTCTCTCTCATTCTCTCTCTCATTCTCTCTCTCTTTCATCTCTCTCTCTCTCTCATTCTCTCTCTCTCTCTCACTCTCTCTCTCTCTCACTCTCTCTCTCTCTCATTCTCTCTCTCTCATTCTCTCTCTCTCTTTCTTCTCTTCTTATTCTCTCTCTCTATTTATAAAAAAGAACAAAACAATCACTTACATCGATGTAATTAATTCTTTTGATCGCTCTACTCAAAGCCCAATCGACGTCGTCTCTTGTCAAATTCCAAAGAATCAATGCCAAAAAGCTCCTCCAAAACAAAAGAAAAGAGAAACTAAAAAAGAGAAGACATAGAGAAAGAGAGACAGTGAAAGAGTACACACATCACTTACCTAGATGTGAGAGAGAGATAGAGATGTGTGTGTAGGGGGAGAGAGAGAGAGAAAGAGATGTGTGTGTAGAGGGAGAGAGAGAGAGAGAGAGAAAGAAATGTGTGTGTAGGGGGAGAGAGAGAGAGAAAGAGATGTGTGTATGCTTCTGTATATGTGTGCATGGGTGTATGTATTATGTGCTTATATGTGTAAAAGTAAAAAATCATAATCTTAAAACCCTATCCCTAAAACATGTATATGTGTGTATGTGTGTATGTATATGTGGTGTGTGTATGTGTATGTGCATGTATGCATGTGTGTGTATACATATGTGCATGGGTATATATATGTGTGTGTGCACATATATATATATATATATATATATATATATATATATATATATATATATATATATATATATATATATATATATATATATATATATATATATATATATATATGTGTGTGTGTGTGTGTGTGTGTGTGTATGGGATGTGTGTGTGTGTGTGTATGGGATGTGTGTGTGTGCATGTGTATATGTATTATGTGTTTATATGTGTATATGTGTGTATGCATGTGTGCATATATGTAAAAGCTGAAAACCCTAATCCTAAAAACCTAACCCTAAAACATGCATATGTGTGTATGTATATATGATGTGTGTGTATGTGTATGTATGTGTATGTATGTATGCATGTGTATATGTGTGCATGTGTGTATGTATTATGTGCATATATGTGCAAACATCAAAAACCCTAATCCTAAAACCCTAACCCTAAAACATCTATGTGTGTGTGTATGTATGCATATGCATATGCATATGTGTATGTAATATGTATGCATGTGTGTGTATGTATCTCTATCTCTCTTTCTATATATCTATATCTCTCTCTTTATCTCTCTCTCTCTCTCAAATCTCTCTCTCCCTCTTTCTATCTCTCTCTGTTATTCTATCTCTCTTTCATCTCTCTCTCTCTCTCTCTCTCTCTCTCTCTCTATATATATATATATATATATATATATATATATATATATATATATATATATTTATAAAAAAGAACAAAACAAGCACTTACAGCGATGTAATTCTTTTGATCGCACTCGTCAAAGCCCAATCGATGTCCTCTCTTGTCAAATTCCAAAGGATCGATGCCAGAAAGCTCCTGCAAAACAAAAGAAAAGATAAATTAAAGAATAGAAGACATAGAGAAAGAGAGACAGTGAAAGACTACACATATCACTTACCAAGATGTGAGAGAGAGAGAGAGATGTGTGTGTAGGGAGAGAGAGATAGAAAGAGAAAGAGATGTGTGTGTAGGGGCAGAGAGAGACAAAGAGATGTGTGTATGCATGTGTATATGTATTATGTATGTATATGTGTAAAAGTCAAAAACCATAACCCTAAAACCCTAACCCTAAAACATGTATATGTGTGTATGTGTGTATTTATATGTGGTGTGTGTGTATGTGTATGTTCATGTATGCATGTGTGTCTATACATATGTGAATGTGTATATATATGTGCATGTGTATGTAGTATGCATGTGTGTATGTATGTATACGTGTGTACATGCATATGTGTGTGTATGTATGTATGCATATGCATGTGTGTATGCACATTTGTGTGTGTATACATATGTGAGTGTGTATGTATATGTGCATGTGTATGTATGTATGTATGTGTATGTGTACTTGCAAATATGTGTGTATGTATGTATGCATATGCATGTGTGTACGTATACATGTGTGTGCATACATGTATGTATGTATATGTGTGTGTACATGTATCTATGTGAGTATGAGTATGCATATATGTGTGTATGTAATATGCATGTATGTATGTAATATGCATGTATGTATGTAATATGCATGTATGTATGTAATATGCATGTATGTATGTATATGTGTGTATGCATATGCATGTGAGTATGTAATCTCTTTCACTCTCTCTGTGTCTCTCTCTTTCATCTCTCTCTCTCTCTCTCTGTCTCTCTCCCTCTCTCTCTCTCTCTCGCTCTTTATGTTTCTCTATATCTCTCTCTTTCTTTCATCTCTCTCTCTCTCTTTCTTTCATCTCTCTCTCTCTCTATCTCATTATATATCAATCAAAAACAAAAGAATCACTTACCTCGATGTAATTGTTTGGAGCGTTGTCGTCAAAGTCCACTTAATGATGTCCTCCACCAAACTCCAAATAACTCATGCCAAAAAGCTCCTGCAAAACTAAAGAGAAGAGAAATTTGAAAAGGGAAAACACAAAGAAAGAGAAAGGGTGCTACAGTGTGTGTGATATTCACCAAAATTTTAGATCTAGAGAAATAGAGAGTTGTGTGTAGAGAGAGAGAGGGAGGGAAAGAGAGAGATGTGTGTACACAATATGCTCAGAATATAGTTCACGTGCGCAAACTCGACAGTAGCAGACTTTGGTTCAAAATGCAAGCAAATGTCGAATTTTTGCTCTCGGGTCCTGTTAAAATGTTGCCTCGATATAAGCGTGGATATGAGCATCGGTATAAGCATCGGTAATTTCCAGTAAATTACTAATGCATATACCGATACTCATACCGTTGGTATTCCATTCGTAATTTTCCAAGCATATTCAATGGTCATACCAATGCCGAAGCATGACCGTCGGTATGGACAACGTCGGTATGCCCCTCATATGTTGTAGTGTTAGATGAACATACATGACGTGCTTAAATTTGATCATCAAAATGATACTTACAAACTCATGACATATAGTGTTGTACCTGCTGCTACCCAAACGTGATGCTCTAACTATATCTAGACATATGGCCACCACATCTAGCTTCTAACAATATCGATCAGGAGTGTGCAGCTACTCATCGCAGATCATATACCACTTCTAAGCCTCTAACCATGCAAGGTTCTATAAGCCTGCTTCAAAAGCATCACGAGCCTCTAATCATCCATGCAACATCAACTCATGTCCTGTGTGCTAAATCCATCCCGAACTTACAAAAGGGTATCCAAGTGCTGGCCGATACTCATGATAGATCGACTCTGTGATATAGTTCTATTCATCTCTATCTTGTTCACTCCATTTCACCATGAGAGAGTGTCCAAACTATATGGAGCACAGTGCCTTATGCACTCATGCATGCCTTTTCGGCCATATCCATCATTGGAGCTCCATCAAATATATGGGACACCTTGGAGTCCTCATGGTCATGAGAACCCCAAGGTGTATGTGGTGTACTATGAGACATCTTGCATCTGAGGTACTCGCTCTAGGAGTACAAGTGAGAGACACAATATCTGTTGGACTACCTTCAAATATGTGCTTCCTTCAAAGCCACCTATAGATCTATCTCTGGAACCTACTCCTCTAGAGCGTGATCTCGACCGATTAGACGCACCAGTCGAGCCAACATTATATCGCACTATGGTGTCGAATGCATATTTCGACTACTCGAGCCACTAGGGGATGGCCGATAGGATGGCCATGGTGGAGTCGTAAAGCCAAGAGTACCTCGGATGAGAGTAGACCCACCAAAGGGAGTGATGCTCAGGGGAGGATTTCCACCAAAGGGAGGGGTGCCAACGGAAAGTGCCACCGGTGGGAGTGAGGCTTGGGGGAGTGCTACCATGAGCAACCTAGTACTATGACATTCTAGCAATATAAGCAAGAAATGCTTGAGATATAAACTCCATAAACTGTCGAGGGGAGTGCTACCATGAGCAACCTAGTATTGTGACACTCTAGCAATATAAGCAAGAGGTGCCTCAGATATAAACTCCATAAATTGCTCCTCTCTAATGGAGTGTGGAGTGATCGGTGGACTGTCCCTTACTTTTCCTTTCGTACTATTTTATTCAATATCATCCTTTGAAGTTATTCCATGTGTCATATGTTTAACAATCTTATGTTATTTTCTTGTCGATGACAAGTATATAACAGAATTTTACTTTTTCACTTTCTTGATGTGAATCAAGTTGAGTAGTGTGCCAGCGTTCCTGCTTGAATAGTTATATACACACGCTAATTTCTGATTGCCGTTCTCCGAGTTCTCTTTCCATCTTCCGCCGTATGTGAAGGAGATCTAAGATTCAAGGACAATCGATAAAGTCCTTATAATCGTCAAATATAATGGCTCGCCATAACACTATATAAAATCGTCGTGAAAGCTTGAGCACCAACAACGATGGTCGCATGGAAAAATGGAACGTACAGATGAGGTAGAGCATTAGTTAGCGTGGCTACTTGGTGCATATACCACCTAGACTCTCATACGACTGTAGTCAAAGGGACAAGCACTCGAGTGTAGGAGATTTGTGAGGTGGTAAAGTCGAGCACAAACTTGTGACACAGAAACGTGCAAGGACAGAAACACCTAGCACGACGAGCCTCACCCCATAATGCAATAATGTCAATGCGTTCTAACATATACACGCATGGGCACATATATGATGCATGTCGGATTACCCGAGAGGGTCGCATTACATACATAGATGTGTCGTAAATGACCCTTATGCAATTCTGTAAACGTTTACAGGGCGCGCGATGTGAATTGACCCTTATGCAATTCTGTAGGTTTCGGAAACTGGACATTCACTTTGAAGACAAGGTGCTTACGACTACACGACGCATCCCAAAATTTCCTTCAACAAAAAAGATCTTCCGTCTTACATCTCTGAAGGATTGATTGCCGATCTATTTATAAGAGCTTAAAACTCTAAGATTAGATTTTCTGGACTGTATCGCGAACATACTGTTTTAAAGTTCTTTAGATCAAGTTGTTCAAAATAGGTGCATGGCTGACCTCGTCGTCTTGCTGCGCCTTTGCAACTTGAAGCTTCTTGATCGCTTAATAAGCTATCCACTTGAACTGGAAGCTTCGAGTACCACTGACATTCTTAGGAATGTGCAGTGTGGCTCCGCCTGCCCGGCATTAGAAGTCTTCTCATTCTAAAGTTCGGCGAAATACTAAAACAGTGAACCGTTGTCGTCGAGATTTTCTCTCCTCTCTCACTTGTGAAGGCCTACAAAAAACATATTTGGTGAAGGTAGACAGAATTCCCCGAGAAGTCCAGGATGCATCAAGGATGTCAAAGGAAGGTCACATACAAAGTTTCAAAGAAATCAAGAAAGTCCATGGTAGCGGTCAAAGCTGGTCAAAGCTGGTCAAAGTTAGGAAATTAGGGCAAAAATTTCATTGTCACCAAATTAGATGAAAATCCATATACTTGTAAAGATTGTCAAAGGCAGTCTATAGCCAAAATTTCAGCAGAAAATGGATTTTGTAGCACATTGATATGCTATGTTCATTTTGTAAAAATGTAATTTTTCTAGTTTGACCCTACAAATTCTTGTATAGAAAATTATGTTAGCCATATGGTTTGGCATGTATAAAGATCATATGTGGCTACATATTTGTACAAATTTTCAAGGCTATCCGAGCTTCCTAGACACCTTAATGCCACCTTGCAAGCTTCCAAATGTAGTCAAACTTGTACAAGTTAGATTCAGATGGGAGTTTTTTCTGCATATTCCTGAAGGAGATCTTTGGAAACATAGTCCTACAATGTTTCATCTTCATCAAAGACTTTTTGGAGGGTCAAAGAGCACAAAGTCCAGTTTTCAAGGTCACCGCAGTTTTCTACAATAAGAAAATTGAAGGCTTGAATGTCTGCCACATGTCAAAATATGATTGAACCATGTTGTACGGTCAAGATGAGCTCATATTCAAGGGTGGAGATGCACTAAAGCATAAAGGAAGGAGGATCCACGAATTTTTTCCATAAAAGAAGACCTTTTTTACAATCAAAGATCAATAATGCAGCATTTCTCCAAAAATAGTGGCTTATCTTATCCGAATTGATGTCAGCACTGATCCGACAGTCCAGATCATCCCCAGATCCAATGGTGGAGAATGAGGGCGCCTAAATTTCACTCCTTTACACTAGATTTGATAGAAAGAACAATTCCAAGCCATTGATTTGATTAATCAAATGGTTGTAATCGAAAGTAGTGATCCTAGAGTTGAGAGTTGATTTCTCTAGATCCAAGGGCCCAAATTCATTCAAAAAACTATATAAACCCCCCTCCAAACTCCTAGAGCATCATTGTTAGGCATCCATAGGGCTCATGCTAGCTTACGGTTTCCTTGAGACGATCACCCTCGGTTGAGCGAGTGAGGATCCAAGGTGAGCTAGTATGAGTATAGAACCTAGTTTCAAATTTAAGTTAGAACTCCAATTTAGGATAGGCTCTTGAAACCAACATCTCTATCTTGACTCACCCTCGGTGGAGCGTGTGAGTGAGTTAGAGCTGAGTTTAATGAGTCTTAGACTTCTTTAGTTAGACGTTACGAGCCTAGACAGACATAGGGTCACTAGAGTGGAACTCACCTTCTTACGTGTGACATTCGGTTGAACTGTCATGGTTTGAGGGTCGGAACCACCTTTGATCAGTAGACTGCTTAGCATGACGTACACGACGATCTTTTACATGTAACTTAATTCAAATTCTTTTAATTCATGTCACTTGTCACTTGTCTCTTGTCACCTCTCTCAGTCTCTTAAGTATTTTTACATGTCTTCTATTTCTTCTATGTGTGAGAAGGCTCCGCAGTATTGCGTTGAACCAGTGAGGATGTTTCTTTGAGCTTGTGAGTAAAATCCATCATCATAATTCACTTGCATGCATATAATCCATACATACCCATACATATTGATTAGTTTTTGAAAGTGTATAAGAAGCTCCAATATTGGACCATTCTTCCTTTCGAAACTGGTTTATGTGTAAGGGTTCCATCTATTCTTGTCATCCATACATATCATCCAAAGAAGACTATGCATATGGATTGGAATTAGGAAGTGTTTAAGAAGCTCCTTCAATGGACCATTCTTCCTTCCAAATTTCATTCGTATGTATGGTTCTCTTTCATTCTTATCATTCATGTTCATAAATCTAACTTGCACTCCTACATTCCTATTCCCATAATCATTTCAACATCTCTCTCTTCTCCATACTCAACATTAATTTCACTTTCATGTCCTTAAACCTTCCAACATTCATTAGCTTCATACACCCTGTGTGTGCCACGACCGGACCCGATCCACCCGGATTGCGATCACCTCCACATTTGAACCCGACGTGAAACGCTTCGTGGCATTTGCTTCTGATCTTGTTGGGAGGTTGTGATCCATATCCTTTGTTTCATATTTTTCATCCTCATCATATCATCATCATCAGTCTTGAGTGTTGCACTGGATTTCTCACAGTATCGTGCACATCTTCGTCGTGAAGTAAACGCATTTGTGAGAGATCTAGAGCATCGTGCATCACTTGTTTAATCACATAAGATGGAGGAAGGATTCAAATCCCTTATTGTTGAGAAACAAGGCCAAAGAATAGTCTCTTCTATGTTGAGAGAGAAGGGAAAATTCAATGGCATCAACATCACAAGCTACTTAGATTTGTTTGAAGAGCAAGCTATGATTTTTGGTCTTCCCGAAGATCTTTTGATATCATTCTTTGAACGAATTGTTGATAGCTCTATCATAAACCATGTCACTCAATATGATAGTCTTCCTTGGAGTGATTTTAGAAAGGAGATGCTCAAAGAATTCTATCTTGAAGATTATAGCCAACATAATCGAGATGGATTCTTACGATGGGTCAATTCTCCAAAGCCTAGTAGCTCTATTACTCACTTACAAAATGAGTATATTAGACGCTATGAACAACTTCCTGATGAGGATAAGATAACTTTGGAACCTGATCTTGTGATCAATTTTCTTAAGCTTCTTCATCCTGAAACTCGCGGGGAAGTTGAACGGCGATTAGAAGAACCAGATAAGCGCTATGGTCTTACTGACAATTGGCAAAAAGTGCGTAAAGTAGTAGAGGCTGTAGCCCATAGACATCAAAGACAATCCATGCTTTATGAGCAAACTAGTCTTCCTCAAGCTAGCCTTCCACAAACTAAGGAGCAAGTTAGAGAACAATCCCATGCTATGCTTTTTGACTCTACTCCTATTCCTCAAATGATGGAGCCTAATCAAGGTTTTAAAGTAGAGCCAAATAAAAGTGTAGTTGAACAATCTCAAGTGGATATTCTCACTAAGCAAATGGAAAGTCTTATTGCTACACAATCCAATTTGGCCAAGACTATAGATGCTTTACAATCTAATTACACCAAAACTTTCCAAAATCAAATGAACCCAATGACTTTTCAAGAGCCTAATCAACATGTTATAGCTACCAATCAAAATCCACAAGTAGCTCCTACTCAAGCATATCAAGTTCCTCCAATGCATAATCCTCCAATGCATAATCCTTCAATGCAAAATCCTCATCCTCATGTGCAAAATCCTCAAATGTATCAAAACATGTATCCTCAAGCTTCTCAAATAGCTTTTCAAAATCCTCAAAATCAAAATTTTCAAAATCATCAACCGTATAATATGGAAGCTCCTCTTGCACCTCAAGTACCACATGTTGCTCCCCAAGCTCCTCAAATACATCAATTGCATTTTCAAAATCGTAATTATCCTTTTCAAGCAATACCTTATCAACAAAATCCTCAATTTCAAAATTTCCCACCACAAGTTAATCAAAATCCTCAAAATCAAAATGGTTTTGTGCGTGGCCCTCATAGGTGTCCTTGGTGTGATTCGTTAGAGCACTTTTTGAGAGATTGTGAATTATTGAAGGCTACTAAGGAGCAACGACTAGTAATAGACATAGACAAGAAAATCTGTGACTATCGATCTAGGCTACCTTTGCAAGGAAATTATGGTAAGGGAGGAATGAAAAAACATTATGAAAATATAACCATAATGGACGTAGGAACTAGAGGAGTGAAACTAGAAGCTCTTGATGAACAACAAGTAGAATCAAGTAAACCCACAAAGGAAGGTGATTTTTCTATAGAGGCTTTAGTAAGAGCACGGGATGAGATTAGGAGAATAACGGCTTGGGAGTCACCAATAGAAGATCAATCTCTTATTTCTCACATATCCAATGTAGAAGAAAAACGAAAAAGAGATGAAGCTGAGCCTAGTGAAAGAAGAGTAACACGAAAACAAACCTCAGAGGGAATAGAAACAATCATAGAGCAGGGAGAAACATCACAATCCAAAGATAAAAAACAAGAAGCACAACCCAATGAACAAAAACAAGAGGAGAAACAAAAAGGGAAGAAGACAAAGCAAAGAAAAACAGAACCAAAGCCTTTGGATAAACAAGAACAATCAAAACAAACTGAAGACCAAACACGAGAACATGAACAAAAACAAGACCCTGAGCAAAAACAAAAGAAACCAAAGAGAAAACCTAAAGCCATCTTGATTTCAGAAATTGAGAGAAAAATAGATCCTATGGAGATTTTAGATGACATTTTGCTTAAGAGTCAAGTGACTATGTCTTTAGAACAAGTTTTCTCTATTGCAAAGCCTGTTTTTAAAGATAACTTTATCGGACTAATTAAAAGGAAGAGGTTTCCACTTAATCTAGATACTGAGATGCAAGATTCTCTAGATCAAGATCAAGCTATGAATGAAGCCTTAAACTTTGATGAATCTGATGAAGAGGACTTTGATGATGATGAAGTAAATGTTAATAAAAATTTCTTAGGACCTATTCAACCTGACCATGAAAATCATGAAAACAATCCTGAAAGCCACTTTAAAAGAACATTTTGGTCTAGAGGTACATCAGAGATGCATGTTAAAATAGGAAATGATAAGAACACTATCATTGTAAATGCATTAGTAGATTCCGGCTCTGAAATCAATGTGATTTCAAGAGAAGTCTATGATAAGTTTCGATGGCCCATAGATAAAGATTGTGGATGGCGTATGAGAACTGCAGATAATGGTGTAGGTACCCTGTATGGAGCTTGTGCTAGTGTGCCCATATCCATAGGAGGAATCACAGAAGAGTTTCACTTTTTTATTCAAGATAATTGCTCCTATGAAGTTCTCTTAGGTCAACCCTTTATTTGTGAGAGTCGTATGGAAACTAAAGCCATGGATGATGGGTCTACCTATGCTAGATTTAAGTCTAAGGATGGAATGCAATCACTTCAAGTCATGACAGTAGGAGTGAATCATCCTAGGAATCGATTGTCAATTAGAAAGAAACCTATTGTTACTCAGGGTCATGAGCATGCTTGTAGTTATTGTGCACCTCGATTCATGTTTGGAGCTACATATGATCAAAATTTCGGATAGAATCCATTGTTGAGCGAGACAACAGTGGATATTGGTTTGACATCTCGCAGCCAACCAACCTGTTCAATAGTTTGTCACTTTGTTTTCCACATTCTAGATTAGATTTTCTTCATAAGAGTCAATTGTCCAAGTCTTTTATCCAAAAAAGCCAAAAAAATTATAAAAACAACAAAATCATGGAACATGATGAGAACATTGAGCATGTGATTGAGACATCTCATTGTTTCTCTACTATTGAGGAGTTAGAGTTATGTCTTCAACAAAATTCTAATTCCCATATTATTCTTATTTCTTCCCTTGATGAGTATGCTCTAATCCAAGAGTATGCTCTCAATGTTGACAAGTGCTCAAAATTTAACCAAACACATGATGCCTTAGTTGAAACAAAGTACAAAACTGTAGACAAAAAAATCAAACCCATAGCTCAACCATTACCTCAAGGAAGTAATGAAAAAATTATTGATGTGAAAAATGATCCAATTCTTCGGGATAAGAAAAACATAGGACATACATTCACGGATGAGACAATCAAACATGTGAAAATTGGTAGAGATGATGGCTTTCTTTTGCCAGCAGAGAGAGATAAATTTGAGAGAGTCCTACGTAGCCATGGAAAAGCCTTTACTATGTATCCTCATGAGATTGGTTGTGTAGATCCTAAGCTAGTTGCACCCATGATAATCTTTACTATTCCACATATTCCATGGAATCTTCGTCCTATACCTGTTCCAAAGGCTCACTTACCTGAGCTAATGAAACTACTTAAGGAGAAGATAAACATGAGAATTTTAGAGCCATCTTTTGCACCTTACTCAAACAGATGGTTCACTGTGCCTAAAAAGAATGGGAAACTACGTTTTATTCAAGATCTCCAACCCGTCAATAAAGTCACCATAAGGAATGTAGGAACAGGACCCATTGTAGATGAGTTTGCTGAATCATTTTCAGGACATTCTATCTATTCAATGGGTGATTTATATTCTGGATATGACCAATTCCAGTTAGCAATTGACAGTCGTGACATAACCACAATGAAAACTCCTTTAGGCTTAGTGCGAATGTGTACTTTACCTCAAGGAGCGACTAATTCTGTGGCTCATATGATGAGTGCTATGAATATGGTCTTACATGATTTTATCCCTCATATAACTATGCCATTCATTGATGATATTCCAATTAAAGGGAGTGAGGAACGTGTAAAGGACATTACTTTAGATTCATCTGGATGTCGTAAATTTGTTCTTGACCATATCTCTGATTGTGAAAGAATATTTCAACGATTTGAAGAGGTAGGTCTCACATTTTCCATAGAGAAATCTGTTTTTGGTGTCAACGAGGTGCTTATTGTTGGACATTTATGTGGCCATTATGGTCGAAAGCCATACCCACAAAAAGTTGATGCCATTAGCAAGATTTCTGAAACATGTAACAACGTGAGTGAGGTACGTAGATTTCTTGGTGCTTGTATCTTTTATGTTATTTGGATCCCACACTTTGCTCATGTTGCTGATTGTCTTTATGACTTGTTGAGGAAGAAACGAAAATTTATTTGGACTGACAAACACACTCAAGCTATGCGTAAATTGAAGAAATTATTGCTTGAAGCTCCCATCCTTAAGCGTGTAGACTATTCTGCTAACAAACCTATTATATTGACTGTTGATACTAGTCCTATTGGTATAGGTTGGGTCATAAGTCAAGACGATAGTGAAGGGAATAGATATGCAATTAGGTTTGGTGCCAAAATTCTACATGAAACACAACGAAAATATCCACAGATCAAACGAGAACTATGGGGTATGGTAACAGCTTTGAAAATAGACAAAGAATATTTCATTGGTGCAAATGTCAAAGTTGAGACTGATTGTTTGCCTCTCATTGGAATGATAGCCAATTGTTCATCTCCTGATATAGCCATGCTTAGATGGATCTCATATATTAAGTTCATAAATCCTGAGTTAGTTCATATTTCAGGTAAGTCAAACTCAGTTGTTGATATGTTATCGAGAGCTAGATTTGATGATGATCTTGAAAGTGATCTAATAAAGAATGTGAACTTAATTGACTATGTTCCACATATATATGAGTATGAGCAATTTCATGAGTCTGAGTACGAAAATGAATGGAGAGACATAGGAAAGTATCTGAGTACACTACAACCATTACCTAACTGGACTACGAATAGATTTCGTAACATTAGGAAACGAGCTTATAACTTCTTCCTATGTAATGGTTATCTTTGGAGACATGCTAAGGGTAAGGTTAAGAATCCACAACGAGTCCTAGGAAAACGAGGTCTTCAATTGCAAGTAATGAAGGAAATGCATGAGACATTATGGGCCGGTCATAAAGGATTATTTGGAACATATGAAAAAATTAGAAGTACCTATTATTGGCCTAGGATGTATGTTGACATTAGTAGCTATGTTTCTACATGTTCTACTTGTCAACTTCATTCATCAGTCAAACATAGAGATCCGTTGCATCCTACTTATCCACCTTGTATTCACTACAAGTGGGTAGTAGATCTTGTAACTATGCCTAAAGGTATTGACAAAATGCGTTACATTGTACTTGCAAGAGAAGATTTAACTAATCATGTAGAGGGACGTGCATTACGATCTAAGACCACTTACAATGTTTGCAAATTCTTGCTTGAAGATGTCATAAGTCGCTTTGGGTACATAGAGAAAGTAGTTGCCGATCGTGGAGAGTTAAATGCGAGAGAAGCTAAAGAGTTCTTTGAGCGTCACGGTATTCGTTTGTCTCTCACTACTGCATATAACCCAGAGGCCAATGGTAAAATAGAGAGAGGGCATCCACCTATTGTGAAAGCCATATCTAAAGCATGTAATGGTGACATCAAACAATGGCCTAAATTCTTACCTTTTGCACTTTGGGCAGATAGAATGACATGCACACGTACTACTGGATATATGCCTGCTGAACTCATGTACTGTCAAAAACCATTGTTTCCAATTCAGTCTCATATTTCTGCATGGTCAAATTTGCCTTGGTCTGAAAACATGCCTATTGATGATTTTTTGAGTTTGCGTATTTAACAGTTAGAACAAGGTAAATTAAGACTTGATGATGCTGTTGAAAAATTAAGAGAATCTAGAATGAAGAACAAGCATTATTTTGATAAAACTCATCGATTGCGTCCTAAGCCAATTGAAGTAGGAGATTGGGTGCTCATTTATGATAGTACATTTGACTCTCAATATGATGCACGCAAAAAGCTCACTCAACGGTGGTTTGGGCCATACATTGTATCAAAAGTCAACAACAATGGTACGTATGCTCTTTGTGAATTAAATGGTGTTGCACTAAAAACTTTGATTGCAGGTAAAAGGATAAAGTTATTCAAGAAGCGTGATAATGACGAGTACATTTTGGATGAGGACATTGAAGAAGATGACAACAATGAGGCCGATTCATAAACAGGAGTATCCATGTTATAAAAAAATAAAAAAAGAAAAAAAAAATGAAAAACATCATTAATTTTTCAAGTTCATGTTGCTTTGTTTTTTTTTCAAGTTCATTCTATTTTTTTTTCCATGCTTGTTTCATGCATGTTTTTTTCAGTCTTTGCATCACATTGCATATCCACATCACTTGAGTCAAAAAAGGGCAAATGATGATTTCTCTACTTGTGTAAAATTTTATCTTAAGTAGTAACTTATCTACCAAGAAATTGTTTATAATCTAGGATTATGGAAAGATAGGGCATGTAGATTTGGAGGTTTATTTTGGTGACAAGACTTTCATATATAAACATGCATATGTATCGTGTATCGAAAGCATAATTGTTGAAATCCTAGCTCCTGCTACTGCATGTTTCTACATCCTTAGTCCATCTCACAGCACTTGTATCGGAGTTTAAACGACTGTTCTCTGTCATCAAAAATGGTTGTACCTTGTATCGGGGTTTAATTTTTCCTCGTCAAAAAAAAAAAAAAAAAAGAAAACTACATGTTACCAAGAAGTTTACACTTTCTTCCACCCCAAAAAAGTGATCGTAACCATAAAGTTGCCGAATCATCATCATCATCGAAAAAAAAAAAAAAGAGCAAGCCAAAGGAGGATAAAGAGGCATAGTAGAATAAATCACGGGCTATATAAGCAGATTTATGCATTAGTGGAGTTTAGTTAGATTTCCTTGCATGTTATTAGAGAAAGAGCATATTCATATTTATGTAGGAAAGGAGTTGATCTAAAATAAGCTAAAGATGAAAGATGTCTCTTGAAAATCCTAAATCTTTGTTTATAATCATATTTAAGGTAGATTGCTTTATGAAAAAGGTACAAAATTTTCTTCAAGATGAGAGGAACTGATGCTTAAAACGACTCAATACATCCACTTCCACTTCATATTGATGCTTGTTTTTTTTCTTTCTTGTTGCCAATGTTGCTTGTTCATTTGCATATATGTTGCCTATTTGTTCATGCATATTCATGTTGCCTGTTTCAATTCTTTCTTTCATGCAAATTTTTCTTCATGTCGCGCTACCTACTTATTCATGCATATAATCAATTTTCCTTCCATGTTTCTTATGTTGCCTATAAAAGAATTTGATGCCTGGAACATTTTGTTTTTCAGAGATGCTAGAGTGGCGCTTCCGGAGGAATCGCAGGTTTAGTGGGAGCGAATGTCGTCAAGATTTTCTCTCCTCTCTCACTTGTGAAGGCCTACAAAAAACATATTTGGTGAAGGTAGACAGAATTCCCCGAGAAGTCCAGGATGCATCAAGGATGTCAAAGGAAGGTCACATACAAAGTTTCAAAGAAATCAAGAAAGTCCATGGTAGCGGTCAAAGCTGGTCAAAGCTGGTCAAAGTTGGGAAATTAGGGCAAAAATTTCATTGTCACCAAATTAGATGAAAATCCATATACTTGTAAAGATTGTCAAAGGCAGTCTATAGCCCAAATTTCAGCAGAAAATGGATTTTGTAGCACATTGATATGCTATGTTCATTTTGTAAAAATGTAATTTTTCTAGTTTGACCCTACAAATTCTTGTATAGAAAATTATGTTAGCCATATGGTTTGGCATGTATAAAGATCATATGTGGCTACATATTTGTACAAATTTTTAAGGCTATCCGAGCTTCCTAGACACCTTAATGCCACCTTGCAAGCTTCCAAATGTAGTCAAACTTGTACAAGTTAGATTCAGATGGGAGTTTTTTCTGCATATTCCTGAAGGAGATCTTTGGAAACATAGTCCTACAATGTTTCATCTTCATCAAAGACTTTTTGGAGGGTCAAAGAGCACAAAGTCCAGTTTTCAAGGTCACCGCAGTTTTCTAGAATAAGAAAATTGAAGGCTTGAATGTCTGCCACATGTCAAAATATGATTGAACCATGTTGTACGGTCAAGATGAGCTCATATTCAAGGGTGGAGATGCACTAAAGCATAAAGGAAGGAGGATCCACGAATTTTTTCCATAAAAGAAGACCTTTTTTACAATCAAAGATCAATAATGCAGCATTTCTCCAAAAATAGTGGCTTATCTTATCCGAATTGATGTCAGCACTGATCCGACGGTCCAGATCATCCCCAGATCCAATGGTGGAGAATGAGGGCGCCTAAATTTCACTCCTTTACACTAGATTTGATAGAAAGAACAATTCCAAGCCATTGATTTGATTAATCAAATGGTTGTAATCGAAAGTAGTGATCCTAGAGTTGAGAGTTGATTTCTCTAGATCCAAGGGCCCAAATTCATTCAAAAAACTATATAAACCCCCCTCCAAACTCCTAGAGCATCATTGTTAGGCATCCATAGGGCTCATGCTAGCTTACGGTTTCCTTGAGACGATCACCCTCGGTTGAGCGAGTGAGGATCCAAGGTGAGCTAGTATGAGTATAGAACCTAGTTTCAAATTTAAGTTAGAACTCGAATTTAGGATAGGCTCTTGAAACCAGCATCTCTATCTTGACTCACCCTCGGTGGAGCGTGTGAGTGAGTTAGAGCTGATTTTAATGAGTCTTAGACTTCTTTAGTTAGACGTTACGAGCCTAGACAGACATAGGGTCACTGGAGTGGAACTCACCTTCTTACGTGTGACATTCGGTTGAACTGTCATGGTTTGAGGGTCGGAACCACCTTTGATCAGTAGACTGCTTAGCATGACGTACACGACGATCTTTTACATGTAACTTAATTCAAATTCTTTTAATTCATGTCACTTGTCACTTGTCTCTTGTCACCTCTCTCAGTCTCTTAAGTATTTTTACATGTCTTCTATTTCTTCTATGTGTGAGAAGGCTCCGCAGTATTGCGTTGAACCAGTGAGGATGTTTCTTTGAGCTTGTGAGTAAAATCCATCATCATAATTCACTTGCATGCATATAATCCATACATACCCATACATATTGATTAGTTTTTGAAAGTGTATAAGAAGCTCCAATATTGGACCATTCTTCCTTTCGAAACTGGTTTATGTGTAAGGGTTCCATCTATTCTTGTCATCCATACATATCATCCAAAGAAGACTATGCATATGGATTGGAATTAGGAAGTGTTTAAGAAGCTCCTTCAATGGACCATTCTTCCTTCCAAATTTCATTCGTATGTATGGTTCTCTTTCATTCTTATCATTCATGTTCATAAATCTAACTTGCACTCCTACATTCCTATTCCCATAATCATTTCAACATCTCTCTCTTCTCCATACTCAACATTAATTTCACTTTCATGTCCTTAAACCTTCCAACATTCATTAGCTTCATACACCCTGTGTGTGCCACGACCGGACCCGATCCACCCGGATTGCGATCACCTCCACACCGTGTTTGACGAACATTTGAACTTTAATGTTTGAAGATTCTTTCAATAATTGTAAACTTTGTGTGATGACCATAAGTTTCCGTATAAAGTTCACAAGGCTCTCAAAGGATGACGTAAATAAAGAATTCCGTTTCTGCGCAATGAACATCGTACAGAAAATGATCTGATAAGTCCGAAGGAGCACGATGGTTGTATATCCTTCACGGAATTCAGTATGCTGGTATTTGCATACCACCGCCAAAGCTGCCCAAGAAGCCGTACAGCTCATTGATATTCATAGAATATCCATTGCATATCCATGCTGTGGTGCGCAATCAGAGCACTAAGACATTCAAAACATTTACAAGATGTTCGCGGCCCGCCGCCCACGCTAGCATTAAGTTTTTTCTTTTTTTTTGTGTGTTTTATTTTTTTTTTAATACAATGAATTGAAAAGACACACGCCCGACCTCGTAACTTAGAAGCACCCATCTTGGGGAACTCTAAGACATCTATCCCTAAGCCGGACTTGAACCTAGAAGCTCAAGGCACATCCGCTAAACACACGCCCGCTGTATACGCTAACATTCAGTTACTACCTAAGACTGACTGCCCAAATCTTTGCACTTTAAATGTAGAATACATGCTCAAAATTCCATAATTGTCCAAGGTGGATCCCTACATAATGAGGTTGGTTTTTTTCCAATTCATTGTGTTTATAAAAGAAAAAGAAATCCATTTTCTTTGTGAACTAGAGGTTTTCTTTGTAGATAACTAGTATATAACCTTTTCTGCTCCGATGGTTTCATCTTCATATGCCCTTTTATTATTCTATAGTTAAATTCTAATTGAATGAATATACGAGGTGTCATGGTCTCTATTGATGTAATCTTGGTAGCATTTTAACAGTTCTAGCTGATCACTAACAAATGGATTGACTTCCACGTGGAAGGCGGGACATTAATAGGCCGGGATGGCAGGGTCGAAACAAAATTTTACTTTTTCACTTTCGTGATTTGAATCAAGTTGAGTAGTGTGCCGGCGTTCCTGCTTGAATAGTTATATACACACGTAAATTTCGGATTGCCGTAATCCCAGTTCTCTTTCCATATTCCGCCTTATGTGAAGGAGGTCTAAGCTTCAAGGACAAATTGAGTAGTGTGCCGGCGTTCCCGCTTGAATAGTATATACACACCTAAATTTATGATTGCCATTATCCGAGTTCTCTTTCCATCATCCGCCTTATGTGAAGGAGATCTAAGTTTCAAGGACAATGGATAAAGTCCTTATAATCGTCAAATATAATGGCTTGCTATAACACTGCATAAAAGCAAAAAAGCCTCGACTGTGAGCAGTCCCCCCTCCATGCTTTCGCGCAGCATAACAACGTAAAGTACTTAGAGATGGTCGTGAAAGCTCGAGCACCAACAACGATGGTAGCATGGAAAAATCGAACGTACACATGAGGTAGACCATTAGGTAGTGTGGTTACTTGGTCAGGTGGTAAAGTTGAGCACAAACTTGTGACACAGAAACGTGGAAGGACAGAAATACCTAGCACGACGAGCCTCACCCCGTAATGCAATAATGTCAATGCGTTCTAACATATACACGCATGGGCACATAACTGATGCACTTACACATGTTTAAGAGTTGGGTTGTGGCTGTTAGAATCGCATAACGGGAATGTGAAGGCAAGCAAGCGCATGGTTCTTTCTGACGAAGTAGCGTAGCAGAAATATAAAACTATTGTCGGATTACCTGAGAGGGTCGCATTACATAAATAGATGTGTCGTGACTATTCCCATGTTACTACACGTTTACACGGTACGGGTACTCTGCCTCAATAGTGTGCACACATAGATGGGATGACCACATAGATGGGATGACCACATAGGGAGCAGATTAAGATCTATTCACCAAATCTGGGAGTACATGCACAATGCACTACGAACATGAAATACATAGAATAACTTAGACTAAGCATAGTGATGGATAAAGTGAATGTTATGTCTTTATATCAGGTTCAGATTTAATCTCAGTTGACCTTGATCTGCATTTGCTCACCCTCGACTGAATATTGAGGGTCGATAGACGACTCATGTTCATGAGATGGTATGGTCATGGTGCTCTCTAGCAGTACAAGAGGTCCGCTTGGATCTCACAGTGGAGACGAGAGGAATAACAAAATTGACAATGAAATGCTTTAGAATATCTTGACCATTGTTAGCATTGTCGTAATGCTCTCATGATAAGAGATATTGCATCGCTACATTCGTGAGAGTTTCCATAAATTCATCATAGATTAATGCATGGTGGTCTACGTTTATAGTCGTCTTCAACACATGCCAGGCAGAAGGATTGTGATTTCATCCATTAGGCTTGATGAATTGCTCAAAGCACCGGGAATCATCGGAAGTTGATAACCGTTACGGGGTTCTGGAATAATATTAGAATATACAAGTGTAAGCCTGGATACTCCCGGAGTCAAAGAATTCTCCAACCTATAGGATGGTGGATAAAAAATGTTTAAAGACGCATACAAAGGGAAACTATGGAGGAGGGCAAAGGCATAATTTACTTCTATAATCGGAGTGTTGAGGATCTCTAAAACGGTTGTACAGCACACATTTGCCCTTCCATGCGGGCACCAAGGGGAGGGGGTGTTCCTTAGAGATTCCTTGCACGTATGTTAGGGGACACTGTGGGCACCTGTGGGGCATATCTTGGATGGACTTCCTCATGTCAGGGACCTCATCACTACTTCTTGGCTTATCTCAACTTCTTTTGCACAATAGTCTATATTTCTATCGAGAGGTTTGTGTGCTTTGGATAATTTTGCTCTAGGCACAGAATTATGCACAACTATGAGGGGGATCTTCCAACGTCAATCATTGGATACCATCTAGCCAACTATCATGTAATGGAGATTCATGGTTTTGGGCATTGGGAATTCAATCTCCGCTCATACTTGGAAACATGCTCTCATAGGTACAAGGTGTTCTAGCCTCCAAAGACTAGCATGTTTTCTTCAATGATTTTGAATTCTTTTAATCCAAATGGGTGCATAATGCTTTGAATTAGACTAGTGTCACTTCACATCCCATCACACTAGCTCCGCATAGGAGTGATGGCCATCAATGACAACAACATATGAGGGGTATACTGCCCTAATAGTGGTGCAAATACATTGGAGTACTTTTGCCCTGGCATCAATAAAGGTGTTGGTATGCATGCCACTACCATAGTGTTTGTACAAGTGCCTATATAGGAATTGGTATAAGAGTAGATAACTTATCCAAAGCATCGATATAGGCATTAGTATAGGCATTGGTA
>CM035425.1:54185382-54187882 GCA_020310875.1 Ceratopteris richardii
CACACGCCCGCTGTATACGCTAACATTCAGTTACTACCTAAGACTGACTGCCCAAATCTTTGCACTTTAAATGTAGAATACATGCTCAAAATTCCATAATTGTCCAAGGTGGGTCCCTACATAATGAGGTTGTTTTTTTTTCAATTCATTGTGTTTATAAAAGAAAAAGAAATCCATTTTCTTTGTGAACTAGAGGTTTCTTTGTAGATAACTAGTATATAACCTTTTTTGCTCCGATGGTTTCATCTTCATATGCCCTTTTATTATTCTATAGTTAAATTCTAATTCAATGAATATACGAGGTGTCATGGTCTCTATTCATGTAATCTTGGTAGCATTTTAACAGTTCTAGCTTATCACTAACAAATGGATTGACTTCCACGTGGAAGGCGGGACATTAACAGGCCGGGATGGGAGGGTCAAAACAGAATTTTACTTTTTCACTTTCGTGATTTGAATCAAGTTGAGTAGTGTGTTGGCGTTCCTGCTTGAATAGTTATATACACACGTAAATTTCCGATTGCCGTTATCCCAGTTCTCTTTCCATATTCCGCCTTATGTGAAGGAGGTCTAAGCTTCAAGGACAGATTGAGTAGTGTGCCGGCGTTCCCGCTTGAATAGTTATATACATACCTAAATTTATGATTGCCATTCTCCGAGTTCTCTTTCCATCATCCGCCTTATGTGAAGGAGATCTAACTTTCAAGGACAATGGATAAAGTCCTTATAATCGTCAAATATAATGGCTTGCTATAACACTGCATGAAAGCAAAATAGCCTCAACTGTGAGTAGTCTCCCTTCCATGCTTTCGCGCAGCACAACAACGTAAAGTACTTAGAGATGGTCGTGAAAGCTCGAGCACCAACAACAATGGTAGCATGGAAAAATCGAACGTACACATGAGGTAGACCATTAGGTAGCATGGTTACTTGGTGAGGTGGTAAAGTTGAGCACAAACTTGTGACACAGAAACGTTGAAGGATAGAAATACCTAGCACGACGAGCCTCACCCCGTAATGCAATAATGTCAGCGTTCTAACATATACACGCATGGGCACATAACTGATGCATGTACACATGTTTAAGAGTTGGGTTGTGGCTGTTAGAATTGCATAACGGGAATGTGAAGGAAAGCAAGTGCATGGTTCTTTCTGACGAAGTAGCGTAGCAGAAATATAAAACTATTGTCGGATTACCTGAGAGGGTCGCATTACATAAATAGATGTGTCGTGACTATTCCCATATTAGTACGTGTTTACATGGTACGGGTACTATGCCTTAATAGTGTGCACACATAGATGGGATGACCACATAGGGAGCAGATTAAGATCTATTCACCAAATCTGGGAGTACATGCACAATGCACTACGAACATGAAATACATAGAATAACTTAGACTAAGCATAGTGATGGATAAAGTGAATGTTATGTCTTTATATCAGGTTCAGATTTAAACTTAGTTGACCTTGATCTGCATTTGCTCACCCTCCACTGAATATTGAGGGTCGATAGACGACTCATGTTCATGAGATGGTATGGTCATGGTGCTCTCGAGCAGTACAAGAGGTCCGCTTGGATCTCAGAGTGGAGACGAGAGGAATAACAAAATTGACAATGAAATGCTTTAGAATATCTTGACCATTGTTAGCATTGTCGTAATGCTCTCATAATAAGAGATATTGCATCGCTACATTCGTGAGAGTTTCCATAAATTCATCATAGATTAATGCATGGTGGTCTACGTTTATAGTCGTCTTCAACACATGCCAAGCAGAAGGATTGTGATTTCATCCATTAGGCTTGATGAATTGCTCAAAGCACCGGGAATCATCGACAGTTGATAACCGTGACGGGGTTCTGGAATAATATTAAAATATACAAGTGTAAGCCTTGATACTCCCGGAGTCAAAGAATTCTCCAACCTATAGGATGGTCGATAAAAAATGTTTAAAGACGCATACAAAGAGAAACTATGGACGAGGGAAAAGGCATAATTTACTTCTATAATCGGAGAGTTGAGGATCTCTAAAACGGTTGTATAGCACACATTTGCCCTTCCATGCAGGCACCAAGGGAGGGGGTGTTCCTTAGAGATTCCTTGCACGTATGTTAGGGGACACTGTGGGCACCTGTCAGGCATAACTTGGATGCACTTCCTCATCTCAGGGACCTCATCACTACTTCTTGGCTTATCTCAACTTCTTTTGCACAATAGTCTATATTTCTATTGAGAGGTTTGTGTGCTTTGGATAATTCTGCTCTAGGCAGAAAATTATGCACAACTATGAGGGGGATCTAACAACGTCAATCATTGGATACCATCTATCCAACTATCATGTAATGGAGATTCATGGTTTTGGGCATTGGGAATTCAATCTCCACTCATACTTGGAAACATGCTCTCATAGGTACAAGGTGTTCTAGCCTCCAAAGACTAGCATGTTTTCTTCAATGATTCTGAATTCTTTTCATCCAAATGGGTGCATAATGCTTTGTATT
>CM035425.1:54192882-54197882 GCA_020310875.1 Ceratopteris richardii
TCGGTATAAGCATCGGTAATTTCCAGTAAATTACTGAGCCATATACCGATACTCATACCGTTGGTATTCTATTCGTAATTTTCCAAGCATATTCAATGGTCATACCAATGCTGAAGCATGACCGTTAGTATGGACAACGTCCATATGCCCCTCATATGTTGTAGTGTTAGATGAACATACATGACGTGCTTAACGAAAATAAATTTGATCATCAAAATGATACTTACAAGCTCATGACGTATAGTGTTGTACCTACTGCTACCCAAACATGATGCTCTAACTATATCTAGACATGTGGCCACCACATCTAGCTGCCAACAATCTCGATCAGGAGTGTGCAGCTACTCATCGCAGATCATATACCACTTCTAAGCCTCTAACCATGCAAGCTTCTATAAGCTTGTTTCGAAAGCATCACGAGCCTCTAATCATCCATGCAACATCATCTCATGTCCTGTGTGCTAAATCCATCCGGAACTTACAAAAGGGTATCCAAGTGCTGGCCGATACTCATGATAGATCGACTCTGTGATATAGTTCTATTTATCTCTATCTTGTTCACTCCATTTCACCATGAGAGAGTGTCCCAACTATATGCAGCACAGTGCCTTATGCACTCATGCATGCCTTTTCGGCCATATCCATCATTGGAGCTCCATCAAATATATGGGACACACCTTGGAGTCCTCATGGTCATGAGAACCCCAAGGTGTATGTGGTGTACTATGAGACATACTTGCATCTGAGGTACTCGCTCTAGGAGTAGAAGTGAGAGACACAATGTCTGTTGGACTGCCTTCACAACATTTGCTTCCTTCAAAGCCACTTATAGATCTATCTCCGGAACGTACTCCTCTAGAGCGTGATCTCGATCGATTAGACGCACCAGTCGAGCCAACATTATATCGCACTATGGTGTCGAATGCATATTTCGACTACTAGAGCCACTAGGGGATGGCCGACAGGATGGCCATGGTGGAGTCGTAAAGCCAAGAGTACCTTGGATGAGAGTAGACCCACCAAAGGGAGTGAGGCTCAGGGGAGGATTTCCATCAAAGGGAGGGGTGCCAACGGCAAGTGCCACCGGTGGGAGTGAGGCTTAGGGGAGTGCTACCATGAGCAACCTAGTACTATGACACTCTAGCAATATAAGCAAGAAATTCTTGAGATATAAACTCCATAAACTGTCGAGGGGAGTGCTACCATGAGCAACCTAGTATTGTGACACTCTAGCAATATAAGCAAGAGGTGCCTCAGATATAAACTCCATAAATTGCTCCTCTCTAATGGAGTGTGGAGTGATCGATGGACTCTCCCTTACTTTTCCTTTCGTACTATTTTATTCAATATCATCCTTTGAAGTTATTTCATGTGTCATATGTTTAACAATCTTATGTTATTTTCTTGTCGATGACAAGTATACAAGAGAATTTTACTTTTTCACTTTCTTGATGTGAATCAAGTTGAGTAGTGTGCCGGCATTCCTGCTTGAATAGTTATATACACACGCTAATTTCTGATTGCCGTTCTCCCAGTTCTCTTTCCATCTTCTGCCTTATGTGAAGGAGATCTAAGATTCAAGGACAATCGATAAAGTCCTTATAACTGTCAAATATAATGGCTTGCCATAACACTGTATAAAATCACAAAGGCCTCGACTGTGAGCAGTCCCCCTTCCAATTTTTCGTGCAGCACAACAAAGTAAAGTACTTAGAGATGGTCGTGAAAGCTTGAGCACCAACAACGATGGTCGCATGGCAAAATGGAACGTACAGATGAGGTAGAGCATTAGGTAGCGTGGCTAATTGGTGCATATACCACCTAGACTCTCATACGCCTGTAGTCAAAGGGACAAGCACTCGAGTCTAGGAGATTTGTGAGGTGGTAAAGTTGAGCACAAGCTTGTGACACAGAAACGTGCAAGGACAGAAATACCTAGCACGACGAGCCTCACCCCATAATGCAATAATGTCATTGCGTTCTAACATATACACGCATGGGCACATATATGATGCATGTCGGATTACACGAGATGTGTCCTGAATTGACCCTTATGCAATTCTGTACACGTTTACATGGCACGCGATGTGAATTGACCCTTATGCAATTCTGTAGGTTTTGGAAACTGGACATTCACTTTGAAGTAAAGGTGCTTACGACTACACGACGCATCCCAACGTTTCCTTCAACAAAAAAGATCTTCCGTCTTACATCTCTGAACGATTGATTGCCGATCTATTTATAAGAGCTTAAAACTCGAAGATTAGATTTTCTGGACTGTATCGCGAACATACTGTTTTGAAGTTCTTTAGATCAAGTTGTTCAAAACAGGTGCATGGCTGACCTCGTCGTCTCGCTGCTCCTTTGCAACTTGAAGCTTCTTGATCGCTTAATAAGCTATCCACCTGAACTGCAAGCTTTGATTACCACTGACATTCTTAGGAATGTGCAGTGTGGCTCCGGCTGCCCGGCATTAGAAGTCTTCTCATTCTAAAGCTTGGCGAAATAGTAAAACAGTGAACCGTGTTTGACGAACATTTGAACTTTAATGTTCGAAGATTCTTTCAATAATTGTAAACTTTGCGTGATCACCATAAGTTTCCGTATAAAGTTCACAAGGCTCTCAAAGGATGACGTAAATAAAGAATTTTGTTTCTGCGCAATGAACATCGTACAAAAAATGATCGGATAAGTCCGAAGGAGCACGATGGTTGTATATCCTTCACGGAATTCAGTATGCTGGTATTCGCATACCGCCGCCAAAGCTTCCCAAGAAGCCGTACAGCTCATTGATATTCATAGAATATCCATTGCATATCCATGCTGTGGTGCGCAATCAGAGCACTAAGACGTTCAAAACATTTACAAGATGTTCGCGGCCCGCCTCCCACACTAGCATTAAGTTTTTTCTTTTTTTTTGTGTTTTTTTTTTGTTAATACAATGAATTCAAAAGACACACACCCGACCTCGTAACATAGGGGCACCCATCTTGGGGAACTCTAAGACATCTATCCCTAAGACATCTTTGCACTTTAAATGTAGAATACATGCTCAAAATTCCATAATTGTCCAAGGTGGGTCCCTACATAATGAGGTTGGTTTTTTTCCAATTCATTGTGTTTATAAAAGAAAAAGAAATCCATTTTCTTTGTGAACTAGAGGTTTCTTTGTAGATAACTAGTATACAACCTTTTCTGCTCCGATGGTTTCATCTTCATATGCCCTTTTATTATTCTATAGTTAAATTCTAATTGAATGAATATACGAGGTGTCATGGTCTCTATTGATGTAATCTTGGTAGCATTTTAACAGTTCTAGCTTATCACTAACAAATGGATTGACTTCCACGTGGAAGGCAGGACATTAACAGGCCGGGATGGGAGGGTCGAAACAGAATTTTACTTTTTCACTTTCGTGATTTGAATCAAGTTGAGTAGTGTGCCGGCGTTCCTGCTTGAATAGTTATATACACACGTAAATTTCTAATTGCCGTTATCCCAGTTCTCTTTCCATATTCCGCCTTATGTGAAGGAGGTCTAAGCTTCAAGGACAAATTCAGTAGTGTGCCGGCGTTCCCCCTTGAATAGTTATATACACACCTAAATTTATGATTGCCATTCTCCCAGTTCTCCTTTCATCATCCGCCTTATGTGAAGGAGATCTAAGTTTCAAGGACAATGGATAAAGTCCTTATAATCGTCAAATATAATGGCTTGCTATAACACTGCATAAAAGCAAAAAAGCCTCGACTGTGAGCAGTCCCCCTTCCATGCTTTCGCGCAGCACAACAACGTAAAGTACTTAGAGATGCTCGTGAAAGCTCGAGCACCAACAACGATGGTAGCATGGAAAAATCAAACGTACACATGACGTAGACCATTAGAAAGCGTGGTTACTTGGTGAGGTGGTAAAGTTGAGCACAAACTTATGACACAGAAACGTGGAAGGACTGAAATACCTAGCACGACAAGCCTCACCCCGTAATGCAATAATGTCAATGCGTTCTAGCATATACACGCATGGGCACATAACTGATGCATGTACGCATGTTTAAGAGTTGGGTTGTGGCTGTTAGAATCGCATAACGGGAATGTGAAGGCAAGTAAGCGCATGGTTCTTTCTGACGAAGTAGCGTAGCAGAAATATAAAACTATTGTCGGATTACTTGCAAGGGTCACATTACATAAATAGATGTGTCGTGACTATTCCCATGTTAGTACACGTTTACATGGTACGGGTACTCTGCCTCAATAGTGTGCACACATAGATGGGATGACCACATAGGGAGCAGATTAAGATCTATTCACCAAATCTGGGAGTACATGCACAATGCACTACGAACATGAAATACATAGAATAACTTAGACTAAGCATAGTGATGGATAAAGTGAATCTTATGTCTTTATATTAGGTTCAGATTTAAACTCAGTTGACCTTCATCTGCATTTGCTCACCCTCCACTGAATATTGAGGGTCGATAGACGACTCATGTTCATGAGATGGTATGGTCATGGTGCTCTCTAGCAGTACAAGAGGTCCGCTTGGATCTCACAGTGGAGACGAGAGGAATAACAAAATTGACAATGAAATGCTTTAGAATATCTTGACCATTGTTAGCATTGTCGTAATGCTCTCATAATAAGAGATATTGCATCGCTACATTCCTGAGAGTTTCCATAAATTCATCATAGATTAATGCATGGTGGTCTACGTTTATAGTCGTCTTCAACACATGCCAGGCAGAAAGATTGTGATTTCATCCATTAGGCTTGATGATTTGCTCAAAGCATCGGGAATCATCGCTAGTTGATAACCGTGACAGGGTTCTGGAATAATATTAGAATATACAAGTGTAAGTCGGGATACTCCCGGAGTCAAAGAATTCTCCAACCTATAGGATGGTGGCTAAAAATTGTTTGAAGAGGCATACAAAGGGAAACTATGGACGAGGGCAAAGGCATAATTTACTTTCATAATCGGAGTGTTGAGGATCTCTAAA
>CM035425.1:54202882-54207882 GCA_020310875.1 Ceratopteris richardii
TGTCGAATGCATATTTCAACTACTAGAGCCACTAGGAGATGGCCGATAGGGCGGCCATGGTGGAGTCGTAAAGCCAAGAGTACCTCGGATGAGAGTAGATCCACCAAAGCGAGTGAGGCTCAGGGGAGGATTTCCACCAAAGGGAGGGGTACAAACGGCAAGTGCCACCGGTGGGAGTGAGGCTGGGGGGAGTGCTACCATGAGCAACCTAGTACTATGACACTCTAGCAATATAAGCAAGAAATGCTTGAGATATAAACTCCATAAACTGTCGAGGGGAGTGCTACCATGAGCAACCTAGTATTGTGACACTCTAGCAATATAAGCAAGAGGTGCCTCAGATATACCCTCCATAAATTGCTCCTCTCTAATGGAGTGTGGAGTGATCGGTGGACTCTCCCTTACTTTTCCTTTCGTACTATTTTATTCAATATCATCCTTTGAAGTTATTCCATGTGTCATATGTTTAACAATCTTATGTTATTTTCTTGTCGATGACAAGTATATAACAAAATTTTAGTTTTTCACTTTCTTGATGTGAATCAAGTTGAGTAGTATGCCAGCGTTCCTGCTTGAATAGTTATATACAGACGCTAATTTCTGATTGCCGTTCTCCCAGTTCTCTTTCCATCTTCCACCTTATGTGAAGGAGATCTAAGATTCAAGGACAATCGATAAAGTCCTTATAATCGTCAAATATAATGGCTTGCCATAACACTATATAAAATCACAAAGGCCTTAACTGTGAGCAGTCCCCCTTCCGATTTTTCACGCACCACAACAAAGTAAAGTACTTAGAGATGGTCGTGAAAGCTTGAGCACCAACAACGATGGTCACATGGCAAAATGGAACGTACAGATGAGGTAGAGCATTATGTAGCATCGCTACTTGGTGCATATACCACCTAGACTCTCATACGACTGTAGTCAAAGGGACAAGCACTCAAGTGTAGGAGATTTGTGAGGTGGTAAAGTTGAGCACAAACTTGTGACACAGAAACGTGCACGGACAGAGATACCTAGCACGACGAGCCTCACCCCATAATGCAATAATGTCAATGCGTTCTAACATATACACGCATGGGCACATATATAATGCATGTCGGATTACCCGAGAGGGTCGCATTACATAAATAGATGTGTCGTGAATTGACCCTTATGCAATTGTGTACACGTTTACATGGCGCACGATGTGAATTGACCGTTATGCAATTCTGTAGGTTTTGGAAACTGGACATCCACTTTTAAGACAAGGTGCTTACGAGTACACGACGCATCCCAAAATTTCCTTCAACAAAAAAGATCTTCCATCTTACATCTCTGAAGGATTGATTGCCGATCTATTTATAAGAGCTTAAAACTCTAAGATTAGATTTTCTAGACTGTATCGCGAACATACTGTTTTGAAGTTCTTTAGATCAAGTTGTTCAAAACAGGTGCATGGCTGACCTCGTCGTCTCGCTGCGGCTTTGCAACTTGAAGCTTCTTGATCGCTTAATAAGCTATCCACCTGAACTAGAAGCTTCGATTACCACTGACATTCTTAGGAATGCGCAGTGTGGCTCCGGCTGCCCGGCATTAGAAGTCTTCTCATTCTTAAGTTCGGCAAAATACTAAAACAGTGAACCGTGTTTGACGAACATTTGAACTTTAATGTTCAAAGATTCTTTCAATAATTGTAAACTTTCCGTGATCACCATAAGTTTCCGTATAAAGTTCACAAGGCTCTCAAAGGATGACGTAAATAAAGAATTCAGTTTCTGCGCAATGAACATTGTACAGAAAATGATCTGATAAGTCCAAAGGGGCACGATGGTTGTATATCGTTCACGGAATTCAGTATGCTGGTATTCGCAAACCGCCGCCAAAGCTGCCCAAGAAGCCGTACAGCTCATTGATATTCATAGAATATCCATTGCATATCCATGCTGTGGTGCGCAATCAGAGCACTAAGACGTTCAAAACATTTACAAGATGTTCGCGGGCCGCCGCCCACGCTAGCATTAAGTTTTGTCTTTTTTTTTGTCTTTTTTTTTTTTTAATACAATGAATTGAAAAGACACACACCCGACCTCGTAACTTAGGGGCGCCCATCTTGGGGAACTCTAAGACATCTATCCCTAAGCGGGACTTGAACCTAGAAGCTGAAGGCACATCCGCTAAACACACGCCCGCTCTATACGCTAACATTCAATTACTACCTAAGACTGACTGCCCAAATCTTTGCACTTTAAATGTAGAATACATGCTCAAAATTCCATAATTGTCCAAGGTGGATCCCTACATAATGAGGTTGGTTTTTTTCCAATTCATTGTGTTTATAAAAGATAAAGAAATCCATTTTCTTTGTGAACTAGAGGTTTTCTTTGTAGATAACTAGTATATAACCTTTTCTGCTCCGATGGTTTCATCTTCATATGCCCTTTTATTATTCTATAGTTAAATTCTAATTGAATGAATATACGAGGTGCCATGGTCTCTATTGATGTAATCTTGGTAGCATTTTAACAGTTCTAGCTTATCACTAACAAATGGATTGACTTCCACGTGGAAGGCGGGACATTAACAGGCCGGGATGGGAGGGTCGAAACAGAATTTTACTTTTTCACTTTCGTGATTTGAATCAAGTTGAGTAGTGTGCCGGCGTTCCTGCTTGAATAGTTATATACACACGTAAATTTCCGATTGCCGTTATCCCAATTCTCTTTCCATATTCCGCCTTATGTGAAGGAGGTCTAAGCTTCAAGGACAAATTGAGTAGTGTGCTGGCGTTCCCGCTTGAATAGTTATATACACACTAAATTTATGATTGCCATTCTCCGAGTTCTCTTTCCAACATCCGCCTTATGTGAAGGAGATCTAAGTTTCAAGGACAATGGATAAAGTCCTTATATACTATGAGCAGTCCCCCTTCCATGCTTTCGCGCAGCACAACAACGTAAAGTACTTAGAGATGGTCGTGAAAGCTCGAGCACCAACAACGATGGTAGCATGGAAAAATCGAACGTACACATGAGGTAGACCATTAGGTAGCGTGGTTACTTGGTGAGGTGGTAAAGTTGAGCACAAACTTGTGACATAGAAACGTGGAAGGATAGAAATACCTAGCACGACAAGCCTCACCCCGTAATGCAATAATGTCAATGCGTTCTAGCATATACACGCATGGGCACATAACTGGTGCATGTACACATGTTTAAGAGTTGGGTTGTGGCTATTAGAATCGCATAACGGGAATGTGAAGGCAAGCAAGCGCATGGTTCTTTCAGATGAAGTAGCATAGCAGAAATATAAAACTATTGTCGGACTAACTGAGAGGGTCGCGTTACATAAATAGATGTGTCGTGACTATTCCCATGTTAGTACACGTTTACATGGTACGGGTACTCTGCCTCAATAGTGTGCACACATAGATGGGATGACCACATAGGGAGCAGATTAAGATCTATTCACCAAATCTGGGAGTACATGCACAATGCACTACGAACATGAAATACATAGAATAACTTAGACTAAGCATAGTGATGGATAAAGTGAATGTTATGTCTTTATATCAGGTTCAGATTTAAACTTAGTTAACCTTGATCTGCATTTGCTCACCCTCCACTGAATATTGAGGGTCGATAGACGACTCATGTTCATGAGATGGTATGGTCATGGTGCTCTCTAGCAGTACAAGAGGTCCGCTTGGATCTCACAGTGGAGACGAGAGGAATTACAAAATTGACAATGAAATGCTTTAGAATATCTTGACCATTGGTAGCATTGTCCTAATGCTCTCATAATAAGAGATATTGCATCGCTACATCCGTGAGAGTTTCCATAAATTCATCATAGATTAATGCATGGTGGTCTACGTTTATAGTCGTCTTCAACACATGCCAAGCAGAAGGATTGTGATTTCATCCATTAGGCTTGATGAATTGCTCAAAGCACCGAGAATCATCGGCAGTTGATAACCGTGACGGGGTTCTGGAATAATATTAGAATATACAAGTGTAAGCCTGGATACTCCCGGAGTCAAAGAATTCTCCAACCTATAGGATGGTGGATAAAAAATGTTTATTGATGCATACAAAGGGAAACTATGGACGAGGGCAAAGGCATAATTTACTTCTATAATCGGAGTGTTGAGGATCTCTAAAAGGGTTGTACAACACACATTTGCCCTTCCATGCAGGCACCAAGGGGAGGGGGTGTTCCTTAGAGATTCCTTGCACGTATGTTAGGGGACACTGTGGGCACCTGTGGGGCATATCTTGGATGCACTTCCTCATCTCAGTGACCTCATCACTACTTCTTGGCTTATCTCAACTTCTTGTGCACAATAGTCTATATTTCTATTGAGAGGTTTGTGTGCTTTGGATAATTTTGCTCTAGGCACAAAATTATGCACAACTATGAGGGGGATCTTCCAACGTCAATCATTGGATACCATCTAGCCAACTATCATGTAATGGAGATTCATGGTTTTGGGCATTGGGAATGCAATCTCCACTCATACTTGGAAACATGCTCTCATAGGTACAAGGTGTTCTAGCCTCCAAAGACTAGCATGTTTTCTTCAATGATTCTGAATTCTTTTCATCCAAATGGGTGCATAATGCTTTGTATTAGACTAGTGTCACTTCACATCCCATCCCACTAGCTCGGCATAGGAGTGATGGCCATCAATCACAAAAACATATGAGGGATATACTGCCCTAATAGCGGTGCAAATACATTGGAGTACTTTTGCCCTGGCATCAATATAGGTGTTGGTATGCATGCACTACCATAGTGTTGGTACAAGTGCCTATATAGGAATTGGTATTAGTGTGGAAAACTTATCCAAAGCATCGATATAGGCATTAGTTTAGGCATTGGTAAGTTCGTGGGCAAAAGCTTTGGTATGTTGTTGGACATACGGACACTCACACTGTCACCCATACCGATGGCCATATCTACAAAACTATCTTTGGGCAGAGTGTGTTGTCTCTTGCTCTAGTAGCATTACCATG
>CM035425.1:54212882-54227882 GCA_020310875.1 Ceratopteris richardii
AAGAGAATGTCCATTCAGATCAGTCTGCACATGTTCCTGTTCAGCAACCATTGAGACGTTCTGCACGTGTCTCATATCCACCTGATAGATATGTTCCAGGTTTAGATTTTGTTATGCTAGCAGATGCCGGTGAGCCCTCTTGCTACAAAGAGGCTATGCAGACAGAGGATCATGTCAAGTGGGAGCGTGCCATGAAGAGTGAGTTGGATTCTATTCACAAGAATGGTACTTGGGACTTAGTACCTTTGCCAAAGGGAAGGAAAGCTTTACCATGTAAATGGGTATATAAGCTGAAATTCACATCAGATAGTGCTTCTCCAAAATATAAAGCACGACTTGTTGCAAAGGGTTTTAAGCAACAACATGGTGTTGATTTTGAGGAAATCTTCTCCCCAGTGGTCAAGATGACTACTTTGCGCATGTTGCTTGGATTCGTTGCAATGGAGGACTTAGAGCTAGTCCAAATGGATGTGAAAACAGCTTTCTTGCATGGAGATCTTACAGATGAGATCTATATGGAACAACCAAAGGGTTATGTAGTTCCTGGCAAGGAAAGTCTAGTTTGTAAGCTCAAGAAGAGCTTGTATGGACTTAAACAGTCTCCTAGACAATGGTACCAAAAGTTTGATGCTTTTATGAAGTCCTAAGGCTATTCTCGGAGCAATGAGGATCATTGTCTCTACACAAAGAGATGTTCTGATGGCAGCTTGATATGCTTGATACTTTACGTCGATGATATGTTGATTGCTGGGAAGTCCTCTTATGATTTGTCAATTCTCAAAAAGAAGTTGAGTCAGACATTTGATATGAAGGATTTGGGGGATGCCAAACATATTCTTGGCATGCGCATTACTCGTGATAGGAGTAAAAGATGCATATACTTGTCTCAAAGTGAGTACATATCCAAAGTACTTCATCGATTCAATATGCAGGGTGGAAAGGCATTGAGTACACCTTTACCCACATATGTGAAATTGAGCAAGGATGACTGCCCAATATCAGATGAGGAAAAGGAATTCATGACCAAAATTCCCTATCAGTCTGCTGTTGGTAGTCTCATGTATGCTATGGTAGCTACGAGACCAGACATTGCATTTGCAGTGGGAGTTGTGAGCAGATATATGTCTAATCCTGGCAAGAAACATTGGGAAGCGGTCAAAATGATTTTGAGATATCTGAGTGGCACTAAGGACAAGTGTCTATGCTTAGGTAGAGGGAAAGCATCCATTATTGGTTACACAGATTCTGACTATGCTGGTTGTGTAGACAATCGTAAGTCTACATCAGGGTACATTTTTCATTTTGCTGGAGGTGCTATCTCTTGGAGATCTCGTCTTCAAGAATGTACAGCTGTTTCCACCACAGAAGCAGAGTATGTTGCAGCAAGTGAGGCATGTAAGGAAGCATTGTGGCTTTCTTGTCTTGCTTGTGATATGGGTTTGCCTCAGCATGTACCTCACTTGCTCAGTGATAGTCAGAGTGCCATTGCTTTGGCTAAGAATCCGGTCTATCATGCAAAGACCAAGCACATTGAGGTGCGGTATCACTTCATTAGAGATTGCTTAGCCACTGAGAGCATTATTCTTGAGAAGGTTCACACTCGAGATAATGTTGCAGATGCTTTGACTAAAGCTCTACCACAGGATAGCTTTCGACACTGTTGTCACTTGATGGGGGTTACTTGATTCTTGATCTTACACAGTCACTTGTATACTGTGTAACATGCCCATCAGGTGGGAGGTATAGTTTGTATACTTACACTCAGGTATTCTTTATCATTCTTTCTTTTTTCTCCCATAGTTACTCTGGCCATATTGGCCTTTAGTGGGAGATTGTTACCGTTAGTGTCCATGTGAAAGGCCAAATGGCCACCGGACACTTCTTTGTATATGTTCTTTAATAAAACATATAGTGGTCTGGTCAGTCATAGACTGTAAGTTCCACCGCATTTGAAAAACCTAAGAAGTCTGTCTTCGTGCTCCCTGTGTACTGCGTTTTCTGCGTATTCTACAACATCTGTGCGTAGTACTGTGTGTGGCGACCAGAGCTCGGTTTTCTACTTTGAGCATATCGTCGTGGAGCTCTCGAGAAGGAGAGTCCAGTGTGGTGCACGCCATCGAATTACTTCAACATGTATGTATGTAATATGCATGTATGTATGTGTATGTGTGTATGCATATGCATGAGTATGTAATCTCTTTCACTCTCTCTCTGTCTCTCTCTTTCATCTCTCTCTCTCTCTCTCTCTCTCTCTCTCTCCCCCTCCCTCTCTCTCTCTCTCGCTCTTTATGTATCTCTATATCTCTCTCTTTCTTTCATCTCTCTCTCTCTCTCTCTTTCTTTCATCTCTCTCTCTCTCGCTCTCTATCTCATTCTATATCAATCAAAAACAAAAGAATCACTTACCTCGATGTAATTGTTTGGAGCGTTGCCGTCAAAGTCCACTTAATGATGTCCTCCATCAAACTCAAAAGAACTCATGCCAAAAAGCTCCTGCAAAACTAAAGAGAAGAGAAATGTGAATAGGAAAAACACAAAGAAAGAGAAAGGGTGCTACAGTGTGTGTGATATTCACCAAAATTTTAGATCTAGAGAAATAGAGAGTTGTGTGTAGAGAGAGAGAGAGGGAGAGAAAGAGAGAGATGTGTGTACACAATATGCTCAGAATATAGTTCGCGTGCGCAAACTCGACAGTAGAAGACTTTGGTTCAAAATGCAAGCAAATGTCGAATTTTTGCTGTCGGGTCCCGTTAAAATGTTGCCTCGATATAAGCGTCGATATGAGCATCGGTATAACCATCGGTAATTTGCAGTAAATTACTAACGCATATACCGATACTCATACCGTTGGTATTCTATTCGTGATTTTCCAAGCATATTCAATGGTCATACCAATGCCGAAGCATGACCGTCGGTATGGACAACGTCGGTATGCCCCTCATATGTTGTAGTGTTAGATGAAAATACATGACGTGCTTAACGAAAATAAATTTGATCATCAAAATGATACTTACAAACTCATGATGTATAGTGTTGTACCTGCTGCTACCCAAACCTGATGCTCTAACTATATCTAGACATGTGGCCACCGCATCTAGCTGCTAACAATATCGATCAGGAGTGTGCAACTACTCATCGCAGATCACATACCACTTCTAAGCCTCCAACCATGCAAGCTTCTATAAGCCTGCTTCGAAATCATCACGAGCCTCTAATCATCCATGCAACATCATCTCATGTCCTGTGTGCTAAATCCATCCGGAACTTACAAAAGGGTATCCAAGTGCTAGCCGATACTCATGATAGATCGACCCTGTGATATAGTTCTATTTATCTCTATCTTGTTCACTCCATTTCACCATGAGAGAGTGTCCAAACTATATGGAGCACAGTGCCTTATGCACTCATGCATGCCTTTTCGGCCATATCCATCATTGGAGCTCCATCAAATATATGGGACACCTTGGAGTCCTCATGGTCATGAGAACCCCAAGGTGTATGTGGTGTACTATGAGACATACTTGCATCTGAACTACTCGCTCTAGGAGTAGAAGTGAGAGACACAATGTCCGTTGGACTGCCTTCACAAGATTTGCTTCCTTCAAAGCCACCTATAGATCTATCTCTAGAACCCACTCCTCTAGAGCGTGATCTCGACCGATTAGACGCACCAGTCGAGCCAACATTATATCGCACTATGGTGTCGAATGCATATTTCGACTACTACAGCCACTAGGGGATGGCCGATAGGATGGCCATGGTGGAGTCGTAAAGCCAAGAGTACCTCGGATGAGAGTAGACCCACCAAAGGGAGTGAGGCTCAGGGGAGGATTTCCACCAAAGGGAGGGGTGCCAACGGCAAGTGCCACCGGTGGGAGTGAGGCTGGGGGGAGTGCTACCATGAGCAACCTAGTACTATGACACTCTAGCAATATAAGCAAGAAATGCTTGAGATATAAACTCCATAAACTGTTGAGGGGAGTGCTACCATGAGCAACTTAGTAATGTGACACTCTAGCAATATAAGCATGAGGTGCCTCAGATATAAACTCCATAAATTGCTCCTCTCTAATGAAGTGTGGAGTGATCGGTGGACTCTCCCTTACTTTTCCTTTCGTACTATTTTATTCAATATCATCCTTTGAAGTTATTTCATGTGTCATATGTTAAACAATCTTATGTTATTTTCTTGTCGATGACAAGTATATAAGAGAATTTTACTTTTTCACTTTCTTGATGTGAATCAAGTTGAGTAGTGTGCCGGCGTTCCTGCTTGAATAGTTATATACACACGCTAATTTCTGATTGCCGTTCTCCCAGTTCTCTTTCCATCTTCTGCCTTATGTGAAGGAGATCTAAGATTCAAGGACAATCGATAAAGTCCTTATAATCGTCAAATATAATGGCTTGCCATAACACTATATAAAATCATAGAGGCCTCGACTGTGAGCAGTCCCCCTTCCAATTTTTCGCGCAGCACAACAAAGTAAAGTACTTAGAGATGGTCGTGAAAGCTTGAGCACCAACAACGATGGTCACATGGCAAAATGGAACATACAGATGAGGTAGAGCATTAGGTAGCGTGGCTACTTGGTGCATATACCACCTAGACTCTCATACGACTGTAGTCAAAGGGACAAGCACTCAAGTGTAGGAGATTTGTGAGGTGGTAAAGTTGAGCACAAACTTGTGACACAGAAACGTGCAAGGACAGAAATACCTAGCACGAGGAGCCTTAACCCATAGTGCAATAATGTCCATGCGTTCTAACATATACACGCATGGGCACATATATGATGCATGTCAGATTACCCGAGAGGGTCGCATTACATAAATAGATGTGTCGTGAATTGACCCTTATGCGATTCTGTACACGTTTACATGGCACGTGATGTGAATTGACCCTTATGCAATTCTGTAGGTTTCGGAAACTGGACATTCACTTTGAAGAGTGGGTGCTTACGACTACACGACACATCCCAACATTTCCTTCAACAAAAAAAATCTTCCGTCTTACATCTCTGAAGGATTGATTGCGGATCTATTTATAAGAGCTGAAAACTCTAAGATTAGATTTTCTGGGCTGTATCGCGAACATATTGTTTTGAAGTTCTTTAGATCAAGTTGTTCAAAACAGGTGCATGGCTGACCTCGTCGTCTCGCTGCGCCTTTGCAACTTGAAGCTTCTGGATCGCTTAATAAGCTATCCACCTGAACTGGAAGCTTCGATTACCACTGACATTCTTAGGAATGCGCAGTGTGGCTCCAGCTGCCTGGCATTAGAAGTCTTCTCATTCTAAAGTTCGGCAAAATACTAAAACAGTCAACCGTGTTTGACGAACATTTGAACTTTAATGTTCGAAGATTCTTTCAATAATTGTAAACTTTGCGTGATCACCATAAGTTTCCGTATAAAGTTCACAAGGCTCTCAAAGGATGACGTAAATAAAGAATTCCGTTTCTGCACAATGAACATCGTACAGAAAATGATCTGATAAGTCCGAAGGAGCACGATGGTTGTATATCCTTCACGGAATTCAGTATGCTGGTATTCGCATACCATCGCCAACGCTGCCCAAGAAGCCGTACAGCTCATTGATATTCATAGAATATCCATTGCATATCCATGCTGTGGTGCGCAATCAGAGCACTAAGACGTTCAAAACATTTACAAGATGTTCGCGGCCCGCCGCCCATGCTAGCATTAAGTTTTTTCTTTTTTTTTTGTGTTTTTTCTTTTTTTTTGTGTGTTTTTTTTTTAATACAATGAATTGAAAAGACACACACCCGACCTCGTAACTTAGGGGCACCTATCTTGGGGAACTCTAAGACATCTATCCCTAAGCGGGACTTGAACCTAGAAGCTCAAGGCACATCCGCTAAACACACGCCCGCTGTATACGCTAACATTCAGTTACTACCTAAGACTGACTGCCCAAATCTTTGCACTTTAAATGTAGAATACATGCTCAGAATTCCATAATTGTCCAAGGTGGGTCCCTACATAATGAGGTTGGTTTTTTTTCAATTCATTGTGTTTATAAAAGAAAAAGAAATCCATTTTCTTTGTGAACTAGAGGTTTCTTTGTAGATAACTAGTATATAACCTTTTCTGCTCCGATGGTTTCATCTTCATATGCCCTTTTATTATTCTATAGTTAAATTCTAATTGAATGAATATACGAGGTGTAATGGTCTCTATTGATGTAATCTTGGTAGCATTTTAACAGTTCTAGCTTATCACTAACAAATGGATTGACTTCCATGTGGAAGGCGGGACATTAACAGGCCGGGATGGGAGGGTCGAAACAGAATTTTACTTTTTTACTTTCGTGATTTGAATCAAGTTGAGTAGTGTGCCGGCGTTCCTGCTTGAATAGTTATATACACACGTAAATTTCTGATTGCCGTTATCCCAGTTCTCTTTCCATATTCCGCCTTATGTGAAGGAGGTCTAAGCTTCAAGGACAAATTGAGTAGTGTGCCGGCGTTCCCGCTTGAATAGTTATATAGACACCTAAATTTATGATTGCCATTCTCCCAGTTCTCTTTCTATCATCCGCCTTATGTGAAGGAGATCTAAGTTTCAAGGACAATGGATAAAGTCCTTATAATCGTCAAATATAATGGCTTGCTATAACACTGCATAAAAGCAAAAAAGCCTCGACTGTGAGCAGTCCCCCTTCCATGCTTTCGCGCAGCACAACAACGTAAAGTACTTAGAGATGGTCGTGAAAGCTCGAGCACCAACAACGATGGTAGCATGGAAAAATCGAACGTACACATGAGGTAGACCATTAGGTAGCGTGGTTACTTGGTGAGGTGGTAAAGTTGAGCACAAACTTGTGACACAAAAACGTGGAAGGACAGAAATACCTAGCACAACGAGCCTCACCCCGTAATGCAATAATGTCAATGAATTCTAACATATACACGCATGGGCACATAACTAATGCATGTACACATGTTTAAGAGTTGGGTTGTGGCTGTTAGAATCGCATAATGGGAATGTGAAGGCAAGCAAGCGCATGGTTCTTTCTGATGAAGTAGCGTAGCAGAAATATAAAACTATTGTCGGATTACCTGAGAGGGTCGCATTACATAAATAGATGTGTCGTGACTATTCCCATGTTAGTACACGTTTACATGGTACGGGTACTCTGCCTCAATAGTGTGTACACATAGATGGGATGACCACATAGGGAGCAGATTAAGATCTATTCACCAAATCTGGGAGTACATGCACAATGCACTACGAACATCAAATAGATAGAATAACTTAGACTAAGCATAGTAATCGGTAAAGTGAATGTTATGTCTTTATATCAGGTTCAGATTTAATCTCAGTTGACCTTGATCTCCATTTGCTCACCCTCCACTGAATATTGAGGGTCGATAGACGACTCATGTTCATGAGATGGTATGCTCATGGTGCTCTCTAGCAGTACAAGAGGTCCGCTTGGATCTCACAGTGGAGACGAGAGGAATAACAAAATTGACAATGAAATGCTTCAGAATATCTTGAGCGTTGTTAGCATTGTCGTAATGCTCTCATAATAAGAGATATTGCATCGCTACATTCATGAGAGTTTCCATAAATTCATCATAGATTAATGCATGGTGGTCTACGTTTATAGTCGTCTTCAACACATGCCAGGCAGAAAGATTATGATTTCATCCATTAGGCTTGATGAATTGCTCAAAGCACCGGGAATCATCGACAGTTGATAACCGTGACGGGGTTCTGGAATAATATTAGAATATACAAGTGTAAGCGTGGATACTCCCGGAGTCAAAGAATTCTCCAACCTATAGGATGGTGGATAAAAAATGTTTAAAGACGCATACAAAGGGAAACTATGGACGAGGGCAAAGGCATAATTTACTTCTATAATCGGAGTGTTGAGGATCTCTAAAACGGTTGTACAGCACACATTTGCCCTTCCATGCGGGCAGCAAGGGGAGGGGGTGTTCCTTAGATATTCCTTGCACGTATGTTAGGGGACACTGTGGGACCTCATCACTACTTCTTGGCTTATCTCAACTTGTTTTACACAATAGTCTATATTTCTATCGAGAGGTTTGTGTGCTTTGGATAATTTTGCTCTAGGCACAAAATTATGCACAACTATGAGGGGGATCTTCCAACTTCAATCATTGGATACCATCTAGCCAACTATCATGTAGTGGAGATTCATGGTTTTGGGCATTGGGAATTCAATCTCCACTCATACTTGGAAACATGCTCTCATAGGTACAAGGTGTTCTAGCCTCCAGAGACTAGCATGTTTTCTTCAATGATTCTGAATTCTTTTCATCCAAATGGGTGCATAATGCTTTGTATTAGACTAGTGTCACTTCACATCCCATCCCATTAGCTCCGCATAGGAGTGATGGCCATCAATCACAACAACATATGGGGGATATAATGCCCTAATAGTGGTGCAAATACATTGAAGTACTTTTGCCCTGGCATCAATATAGGTGCTGGTATGCATGCCACTACCATAGTATTGGTACAAGTGCCTATATAGGAATTGGTATAAGAGTGGATAACTTATCCAAAGCATCGATATAGGCATTAGTATAGGCATTGGTAAGTTCGTGGGCAAAAGCTTCGGTATGTTGTTGGACATACGGACACTCACACCATCACCCATACCGATGGCCATATCTACAAAACTATTTTTGGGCAGAGTGTGTTGTACAAAAGAGATATTCCATAAACAAACCATGTACAAAAGACATATATATTCCATAAATGAACCATGTACAAAAGTGTGTCAAACCACTACCATATATAAGCCAAATACAAAATGTTGCAAATTGTTTCCATATAGGAACCAAATACAAAATTGTGGTAAACTACTCCCATTTATGAGACAAATACAAAATTGTGGCACACCAATGCCATACACATGCCTAGAGGGATCAAACCATCTATATCTCCAATCTTCCAACAAAGGATGCTTCCATGAAGAGATTGCACCGCATCCCTCCATGTCCTGCAATACTCTAACTCATCCATAATGATATCCATAAGCCTCCTCTAGCATTTCGGAGGACAACCCACTGCAAACTCCTACAACAAATATGCAAAATGTTACACTACAACATATCGGGCATATATCGAGGCTTCTACCGAGGAAAATGAACGGGCACAATTTTGCCCCGACCTCGATGTAAGGGTCGCTGTAGGTGTCGGAACTAGAGCGCCGGTATAAGCAACGATATAAGCGCTGGTATAATCATCGGTATAAGCATCGGTATAAGTGTCAGTATAAGCGAAAATATAAGCCATGGTATGCCCGTGGGCAAAATAGTCGGTGTAGAGGAGGTACTGGGGTATCTGCTTTTAATGAAAGTAGAGAATGAAGATTAAACACGTCTAGTACGTCGCCTACTCAAGGGGGGTTCTCTTTAGGGAAGTATACCCTTTAACATTTCTTTGAGCAGATAACATGGATTGCACAGAGTGGTAAACACTTCAGAAAATATGGACAACCAATGACCAAGGAAGACCATACACTTCTTGATTCGAATCAGATGATTACAAGGTTGGGTAGAGTGATGCTCAATTGTACAAGCTTAGGGCTAACATGCCACCATAAACGTGAATAACCTTAATGCAACAGAGTCTTCCCCTCAGCTTAAGGGGGACCAAATATATGCAGATTAATCCCAGAACAATACAAATGATAAGAATTGTTCAAGAGAATAGAGCTTAACACCAATACTGACTCACAGAAAAGAAAGAAAATCCAAGGCACTCCCTTACACTATAGTGCTCATAGCCCTCCACTGAGAAGCCTACCCTCTTTATCCACACTACAGAGTAGCTCCTACAATAGGCTTGAAACCACCAAGTGCAAGAGAGAACTTTTGCACGTATACACGCGTCAACGTAACTCCAAAAAAAAATGTACCAAAAAGTGTCCCAGATGAGCACAAGTCCCTTGTTTTTATAGGCCCTCAATAGGCCAAGAAGGCTTTGCCGAATCTTCACGTCCATTGATCACGCGCCGGTGGAATGCCCAAAATTGGGGGGTAGGTCAAATATTCCACTTGATTTGAACTAGATCCACAAAATAGGTAGTCGCCGTGAATGGTTGGGGACAACTCCACTTTTAATAATTACCTTTTACCTTTTCACCTGCCATCCGAGATTCTCATTTTGTGTAATTTTGTTTCCTCACTAATTTAATCTCAGGCAATTCAATGAAGTGCCTGTAGCATGCATAGCCTCACTAGTTGGATTGCTTCCAGCCTTACCAAATGTCCATGACTATTTCTCCTAAGTGGTTGATAGTATGACTACTAAGCATGATGTGTTCATCCAGCCCACCAACTGCCCCTTTTGTCCCACCCACTATAACACCTTTTACCCCATGCTCTCTCAGATGCCTCCAAATCAAAGCGCCCACCAGGCCGAGAAGGAGTGTTGATTGCAGTAATCAGCTTCAGCTTCTTTATGTCCTCTAGTTTCTTTATGTCCTCCATTAGTGAGATGTTTCAGCGCTCAAGGTTTATCATTGGAAGTGGAGGAGATTGCAATACCTCATATGATCAAAGCATGAATTTGTGTGTGTGGGTGCGTGAGTGGATGTGTAGGTGTGTGTGTATGTGGGGGAACATGTGATTGTGTGGGTGTGTTGCATGTGTGTGCGTGTGGTTGTGTATGTATGTGTGGGTACAGGTGTATAGGCATACATGTGAATGTGCATATGTGTGCAATTGTGGGTGTGTGTGTATGTAAGTGTGTGTGTGTAGCGGGGTGGTGTGAGTGGAGGGCGGGGGTGGAGGTGAATGGAGGGGGAGGGTGTGGAGGAGAGTGGAGGGCAGGGGTGGAGTTGAGTGGAGGGGGCGGGTGGAGGAGAGTGGAGGGCGGGGGTGGAGTTGAGTGGAGGGGGCGGGTGGAGGAGAGTGGAGGGCGGGGGTGGAGTTGAGTGGAGGGGGCGGATGGAGGAGAGTGGAGGGCGGGGGGTGGAGTTCAGTGGAGGGGGCGGGTGGAGGAGAGTGGAGGGCGGGGGTGGAGTTGAGTGGAGGGGGCGGGTGGAGGAGAGTGGAGGGCGGGGGTGGAGTTGAGTGGAGGGGGCGGGTGGAGGAGAGTGGAGGGCGGGGGTGGAGTTGAGTGGAGGGGGCGGGTGGAGAAGAGTGGAGGGCGGGGGTGGAATTGAGTGGAGGGGGCGGGTGGAGGAGAGTGGAGGGCGGGGGTGGAGTTGAGTGGAGGGGGCGGGTGGAGGAGAGTGGAGGGCGGGGGTGGAGTTGAGTGGAGGGGGCGGGTGGAGGAGAGCGGAGGGCGGGGGTGGAGTTGAGTGGAGGGGGCGGGTGGAGGAGAGTGGAGGGCGGGGGTGGAGTTGAGTGGACGGGGCGGGTGGAGGAGAGTTGAGGGCGGGGGTGGAGTTGAGTGGAGGGGGCGGGTGGAGGAGAGTGGAGGGCGGGGGTGGAGTTGAGTGGAGGGGGCGGGTGGAGGAGAGTGGAGGAGAGTGGAGGGCGGGGGTGGAGTTGAGTGGAGCTCTTCTCATTCTAAAGTTCGGCGAAATACTAAAACAGTGAACCGTGTTTGATGAACATTTGAACTTTAATATTCGAAGATTCTTTCAATAATTGTAAACTTTGCGTGATCACAATAAGTTTCGGTATAAAGTTCTCAAGGCTCTCAAAGGATGACGTAAATAAAGAATTCCGTTTCTGCGCAATGAACATCGTACAGAAGATGATCTGATAAGTCCAAAGGAGCACGATGGTTGTATATCCTTCACCGAATTCAGTATGCTGGTATTCGCATACCGCCACCAAAGCTGCCCAAGAAGCCGTACAGCTCATTGATATTCATAGAATATCCATTGCATATCCATGCTCTGGTGCGCAATCAGAGCACTAAGACATTCAAAACATTTACAAGATGTTCGCGGCCCGCCGCCCACGCTAGCATTAAGTTTTTTCTTTTTTTTTTGTGTTTTTTATTTTTATTTTTTAATACAATTAATTCAAAAGACACACACCCGACCTCGTAACTTAGCGGCACCCATCTTGGGGAACTCTAAGACATCTATGCCTAAGCGGGACTTGAACCTAGAAGCTCAAGGCACACCCGCTAAACACACGCCCGCTGTATACGCTAACATTCAGTTACTACCTAAGACTGACTGCCCAAATCTTTGCACTTTAAATGTAGAATACATGCTCAAAACTCCATAATTGTCCAAGGTGGGTCCCTACATAATGAGGTTGGTTTTTTCCAATTCATTGTTTTTATAAAAGAAAAGGAAATCCATTTTCTTTGTGAACTAGAGGTTTCTTTGTAGATAACTAGTATATAACCTTTTCTGCTCCGATGGTTTCATCTTCATATGCCCTTTTATTATTCTATAGTTAAATTCTAATTGAATGAATATACGAGGTGTCATGGTCTCTATTGATGTAATCTTGGTAGCATTTTAACAGTTCTAGCTTATCACTAACAAATGGATTGACTTCCACATGGAAGGCGGGACATTAACAGGCCGGGATGGGAGGGTCGAAACAGAATTTTACTTTCTCACTTTCATGATTTGAATCAAGTTGAGTAGTGTGCCGGCGTTCCTGCTTGAATAGTTATATACACACGTAAATTTGTGATTGCCGTTATCCCAGTTCTCTTTCCATATTCCGCCTTATCAAGGACAAATTGAGTAGTGTGCCGGCGTTCCCGCTTGAATAGTTATATACAAACCTACAGCTCTAAGTTTCAAGGACAATGGATAAAGTCCTTATAATCGTCAATATAATGGCTTGCTATAACACTGCATAAAAGCAAAAAAGCCTCGTCTGTGAGCAGTCCCCCTTCCATGCTTTCGCGCAGCACAACAACGTAAAGTACTTAGAGATGGTCGTGAAAGCTCGAGCACCAACAACGATGGTAGCATGGAAAAATCGAACGTACACATGAGGTAGACCATTAGGTAGCGTGGTTACTTGGTGAGGTGGTAAAGTTGAGCACAAACTTGTGACACAGAAACGTGGAAGCACAGAAATACCTAGCACGACGAGTCTCACCCCGTAATGCAATAATGTCAATGCGTTCTAACATATACACGCATGGGCACATAACTGATGCATGTACACATGTTTAAGAGTTGGGTTGTGGCTGTTAGAATCGCATAACGGGAATGTGAAGGAAAGCAAGCGCATGGTTCTTTCTGACGAAGTAGCGTAGCAGAAATATAAAACTATTGTCGGATTACCTGAGAGGGTCGCATTACATAAATAGATGTGTCGTGACTATTCCCATGTTAGTACACGTTTACATGGTACAGGTACTCTGCCTCAATAGTGTGCACACATAGATGGGATGACCACATAGGGAGCAGATTAAGATCTATTCACCAAATCTGGGAGTACATGCACAATGCACTACGAACATGAAATACATAGAATAACTTAGACTAAGCATAGTGATGGATAAAGTGAATGTTATGTCTTTATATCAGGTCCAGATTCAAACTCAGTTGACCTTGATCAGCATTTGCTCACCCTCCACTAAATATTGAGGGTCGATAGACGACTCATGTTCATGAGATGGTATGGTCATGGTGCTCTCTAGCAGTACAAGAGGTCCGCTTGGATGTCACAGTGGAGAGGAGAGGAATAACAAAATTGACAATGAAATGTTTCAGAATATCTTGACCATTGTTAGCATTGTCGTAAAGCTCTCATAATAAGAGATATTGCATCGCTACATTCGTGAGAGTTTCCATAAATTCATCATAGATTAATGCATGGTGGTCTACGTTTATAGTCGTCTTCAACACATGCCAGGCAGAAAGATTGTGATTTCATCCATTAGGCTAGATGAATTGCTCAAAGCACCGAGAATCATCGGCAGTTGATAACCGTGACGGGGTTCTGGAATAATATTAGAATATACAAGTGTAAGCCTGGATACTCCCGGAGTCAAAGAATTCTCCAACCTATAGGATGGTGTATAAAAAATGTTTAAAGACGCATACAAAGGGAAACTATGGACGAGGGCAAAGGCATAATTTACTTTCATAATCGGAGTGTTGAGGATCTCTAAAACCGTTGTACAGCACACATTTGCCCTTCCATGCGCGCACCTAGGGGAGGGGGTGTTCCTTAGAGATTCCTTGCACGTATGTTAGGGGACACTGTGGGCACCTGTGGGGCATATCTTGGATGCACTTCCTCATCTCAGGGACCTCATCACTACTTCTTGGCTTATCTCAACTGCTTTTGCACAATTGTCTTTATTTCTATCGAGAGGTTTGTGTGCTTTGGATAATTTTGCTCTAGGCACAAAATTATGCACAACTATAAGGGGGATCTTCCAACGTCAATCATTGGATACCATGTAGCCAACTATCATGTAATGGATATTCATGGTTTTGGGCATTCGGAATTCAATCTCCACTCATACTTGGAAACATGCTCTCATAGGTACAAGGTGTTCTAGCCTCCAAAGACTAGCATGTTTTCTTCAATTATTCTGAATTGTTTTCATCCAAATGGGTGCATAATGCTTTGTATTAGACTAGTGTCACTTCACATCCCATCCCACTAACTCTGCATAGGAGTGATGGCCATCAATCACAACAACATATGAGGGTTATACTGCCCTAATAGTGGTGCAAATACATTGGAGTACTTTTGCCCTGGCATCAATATAGGTGCTGGTATGCATGCCACTACCATAGTGTTGGTACAAGTGCCTATATAGGAATTGGTATAAGAGTGGATAACTTATCCAAAGCATCGATATAGGCATTAGTATAGGCATTGGTAAGTTCGTGGGCAAAAGCTTCGGTATGTTGTTGGACATACGGACACTCACACCGTCACCCATACCGATGGCCATATCTACAAAACTATTATTGGGCAGAGTGTGTTGTCTCTTGCTCTAGCAGCATTACCATGTTGTTGTGTAGAAAAAGGCAATATATTTTGCCCGAAAAAAACTAAGTACATGTGAGATGTAGTCTAGTGGTTCTCCATTTACGA
>CM035425.1:54232882-54237882 GCA_020310875.1 Ceratopteris richardii
ACTGTGTGTGATATTCACCAAAATTTTAGATCTAGAGAAATAGAGAGTTGTGTGTAGAGAGAGAGAGAGGGAGAGAAAGAGAGAGATGTCTGTACACAATATGCTCAGAATATAGTTCGCGTGCGCAAACTCGACGGTAGCAGACTTTGGTTCAAAATGCAAGCCAATGTCGAACTTTTGCTCTCGGGTCCCGTTAAAATGTTGGCTCGATATAAGCGTCGATATGAGCGTCAGTAATTTCTAGTAAATTACTGTTGCATATACCGATACTCATACCGTTGGTATTCCATTCGTAATTTTCCAAGCATATTCAATGGTCATACCAATGCCAAAGCATGACCGTCGGTATGGACAACGTCGGTATGCCCCTCATATGTTGTAGTGTTAGATGAACATACATGACGTGCTTAACGAAAATAAATTTGATCATCAAAATGATACTTACAAACTTATGACGTATAGTGTTGTACCTACTGCTACCCAAACGTGATGCTCTAACTATATCTAGGCATGTGGCCACCGCATCAAGCTTCTAACAATATCGATCAGGAGTGTGCAGCTACTCATCGCAGATCATATACCACTTCTAAGCCTCTAACTATGCAAGCTTCTATAAGCCTGCTTCGAAAGCATCACGAGCCTCTAATCATCCATGCAACATCAACTCATGTCCTGTGTGCTAAATCCATCCCGAACTTACAAAAGGGTATCCAAGTGCTGGCCGATACTCATGATAGATCGACTCTATGATATAGTTCTATTTATCTCTATCTTGTTCACTCCATTTCACCATGAGAGAGTGTCCAAACTATATGGAGCAGAGTGCCTTATGCACTCATGCATGCCTTTTCGGCCATATCCATCATTGGAGCTCCATCAAAAATATGGGACACCTTGGAGTCCTCATGGTCATGAGAACCCCAAGGTGTATGTGGTGTACTATGAGACATACTTGCATCTGAGGTACTCCCTCTAGGAGTAGAAGTGAGAGACACAATGTGTGTTGGACTGCCTTCACAACATTTGCTTCCTTCAAAGCCACCTATAGATCTATCTCTGGAACCTACTCCTCTAGAGCGTGATCTCGACCGATTAGAGGCACCAGTCAAGTCAACATTATATCACACTATGGTGTCGAATGCATATTTTGACTACTAGAGTCACTAGGGCATGGCCGATAGGACGGCCATGGTGGAGTCCTAAAGCCAAGAGTACCTCAGATGAGAGTAGACCCACCAAAGGGAGTGAGGCTCAAGGGAGGATTTCCACCAAAGGGAGGGGTGCCAACGGCAAGTGCCACCGGTAGGAGTGAGGCTGGGGGGAGTGCTACCATGAGCAACCTAGTACTATGACACTCTAGCAATATAAGCAAGAAATGCTTGAGATATAAACTCCAGAAATTGTTGAGGGGAGTGCTACCATGAGCAACCTAGTATTGTGACACTCTAGCAATATAAGCAAGAGGTGCCTCAGATATAAACTCCATAAATTGCTCCTCTCTAATGGAGTGTGGAGTGATTGGTGGACTCTCCCTTACTTTTCCTTTCGTACTATTTTATTCAATATCATCCTTTGAAGTTATTCCATGTGCCATATATTTAACAATCTTATGTTATTTTCTTGTCGATGACAAGTATATAACATAATTTTACTTTTTCACTTTCTTGATGTGAATCAGGTTGAGTAGTGTGCCGGCGTTCCTGCTTGAATAGTTATATACACATGCTAATTTCTGATTGTCGTTCTCCCAGTTCTCTTTCCATCTTCCGCCTTATGTGAAGGAGATCTAAGATTCAAGGACAATCGATAAAATCCTTATAATCTTCAAATATAATGGCTTGCCATAACACTATATAAAATCACAAAGGCCTCGACTGTGAGCGGTCCCCCTTCCAATTTTCCGCGCAGCACAACAAAGTAAAGTACTTAGAGATGGTCCTGAAAGCTTTAGCACCAACAACGATGGTCGCATGGCAAAATGGAACGTACAAATGAGGTAGAGCATTAGGTAACATGGCTACTTGGTGCATATACCACCTAGACTCTCATACGACTGTAGTCAAAGGGACAAGCACTCGAGTGTAGGATATTTGTGAGGTGGTAAAGTTGAGCACAAACTTGTGACACAGAAACGTGCAAGGACAGAGATACCTAGCACGACGAGCCTCATGCCATAATGCAATAATGTCAATGCGTTCTAACATATACACGCATGGGCACATATATGATGCATGTTGGATTAACCAAGAGGGTCGCATTACATAAATAGATGTGTCGTGAATTGACCCTTATGCAATTCTGTACACGTTTACATGGCGCGCGATGTGAATTGACCCTTATGCAATTCTGTAGGTTTCGGAAACTGGACGTTCACTTTGAAGACAAGGTGCTTACGACTACACGACGCATACCAACATTTCCTTCAACAAAAAAGATCTTCCGTCTTACATCTCTGAAGGATTGATTGCCGATCTATTTATAAGAGCTTAAAACTCTAAGATTAGATTTTCTGGACTGTATCGCGAACATACTGTTTTGAAGTTCTTTAGATCAAGTTGTGCAAAACAGGTGCATGGCTGACCTCGTCGTCTCGCTGCGCCTTTGTAAGTTGAAGCTTCTTGATCGCTTAATAAGCTATCAACCTGAACTGGAAGCTTCGATTACCACTGACATTCTTAGGAATGCGCAGTGTGGCTCTAGCTGCCCGGCATTAGAAGTCTTCTCATTCTAAAGTTCGGTGAAATACTAAAACATTGAACCGTGTTTGACGAACATTTGAACTTTAATGTTCGAAGATTCTTTCAATAATTGTAAACTTTGCGTGATCACCATAAGTTTCCGTATTAAGTTCACAAGGCTCTCAAAGGATGACGTAAATAAAGAATTCCGTTTCTGCGCAATGAACATCGTACAGAAAATGATTTGATAAGTCTGAAGGAGCACGATGGTTGTATATCCTTCAGAGAATTCAGTATGCTGGTATTCGCATACCGCCGCCCAAGCTGCCCAAGAAGCCGTAGAGCTCATTGATATACATAGAATATCCATTGCATATCCATGCTGTGGTGCACAATCAGAGCACTAAGACGTTCAAAACATTTACAAGATGTTCGCGGCCCGCCGCCCACGCTAGCATTAAGTTTTTTCTTTTTTTTTGTGTGTTTTTTTTTTTTTTAATACAATGAATTGAAAAGACACACACCCGACCTCGTAACTTAGGGGCACCCATCTTGGGGAACTCTAAGACATCTATCCCTAAGTGGGACTTGAACCTAGAAGCTCAAGGCACATCCGCTAAACACACGCCCGCTGTATACGCTAACATTCAGTTACTACCTAAGACTGACTGCCCAAATCTTTGCACTTTAAATGTAGAATACATGCTCAAAATTCCATAATTGTCCAAGGTGGGTCCCTACATAATGAGGTTGGTTTCTTTCCAATTCATTGTCTTTATAAAAGAAAAAGAAATCCATTTTCTTTGTGAACTAGAGGTTTCTTTGTAGATAACTAGTATATAACCTTTTTTGCTCCGATGGTTTCATCTTCATATGCCCTTTTATTATTCTATAGTTAAATTCTAATTGAATGAATATACGAGGTGTCATGGTCTTTATTGATGTAATCTTGGTAGCATTTTCATAGTTCTAGCTTATCAGTGACAAATGGATTGACTTCCACGTGGAAGGCGGGACATTAACAGGCCAGGATGGGAGGGTCGAAACAAAATTTTACTTTTTCACTTTCGTGATTTGAATCAAGTTGAGTAGTGTGCCGGCGTTCCTGCTTGAATAGTTATATACACATGTAAATTTCCGATTGCCGTTATCCCAGTTCTCTTTCCATATTCCGCCTTATGTGAAGGAGGTCTAAGCTTCAAGGACAAATTGAGTAGTGTGCCGGCGTTCCCGCTTGAATAGTTATATAGACACCTAAATTTATGATTGCCATTCTCCCACTTCTCTTTCCATCATCCGCCTTATGTGAAGGAGATCTAAGTTTCAAGGACAATGGATAAAGTCCTTATAATCCTCAAATATAATGGCTTGCTATAACACTGCATAAAAGCAAAAAAGCCTCGACTCTGAGCAGTCCCCCTTCCATGCTTTCGCGCAGCACAACAACGTAAAGTACTTAGAGATGGTTGTGAAAGCTCGAGCACCAACAACAATGATAGCATGGAAAAATCGAACGTACACATGAGGTAGACCATTAGGTAGCGTGGTTACTTGGTGAGGTGGTAAAGTTGAGCACAAACTTGTGACACAGAAACGTGGAAGGACAGAAATACCTAGCATGACGAGCCTCACCCCGTAATGCAATAATGTCAATGCGTTCTAACATATACACGCATGGGCACATAACTGATGCATGTACACATCTTTAAGAGTTGGGTTGTGGCTGTTAGAATCGCATATCGGGAATGTGAAGGCAAGCAAGCACATGGTTCTTTCTGACGAAGTAGCATAGCAAAAATATAAAACTATTGTCGGATTACCTGAGAGGGTCGCATTACATAAATAGATGTGTCGTGACTATTCCCATGTTAGTACACGTTTAGATGGTACGGGTACTCTGCCTCAATAGTGTGCACACATAGATGGGATGACCACATAGGGAGCAGATTAAGATCTATTCACCAAATCTGGGAGTACATGCACAATGCACTACGAACATGAAATACATAGAATAACTTAGACTAAGCATAGTGATGGATAAAGTGAATGTTATGTCTTTATATCAGGTTCAGATTTAAACTCAGTTGACGTTGATCCTCATTTGCTCACCCTCCACTGAATATTGAGGGTCGATAGACGACTCATGTTCATGAGATGGTATGGTCATGGTGCTCTCTAGCAGTACAAGAGGTCCGCTTGGATCTCACAGTGGAGACGAGAGGAATAACAAAATTGATAATGAAATGCTTTAGAATATCTTGACCATTGTCAGCATTGTCGTAATGCTCTCATAATAAGAGATATTGCATTGCTACATTCGTG
>CM035425.1:54242882-54245382 GCA_020310875.1 Ceratopteris richardii
CCTCGATGTAATTGTTTGGACCGTTGTTGTCAAAGTCCACTTAATGATGTCCTCCATCGAACTCCAACGTACTCATGCCAAAAAGCTCCTGCAAAACTAAAGAGAAGAGAAATTTGAAAAGGGAAAACACAAAGAAAGAGAAAGGGTGCTACAGTGTGTGTGATATTCACCAAAATTTTAGATCTAGAGAAATAGAGAGTTGTGTGTAGAGAGAGAAAGCGGGAGAGAAAGAGAGAGATGTGTGTACACAATATGCTCAGAATATAGTTCGCGTGCACAAACTTGACAGTAGCAGACTTTGGTTCAAAATGCAAGAAAATGTCGAATTTTTGCTCTCGAGTCCCGTTAAAATGTTGCCTCGATATAAGTGTCGATATGAGCATCGGTATAACCATCGGTAATTTCCAGTAAATTACTGATGCATATATCGATACTCATACTGTTGGTATTCCATTCGTAATTTTCCAAGCATATTCAATGGTTACACCAATGCCAAAGCATTGCAGTCGGTATGGACAACATCGGTATGCCCCTCATATGTTGTAGTGTTAGATGAACATACATGACGTGCTTAACGAAAATAAATTTGATCATCAAAATGATACTTACAAACTCATGACGTATAGTGTTGTACCTGCTGCTACCCAAACGTGATGCTCTAACTATATCTAGACATGTGGCCACCGCATCTAGCTGCTAACAATATCGATCAGGAGTGTGCAGCTACTCATCGCACATCATATACCACTTCTAAGACTCTAACCATGCAACCTTCTATAAGCCTACTTCAAAAGCATCACGAGCCTCTAATCATCCATGCAACATCATCTCATGTCCTGTGTGCTAAATCCATCCCGAACTTACAAAAGGGTATCCAAGTGCTAGTCGATACTCATGATAGATCGACTCTGTGATATAGTTCTATTTATCTCTATCTTGTTCACTCCATTTCACCATGAGAAAGTGTCCAAACTATATGGAGCACAGTGCCTTATGCACTCATGCATGCCTTTTCGGCCATATCCATCATTGGAGCTCCATCAAATATATGGGACACCTTGGAGTCCTCATGGTCATGAGAACCCCAAGGTGTATGTGGTGTACTATGAGACATACTTGCATCTGAGGTACTCGCTCTAGGAGTAGAAGTGAGAGACACAATGTCTGTTGGACTGCCTTCACAACATTTGCTTCCTTCAAAGCCACCTATAGATCTATCTCTGGAACCTACTCCTCTAGAGCGTGATCTAGACCGATTAGACGCACCAGTCGAGCCAACATTATATCGCACTATGGTGTCGAATGCATATTTCGACTACTAGAGCCAGTAGGGGATGGCCGATAGGACGGCCATGGTGGAGTCGTAAAGCCAAGAGTACCTCGGATGAGAGTAGACCCACCAAAGGGAGTGAGGCTCACGGGAGGATTTCCACCAAATGCGCAGCACAACAACGTAAAGTACTTAGAGATGGTCGTGAAAGCTCGAGCACCAACAACGATGGTAGCATGGAAAAATCGAACGTACACATGAGGTAGACCATTAGGTAGCATAGTTACTTGGTGAGGTGGTAAAGTTGAGCACCAACTTGTGACACAGAAACGTGGAAGGACAGAAACACCTAGCACGACGAGCCTCACCCCGTCATGCAATAATGTCAATGTGTTCTGACATATACACGCATGGGCACATAACTGATGCATGTACACATGTTTAAGAGTTGGGTTGTGGCTGTTAGAATCGCATAACGGGAATGTGAAGGCAAGCAAGCGCATGGTTCTTTCTGACAAAAGTAGCGTAGCAGAAATATAAAACTATTATCGGATTACCTGAGAGGGTCGCATTACATAAATAGATGTGTCGTGACTATTCCCATGTTAGTACACGTTTACATGGTACGGGTACTCTTCCTCAATAGTGTGCACACATAGATGGGATGTCCACATAGGGAGCAGATTAAGATCTATTCACCAAATCTGGGAGTACATGCACAATGCACTACGAACATGAAATACATAGAATAACTTAGACTAAGCATAGTGATGGATAAAGTGAATGTTATGTCTTTATATCAGGTTCAGATTTAAACTCAGTTGACCTTGATCTGCATTTGCTCACCCTCCACTGAATATTGAGGGACGATAGACGACTCATGTTCATGAGATGGTATGGTCATGGTGCTCTCTAGCAGTACAAGAGGTCCACTTGGATCTCACAGTGGAGACGAGAGGAATAACAAAATTGACATTGAAATGCTTCAGAATATCTTGACCATTGTTAGCATTGTCATAATGCTCTCATAATAAGAGATATTGCATCGCTACATTCGTGAGAGTTTCCATAAATTCATCATAGATTAATGCATGGTGGTCTACCTTTATAGTCGTCTTCAACACATGCTAGGCAGAAAGATTGTGATTTCATCCATTAGGCTTGATGAATTGCTCAAAGCACCGGGAATCATCGGCAGTTGATAACCGGTACGAGGTTCTGGAATAATAT
>CM035425.1:54250382-54252882 GCA_020310875.1 Ceratopteris richardii
TATGTGTGTATGTATGTATGCATATGCATGTGTGTACATATACATGTGTGTGCATACATGTATGTATGTATATGTGTGTGTACATGTATCTATGTGAGTATGAGTATGCATATGTGTGTGTATGTAATATGCATGTATCTATGTAATATGCATGTATGTATGTATATGTGTGTATGCATATGCATGTGAGTATGTAATCTCTTTCACTCTCTCTCTGTCTCTCTCTTTCATCTCTCTCTCTCTCTCTCTCTCGCTCTTTATGTTTCTCTATATCTCTCTATTTCTTTCATCTCTCTCTCTCTTTCTTTCATCTCTCTCTCTCTCTATCTCATTCTATATCAATCAAAAACAAAAGAATCACTTACCTCGATGTAATTGTTTGGAGCGTTGTCGTCAAAGTCCACTTAATGATGTCCTCCATCGAACTCCAAAGAACTCATGCCAAAAAGCTCCTACAAAACTAAAGAGAAGAGAAATTTGAAAAGGGAAAACACAAAGAAAGAGAAAGGGTGCTACAGTGTGTGTGATATTCACCAAAATTTTAGATCTAGAGAAATAGAGAGTTGTGTGTAGAGAGAGAGAGGGAGAGAAAGAGAGAGATGTGTGTACACAATATGCTCAGAATATAGTTTGCGTGCGCAAACTCGACAGTAGCAGACTTTGGTTCAAAATGCAAGCAAATGTCAAATTTTTGCTTTCGGGTCCCGTTAAAATGTTGCCTGGATATAAGCATCGATATGAGCATCGGTATAAGCATTGGTAATTTCCAGTAAATTACTGACGCATATACCGATACTCATACCGTTGGTATTCTATTCGTAATTTTCCAAGCATATTCACTGGTCATACCAATGCCGAAGCATGACCGTCGGTATGGACAATGTCGGTATGCCCCTCATATGTTGTAGTGTTAGATGAACATACATGACGTGCTTAATGAAAATAAATTTGATCATCAAAATGATACTTACAAACTCATGACGTATAGTGTTGTACCTGCTGCTACCCAAACATGATGCTCTAACTATATCTAGACATGTGGCCACCGCATCTAGCTGCTAAAAATATCGATCAGGAGTGTGCAGCTACTCATCGCAGATCATATACCACTTCTAAGCCTCTAACCATGCAAGCTTCTATAAGCCTGCTTCAAAAGCATCACGAGCCTCTAATCATCCATGCAACATCATCTCATGTCCTGTGTGCTAAATCCATCCTGAGCTTACAAAAGGGTATCCAAGTGCTGGCCGATACTCATGATAAATCGACTCTGTGATATAGTTCTATTTATCTCTATCTTGTTCACTCCACTTCACCATGAGAGGGTGTCCAAACTATATGGATCACAGTGCCTTATGCACTCATGCATGCTTTTTTGGCCATATCCATCATTGGAGCTCCATCAAATATATGGGACACCTTGGAGTCCTCATGGTCATGAGAACCCCAAGGTGTATGTGGTGTACTATGAGACATACTTGCAACTGAGGTACTCGCTTTAGGAGTAGAAGTGAAAGACACAATGTCTGTTGGACTGCCTTCACAACATTTTCTTCCTTCAAAGCCACCTATAGATCTATCTCTAGAACCTACTCCTCTAGAGCGTGATCTCGACCGATTAGACGCACCAGTCGAGCCAACATTATATCGCACTATGGTGTCGAATGCATATTTCGACTACTAGAGCCACTAGGGGATGGCCGATAGGACGGCCATGGTGGAGTCGTAAAGCCAAGAGTACCTCGGATGAGAGTAGACCCACCAAGGGGAGTGAGGCTCAGGGGAGGATTTCCACCAAAGGGAGGGGTGGGAGTGAGGCTAGGGGGAGTGCTACCATGAGCAACCTAGTACTATGACACTCTAGCAATATAAGCAAGAAATGCTTGAGATATAAGCTCCATAAACTGTCGAGGGGAGTGCTACCATGAGCAACTTAGTATTGTGACACTCTAGCAATATAAGCAAGAGGTGCCTCAGATATAAACTCCATAAATTGCTCCTCTCTAATGGAGTGTGGAGTGATCGGTGGACTCTCCCTTACTTTTCCTTTCGTACTATTTTATTCAATATCATCCTTTAAAGTTATTTCATGTGTCATATGTTTAACAATGTGATGTTATTTTCTTGTCGATGACAAGTATATAACAGAATTTTACTTTTTCACTTTCTTGATGTGAATCAAGTTGAGTAGTGTGCCGGCGTTCCAACTTGAATAGTTATATACACACGCTAATTTCTTATTGCCGTTCTCCAAGTTCTCTTTCTATCTTCCGCCTTATGTGAAGGAGATCTAAGATTCAAGGACAATGGATAAAGTCCTTATAATCGTCAAATATAATGGCTTGCTATAACACTGCATAAAAGCAAAAAAGCCTCGCCTGTGAGCAGTCCCCCTTCCATGCTTTCGTGCAGCACAACAACGTAAAGTACTTAGAGATGGTCGTGTAAGCTCGAGCACCAACAACGATGGTAGCATGGAAAAATCGAACGTACACATGAG
>CM035425.1:54257882-54265382 GCA_020310875.1 Ceratopteris richardii
TGTATGTGTATGTATGTGTATGTATGTGTATATATGTATGCATGTGTATATGTGTGCATGTGTGTATGTATTATGTGCGTATATGTGTAAACATCAAAAACCCTAATCCTAAAACCCTAACCCTAAAACATGTATGTGTGTGTGTGTATGTATGCATATGTGTATGTAATATGTATGCATGTGTGTGTATGTATCGCTAAGTCTCTCTCTTTCTATATATCTATATCTCTCTCTTTATCTCCCTCTCTCTCTCATCTCTCTCTCCCTCTTTCTATCTCTCTCTCTATTATTCTCTCTCTCTTTCATATCTCTCTCTCTTTCTCTCTCTATATGTATATTAATAAAAAAGAACAAAACAAGCACTTACATCGATGTAATTCTTTTGATCGCACTCGTCAAAGCCGAATCGATGTCCTCTCTTGTCAAATTCCAAAGGATCGATGCCAAAAAGCTCCTGCAAAACAAAAGAAAAGAGAAATTAAGAAATAGAAGACATAGAGAAAGAGAGACAGTGAAAGACTACACATATCACTTACCAAGATGTGAGAGAGAGAGAGATATGTGTGTAGGGAGAGAGAGATAGAGAGAGAAAGAGATGTGTGTAGGGGGAGAGAGAGACAAAGAGATGTGTGTATGCATGTGTATATGTATTATGTGTGTATATGTGAAAAAGTCAAAAACCATAACCCTAAAACCCTAACCCTAAAACATGTATATGTGTGTATGTGTGTATTTATATGTGGTGTGTGTGTATGTGTATGTTCATGTATGCATGTGTGTCTATACATATGTGAATGTGTATATATATGTGCATGTGTATGTAGTATGCATGTGTGTATGTATGTATGTGTGTGTGTACATGCATATGTGTGTGTATGTATGTATGCATATGCATGTGTGTATGCACATTTGTGTGTGTATACATATGTGAGTGTGTATGTATATGTGCATGTGTATGTATGTATGTATGTGTATGTGTACTTGCAAATATGTGTGTTTGTATGTATGCATATGCATGTGTGTACGTATACATGTGTGTGCATACATGTATGTATGTATATGTGTGTGTATATGTATCTATGTGAGTATGAGTATGCATATGTGTGTGTATGTAATATGCATGTATGTATGTAATATGCATGTATGTATGTAATATGCATGTATGTATGTATATGTGTGTATGCATATGCATGTGAGTATGTAATCTCTTTCACTCTCTCTCTATCTCTCTCTTTCATCTCTCTCTCTCTCTCCCCCCTCTCTCTCTCTCTCTCTATCTCTCTCTCCTCGCTCTTTATGTTTCTCTATATCTCTCTGTTTCTTTCATCTCTCTCTCTCTCTTTCTTTCATCTCTCTCTCTCTCTCTGTATTCATTCTATATCAATCAAAAACAAAAGAATCACTTACCTCAATGTAATTGTTTGGAGCGTTGTCGTCAAAGTCCACTTAATGATGTCCTCCATCGAACTCCAAAGAACTTATGCCAAAAAGCTCCTGCAAAACTAAAGAGAAGAGAAATTTGAAAAGGGAAAACACAAAGAAAGAGAAAGGGTGCTAAAGTGTGTGTGATATTCACCAAAATTTTAGATCTAGAGAAATAGAGGGTTGTGTGTAGAGAGAGAGAGGGAGATAAAGAGAGAGATGTTTGTACACAATATGCTCAGAATATAGTTCGCGTGCACAAACTCGACAGTAGCAGACTTTGGTTCAAAATGCAAGCAAATGTCGAGTTTTCGCTCTCGGGTCCCGTTAAAATGTTGCCTCGATATAAGCATCGATATGAGCATCGGTATAAGCATTAGTAATTTGTAGTAAATTACTAACGCATATACCGATACTCATACAGTTGGTATTCCATTCCTCATTTTCCAAGCATATTCAATGGTCATACCAATGCCAAAGCATGACTGTCGGTATGGACAACGTCGGTATTCCCCTCATATGTTGTAGTGTTAGATGAACATACATGACGTGCTTAACGAAAATAAATTTGATCATGAAAATGATACTTACAAACTCATGACGTATAGTGTTGTACCTGCTGCTACCCAAACGTGATGCTCTAACTATATCTAGACATGTGGCCACCGCATCTAGCTTCTAACAATATCGATCAGGAGTGTGCAGCTACTCATCGCAGATCATATACCACTTCTAAGCCTCTAACCATGCAAGCTTCTATAAGCGTGCTTCGAAAGCATCACGAACCTCTAATCATCCATGCAACATCAACTCATGTCCTATGTGCTAAATCCATCCGAAACATACAAAAGAGTATCCAAGTGTTGGCCGATACTCATGATAGATCGACTCTGTGATATAGTTCTATTTATCTTTATCTTGTTCACTCCATTTCACCATGAGAGAGTGTCCAAACTATATGGAGCACAGTGCCTTATGCACTCATGCATGCCTTTTCGGCCATATCCATCATTGGAGCTCCATCAAATATATGGGACACCTTGGAGTCCTCATGGTCATGAGAACTCCAAGGTGTATGTGGTGTACTATGAGACATACTTGCATCTGAGGTACTCGCTCTAGGAGTACAAGTAAGAGACACAATGTCTGTTGGACTCCCTTTACAACATTTGCTTCCTTCAAAGCCACCTATAGATCTATCTCTGGAACCTACTCCTCTAGAGCGTGATCTCGACCGATTAGACGCACCAATCGAGCCAACATTGTATCGCACTATGGTGTCGAATGCATATTTCGACTACTAGAGCCACTAGGGGATGGCCGATAGGACGGCCATGGTGGAGTCGTAAAGCCAAGAGTACCTCGGATGAGAGTAGACCCACCAAAGGGAGTGAGGCTCAGGGGAGGATTTCCACCAAAGGGAGGGGTGCCAACGGCAAGTGCCACCGGTGGGAGTGAGGCTGGGGGGAGTGCTACCATGAGCAACCTAGTACTATGACACTCTAGCAATATAATCAAGAAATGCTTGAGATATAGACTCCATAAACTGTCGAGGGGAGTGCTACCATGAGCAACCTAGTATTGTGACACTCTAGGAATATAAGCAAGAGGTGCCTCAGATATAAACTCCATAAATTGCTCCTCTCTAATGGAGTGTGGAGTGATCGGTGGACTCTCCCTTACTTTTCCTTTCGTACTATTTTATTCAATATCATCCTTTGAAGTTATTCCATGTGTCATATGTTTAACAATCTTATGTTATTTTCTTGTCGATGACAAGTATATAACAGAATTTTACTTTTTCAGTTTCTTGATGTGAATCAAGTTGAGTAGTGTGCCGGCGTTGCTTCTTGAATACTTATATACACACGCTAATTCCTTATTACCGTTCTCCCAGTTCTCTTTCCATCTTCCGCCTTATGTGAAGGAGATCTAAGACTCAAGGACAATCGATAAAGTCCTTATAATCGTCAAATATAATGGCTTGCCATAACACTATATAAAATCACAAAGGCCTCGACTGTGAGCAGTCCCCCTTCCAATTTTTCGCGCAGCACAACAAAGTAAAGTACTTAGAGATGGTCGTCAAAGCTTGAGCACCAACAACGATGGTCGCATGGCAAAATGGAACGTACAGATGAGGTAGAGCATTAGGTAGCATGGCTACTTGGTGCATATACCACCTAGGCTCTCATACGACTGTAGTCAAAGGGACAAGCACTCGAGTGTAGGAGATTTGTGAGGTGGTAAAGTTGAGCACAAACCTGTGACAGAGAAACGTGCAAGGAAAGAAATACCTAGCACGACGAATTGACCCTTATGCAATTCTGTACACGTTTACATGGCGTGCGATGTGAATTGACCCTTATGCAATTCTGTAGGTTTCGGAAACTGGACATTCACTTTGAAGACAAGGTGCTTACGACTACACGACGCATCCCAACATTTCCTTCAACAAAAAAGATCTTGCGTCTTACATCTCTGAAGGATTAATTGCCGATCTATTTATAACAGCGTAAAACTCTAAGATTAGATTTTCTGGACTGTATCGCGAACATACTATTTTGAAGTTCTTTAGATCAAGTTGTTCAAAACAGGTGCATGGCTGACCTCGTCGTCTCGCTGCGCCTTTGCAACTTGAAGCTTCTTGATCGCTTAATAAGCTATCCACCTGAACTGGAAGCTTCGATTACCACTGACATTCTTAGGAATGTGCAGTGTGGCTCCGGCTGCCCGGCATTAGAAGTCTTCTCATTCTAAAGTTCGGCAAAATACTAAAATAGTGAACCGTGTTTGACGAACATTTGAACTTTAATGTTCGAAGGTTCTTTCAATAATTCTAAACTTTGCGTGATCACTATAAGTTTCCGTATAAAGTTCACAAGGCTCTCAAAGGATGACGTAAATAAAGAATTTTATTTCTGCGCAATGAACATCGTACAGAAAATGATCTGATAAGTCCCAAGGAGCACGATGGTTGTATATCCTTCACGGAATTCAGTATGCTGGTATTCGCATACCGCCGCCAAAGCTGCCCAAGAAGTCGTACAGCTCATTGATATTCATAGAATATCCATTGCATATCCATGCTGTACTGCGCAATCAGAGTACTAAGACGTTCAAAACATTTACAAGACACACACCCGACCTCGTAACTTAGGGGCACCCATCTTGGGGAACTCTAAGACATCTATCCCTGAGCAGGACTTGAACCTAGAAGCTCAAGGCACATCCGCTAAACACACGCCCGCTGTATACGCTAACATTCAGTTACTACCTAAGACAGACTGTCCAAATCCTTGCACTTTAAATGTAGAATACATGCTCAAAATTCCATAATTGTCTAAGGTGGGTCCCTACATAAAGAGGTTGGTTTCTTTCCAATTCATTGTGTTTATAAAAGAAAAAGAAATCCATTTTCTTTGTGAACTAGAGGTTTCTTTGTAGATAACTAGTATATAACCTTTTCTGCTCCGATGGTTTCATCTTTGTATGCCCTTTTTATTATTCTATAGTTAAATTTTAATTGAATGAATATACGAGGTGTCATAGTCTCTATTGATGTAATCTTGGTAGCATTTTAACAGTTCTAGCTTATCACTAACAAATGGATTGACTTCCATGTGGAAGGCGGGACATTAACAGGCCGGGATGGGAGGGTCGAAACAGAATTTTACATTTTCACTTTCGTGATTTGAATCAAGTTGAGTAGTGTGCCGGCGTTCCTTCTTGAATAGTTATATACACACGTAAATTTCTGATTGCCGTTATCCCAGTTCTCTTTCCATATTCCGCCTTATGTGAAGGAGGTCTAAGCTTCAAGGACATATTGAGTAGTGTGCCGACGTTACTGCTTGAATAGTTATATACACACCTAAATTTATGATTGCCATTCTCCCAGTTCTCTTTCCATCATCCGCCTTATGTGAAGGAGATCTAAGTTTCAAGGACAATGGATAAAGTCCTTATAATCGTCAAATATAATGGCTTGCTATAACACTGCATAAAAGCAGAAAAGCCTCGACTGTGAGCAGTCCCCCTTCCATGCTTTCGCGCAGCACAACAACGTAAAGTACTTAGAGATGGTCGTGAAAGCTCGAGCACCAACAACGATGGTAGCATGGAAAAATCAAACGTACACATGAGGTAGACCATTAGGTAGCGTGGTTACTTGGTGAGGTGGTAGAGTTGAGCACAAACTTGTGACACAGAAACGTGGAAGGACAGAAATACCTAGCACGACGAGCCTCACCCCGTAATGCAATAATGTCAATGCGTTCTAACATATACACGCATGGGCACATAACTGATGCATGTACACATGTTTAAGAGTTGGGTTGTGGCTGTTAGAATCGCATAACGCGAATGTGAAGGCAAGCAAGCGCATGCTTCTTTCTGACGAAGTAGCGTAGCAGAAATATAAAACTATTGTCCGATTACCTGAGAGGGTGGCATTACATAAATAGATGTGTCGTGACTATTCCCATGTTAGTACACGTTTACATGGTACGGGTACTCTTCCTCAATAGTGTGCACAAATAGATGGGATGACCACATAGGGAGCAGATTAAGATCTATTCACCAAATCTGGGAGTACATGCACAATGCACTACGAACATGAAATACATAGAATAACTTAGACTAAGCATAGTGATGGATAAAGTGAATGTTATGTCTTTATATCAGGTTCAGATTTAAACTCAGTTGACCTTGATTTGCATTTGCTCACCCTCCACTGAATATTGAGGCTCGATAGACGACTCATGATCATGAGATCGTATGGTCATGGTGCTCTATAGCAGTACAAGAGGTCCGCTTGGATCTCACAGTGGAGACGAGAGGAATAACAAAATTGACAATGAAATGCTTCAGAATATCTTGACCATTGTTAGCATTGTCATAATGCTCTCATAATAAGAGATATTGCATCGCTACATTCGTGAGAGTTTCCATAAATTCATCATAGATTAATGCATGGTGGTCTACGTTTATAGTCGTCTTCAACACATGCCCGGCAGAAGGATTGTGATTTCATCCATTAGGCTTGATGAATTGCTGAAAGCATCAGGAATCATCGGCAGTTGATAACCGTGACGGGGTTCTGGAATAATATTAGAATATACAAGTGTAAGCCTGGATACTCCCGGAGTCAAAGAATTCTCCAACCTATAGGATGGTGGATAAAAAATGTTTAAAGACGCATACAAAGGGAAACTATGGACGAGGGCAAAGGCATAATTTACTTCTATAATCGGAGTGTTGAGGATCTCGAAAACGGTTGTACAACACACATTTGCCCTTCCATGCGGGCACCAAGGGGAGGGGGTGTTCCTTAGAGATTCCTTGCACATATGTTAGGGGACACTCTGGGCACCTGTGGGGCATATCTTGGATGCACTTTGTCATCTCAGGGACCTCATCACTACTTCTTGGCTTATCTCAACCTCTTTTGAACAATAGTCTATATTTCTATCAAGAGGTTTGTGTGCTTTGCATAATTTTGCTCTATGCACAAAATTATGCACAACTATGAGGGGGATCTTCCAACGTCAATTATTGGATACCATCTAGCCAACTATCATGTAATGGAGATTCATGGTTTTGGGCATTGGGAATTCAATCTCCACTCATACTTGGAAACATGCTCTCATAGGTACAAGGTGTTCTAGCCTCCAAAGACTAGCATGTTTTCTTCAATGATTCTGAATTCTTTTCATCCAAATGGGTGCATAATGCTTTGTATTAGACTAGTGTCACTTCACATCCCATCCCACTAGCACCGCATAGGAGTGATGGCCATCAATCACAACAACATATGAGGGATATACTGCCCTAATAGTGGTGCAAATACATTGGAGTACTTTTGCCCTGGCATCAATATAGGTGTTGGTATGCATGCCACTACCATAGTGTTGGTACAAGCGCCTATATAGGAATTGGTATAAGAGTGGATAACTTATCCAAAGCATCGATATAGGCATTGGTAAGTTCATGGGCAAAAGCTTCGGTATGTTGTTGGACATACGGACACTCACACCGTCACCCATAGCGATGGCGATATCTACAAAATTATTTTTG
>CM035425.1:54270382-54272882 GCA_020310875.1 Ceratopteris richardii
AAACTCATGACGTATAGTGTTGTACCTGCTGCTACCCAAACGTGATGCTCTAACTATATCTAGACATGTGGCCATGGCATCTAGCTGCTAACAATATCGATCACGAGTGTGCAGCTACTCATCGCAGATCATATACCAGTTCTAAGCCTCTAACCATGCAAGCTTCTCTAAGCCTGCTTCGAAAGCATCACGAGCCTCTAATCATCCATGCAACATCATCTCATGTCCTGTGTGCCGATATTCATGATAGATCGACTCTGTGATATAGTTCTATTTATCTCTATCTTGTTCACTCCATTTCACCATGAGAGAGTGTGCAAACTATATGGAGCACAGTGCCTTATGCACTCATGCATGCCTTTTCGGCCATATCCATCATGGGAGCTCCATCAAATATATGGGACACCTTGGAGTCCTCATGGTCATGAGAACCCCAAGGTGTATGTGGTGTACTATGAGACATACTTGCATGTGAGGTACTCGCTCTAGCAGTAGAAGTGAGAGACACAATGTCTGTTGGACTGCCTTCACAACATTTGCTTCCTTCAAAGCCACCTATAGATCTATCTCTCGAACCTACTCCTCTAGAGCGTGATCTCGACCAATTAGACGCCACTAGGGGATGGCCGATAGCACGGCCATGGTGGAGTCGTAAAGCCAAGAGTACCTCAGATGAGAGTAGACCCACCAAAGGGAGTGAGGCTCAAGGGAGGATTTCCACCAAAGGGAGGGGTGCCAACGGCAAGTGCCACCGGTGGGAGTGAGGCTGGGGGGAGTGCTACCATGAGCAACCTAGTACTGTGACACTCTAGCAATATAAGCAAGAAATGCTTGAGATATAAACTCCATAAACTGTCGAGGGGAGTGCTACCATGAGCAACCTAGTACTGTGACACTCTAGCAATATAAGCAAGAGGTGCCTCAGATATAAACTCCATAAATTGCTCCTCTCTAATGGAGTGTGGAGTGATCAGTGGACCATCCCTTACTTTTCTTTTCGTACTATTTTATTCAATATCATCCTTTGAAGTTATTTCATGTGTCATATGTTTAACAATCTTATGTTATTTTCTTGTCAATGACAAGTATATAACAGAATTTTACTTTTTCACTTTCTTGATGTGAATCAAGTTGAGTAGTGTGCCAGCGTTCCTGCTTGAATAGTTATATACACACGCTAATTTCTGATTGCCGTTCTCCCAGTTCTCTTTCCATCTTCCGCCTTATGTGAAGGAGATCTAAGATTCAAGGACAATCGATAAAGTCCTTATAATCGTCAAATATAATGGTTTGCCATAACACTATATAAAATCACAAAGGCCTCGACTGTGAGCAGTCCCCCTTCCAATTTTTCGCGCAGCACAACAAAGTAAAGTACTTAGAGATGGTCGTGAAAGCTTGAGCACCAACAACGATGGTCGCATGGCAAAATGGAACGTACAGATGAGGTAGAGCATTAGGTAGCGTGGCTACTTGGTGCATATACCACCTAGACTCTCATACGACTGTAGTCAAAGGGACAAGCACTCGAGTGTAGGAGATTTGTGAGGTGGTAAAGTTGAGCACAAACTTGTGACACAGAAACATGCAAGGACAAAAATACCTAGCACGACGAGCCTCACCCCATAATGCAATAATGTCAATGCGTTCTAACATATACACGCATGGGCACGTATATGATGCATGTCGGATTACCCGAGAGGGTCGCATTACATAAATAGATGTGTCGTGAATTGACCCTTATGCAATTCTGTACACGTTTACATGGCACGCGATGTGAACTGACCCTTATGCAATTCTGTAGGTTTCGGAAACTGGACATTCACTTTGAAGACAAGGCGCTTACGACTACACGACGCATCCCAATATTTCCTTCAACAAAGAAACTCCCCTGTCTTACATCTCTGAAGGATTGATTCCCGGGCTATTTATAAGAGCTTAAAACTCTAAGATTAGATTTTCTGGACTGTATCGCGAACATACTGTTTTGAAGTTCTTTGGATCAAGTTGTTCAAAACAGGTGCATGGCTGCCCTCGTCGTCTCGCTGCGCCTTTGCAACTTGAAGCTTCTTGATCGCTTAATAAGCTATCCACCTGAACTGGAAGCTTCGATTACCATTAACATTCTTAGGAATGCGCGGTGTGGCTCCGGCTGCCCGGCATTAGAAGTCTTCTCATTCTAAAGTTCGGGGAAATACTAAAATAGTGAACCGTGTTTGAGGAACATTTGAACTTTAATGTTTGAAGATTCTTTCAATAATTGTAAACTTTGCGTGATCACCATAAGTTTCCGTATAAAGTTCACAAGGCTCTCAAAGGATGACGTAAATAAAGAATCCCGTTTGTGCGCAATGAACATCGTACAGAAAATGATCTGATAAGTCCGAAGGAGCACGATGGTTGTATATCCTTCACGGAATGCAGTATGCTAGTATTCGCATACCGCTGCCAAAGCTGCCCAAGAAGCCGTACAGCTCATTGATATTTATAGAATATCCAT
>CM035425.1:54277882-54320382 GCA_020310875.1 Ceratopteris richardii
GTGTGGCAAATGGCACCCTCAATAGTACATAATCATACACTTCGAGTTGCATGAAGACTACAACTCACTGAGATTGAACACCCAAAGCTTTGAAGAATTTAGCTACATTGTTACTCATTGCTTAAATAAAGTATATTTGATTGCAAGGAATTCCTTAGGCTCTATGAACGGTGAAAAGAGAATCGGCCCTCTTTCCTACTATCCCTTCATCTCTCCACCCACACTATTCACCATGCAAGGGTCAGAAACTACTACAAGAGATATGTGCTTCAGGTGAAGGAAGAGTTCAGAGGGGTAGTACAATCCCACGGGCTGCACAAAAGGTGAATCTCAGCTCGCATTGAAAAGTGACAGTAAAAGTGTAAGTGGTAAAAGTGAAAGTGGATAAACAATTGTTGCCGCCAACCATTCATGACAACTGCCTATTTTTGAGGATCCAATTCAAATCAAGGGAATATTTGATCTACCCCTCCAATCTTGGGTAATCAACCGGCACGTAACAAGTGGACGTGAAGAATCGGCAAGGCCCTCTTTGCCCATTGGAGCCTATAAAAACAGTGGATTTGTGTTCAATTGATACATTTTTTTGTTCAGATACACATTTAACGTACGTGCAGAGGTCCTCTCTTGTATTTTGTGGCTTCAAGCCTACTATAGGAAGTCACTCTGTGGTGTGGATACAGAGCGTGGGCTTCCCAATGGAGGGCTAATAGCACGATAGTGTAAAGAGAGTGGCTTGGTCGTCTTTCTCTGTGAGTCAGTGTTATTGTTAAGCTTTATTCTCTAGACAAATTCTCCACCATTTGTATTGTTCTATGTTAGTCTGCATATAATTGGCCCATTAAGCTGATGGGAAGATTCCGTTGTATTGATGTTATTTAATTTTAGGGTGGCATGTTAGCCCTGAGCATAAACTTTTGAGCATCACTTTGACCAATCTTGTAATCATCTGATTTGAATCAAGAAGTGTATGGTCTTCCTTTGTCATTTATTGTTAATATTTTCTGGAGTATTTACAACTTTGTGCAGTCATTTACATCTGCCTGCTCTCAGAAATGTGAAAGGGTATACTTCCTTAAAGAGAACCCCCCTTGAGTAGGCGACGTACTGGAAGTGCTTATTCTCTGCTCTTAATAAAAGGAGATACCCCAGTACCTCCTCTACAGTTTGGCACGCACCGTGGGACCTTTGCATTTCTGAGAGAGGTATTTTTGCCCTATTACAATTGCAAGTAGGTACATGACCCATACGCGAGCAGATAAGGTGTCTCTCCGTGAACGTAGGAGCCTTAACAAGTAAGACATAACCACAACTAGTGGTCCTACCTCTCCTCTACCCTCCTTGAATTTATCTATTGATTTGGGTGCAACACCATTGTCAAAAGAGAAGCATAGGAGAACCTTAGACTTCTCCTCAGATACGTCAAAAGAAACACCAGTACAAATGGAGGATCTCTCTCATTTACTCTCTCGACTAAACATCAAATTCCCTACCTTCAAGGGACAAGCTTATGAGGATGCTGATGATCATGTGAGAAGATTCATCTCTTTATGCCGTGGACGAAGTGTGCAGAATAGAGAGGATGCAATGTTGGCACTCTTCCTATCCACATTGGAGGGTCTTGCAGATAAATGGTATGGTCAATATGCAGATGGCCATTTCGCTACATGGGAGGCTCTCAAGGCGGCGTTCTCACAGACATTCTGACCAAGTGATTCCTCGAAAAGAGCTCTAGATCAGTTAGAGAACCTAAAGCTAATATCTGGTGAATCCTTTCATGAACTTCACACTAGAACAAAAGCATTTGTTGCACGTCTGCCACATGCTCCAGGTGATTTCTTGGTTAAAAAGTGGATAGAAAAGGCTCTGCCCAGGTCATCGCAGTAGAAGCTACGTGAGTCTCTTAGATTGAATGCAACCCTCAATGATTTTGTTGCAGCGGCATCACGCATAGAAGAAGCAAGACAACATTTTGAAGGGGATACACAATCAAATTATGCTGCAGACCTGGATCCTATTGGCCAACTGAGGAGGGAACTGGAGGCATTGAAAATGCAAACAAAATCAACAAGAAGAAAAGGTCTTACACTGATGATGAAGTAGCCCAACTTCGCATTGAGTTAGAAGATTTGAGGACCACTCAGGATATAATGAGACAAATTTGGTGTACAATCTGTAACAACAATGGACATTCCAATACTAATTGCCCTAACAAGGTAAGCTGTCAATTTTGTGGAAAGGATGGTCATGAAGCTAGAGATTGCTACTACCTCAAGGGTACACAGCAAACAGGTAACCCTCAAAATTTGGATTCATATTATGCTAGTACTTCAAATACACCTAATAGAGAGGAGAATCGGCCTGTGAAGCCTAGATAAAATAGACCTTTGATGTGCTATCGTTGTGGTGAGTATGGCCACATGCAAAATAGGTGTTCCCTTCCAGAAGGTGCACCTCCTTGTCAACATTGTCCAGAGGCCATGGATCATTATACCAAAGACTGCCCCAGAAGCCGTCCTCCTCCAATCCACATGATTGCAGTCTCTCCACAAGAAGAAGGTATGACCACTCAGTCTTATGCCGTTTCATCCTTTGCAATGCCCATGATGACTAGAGCTAGGCAAGCAACAGCAACCCATAGAGAAGAACAACAAGGATTTCAGGGTAAAGAGGAGGAAAAGAAGTCTAGATGGAAGGACCAAGTAGAAATTGAAGGAGCTTATGTAAGGATGGCTACTTCTCTAAGGGACCAACCAACAAGTCTGCAAGAAGACACTCATGAGGTAAACATTGAACAGATCTTGAAAGGTATTCATCACAAGGTTAGCTTGTACGAACTTATAAAGATGGATTCAAAAATAAGAAGTGACTTATTGAAGATTATACACTCTGCTCACTTGGTCGAATCACCCAGTATAGATGGTTTCATGGTTGATTTTCCCCCAGCACCCTTAGGAGACTACCAAAGCTCAAGATTAGCTGTTTGTATAAAGGATGAAGCTCTCACAGGTGTGATCATTGATGGAGGCTCTGGTATCAATTTGATGCCAGATTTCACAATGAAGAAACTGAAGCTGAACCCTACCAAGATGGCACCATTCACTGTTACACTAGCGGATCAACATCGGGTAGCGCCTCTTGGCATTATTGAAAAGGTACTGACGATAGTACAAGGTTGCCACTTTGTTCTAGATTTTGTTGTTATTGCACTTCCACAGGAGACTTCCTATCCTTTACTCCTGGGGAGACCTTGGCTGAGGCAAGCAAAAGCTTTGAAAGATTGGGGGAAAAACAAACTCTGGATTTCAAGAAGCACCAATAACCAACTGCAACTACATTTGGAAGAAGGATTTGACTCAAGGAAAACTATTGGGTATACTGTGGACACTCAGGTAGTGCCCTCTCTACCCTAAGAAGATGATACACTATTAAATTGGATGATGGGAAGTGCAGAGTGTTGCACGGTGGAACTCAATGAAATTGAGGAAGAAGTTGCAGATAAGGTAATTACAGGGAAGGGCAACAAAGATCACAAGGTGTTGGAGAATGAGGATTTGCAGGAAAAGACAAGCCTTGAAGAACCAACCAATATAGAAGTGTCTGTGACGGAAAGTCATGAATCCAAGTACAGAGAAGATCTTCCTTTTTTGGATATACCTCAAGGATGGATAGAAGAACATGTTGCAGAATATAAACTAAAGTCCACTCCTGCATATAGTGGAGATGATTTCTCAAGCAAGACTAGTCCTCAAACATTGGTTCAAGAAGTAAATTTAGGGGATGAAGAGAACCCTCATGTAGTTCACTTGGCATCCTGGTTGTGGCATTATCCTCCTTTACTACAGAAGGTAACTTCTTTGCTTTTTACTTACAAAAATGTCTTCGCATGGTCCTACAAAGATCTAACAGGGATACCATATGAGCTTGGGTTACATCGGATACCCTTAGTTCAGGGAGCCACGCCGGCAAGAAGTAGGCCATATCGACTCAATCCGAGGTATGCAGAGGCAGTAAAAGCAGAAACTACGAAATTAGAAGAAGCAGGTATAATTGTTCTAGTAGAACATTCTAGGTGGCTTTCTTCTATGGTTATTATGCCCAAGAAAAGCAGTGGAAAAATAAGAGTCTGTGTTGATTTTCGTGCTTTGAATAAAGTGACTGTTCAAGATGGATTTCCTCAACCCTTCACAGAGCAAGTACTTGAGGAAGTAGCTGGTCACACTTTGTATAGCTTCTTGGATGGTTTTAGTGGCTACAATCAGATAGTGATCCATCCTGACGATAGGGACAAAACAACCTTTGTTACTCCCTGGGGCACTTATGTCTATACCCGCATGGCTTTTGGTCTGAAGAATGCACCCACTTCATTTAATAGAACAATGTATCTAATATTGGGCAAATGGTTGACAACCTTTTTACGCATTTTCATGGATGACTTTTCAGTATTTTCAAGAGCAGATAGAAGAGCAATAGTTCAAGATTTCCATGATCATTTGGAAAATCTAAAAGAAATTTTTGAGCAATGTCTCAAAACACGTTTGAAATTGAATCCTGATAAATGTCACTTTTTGGTCACCAAGGGTCCTCTTCTTGGTCACTTAGTATCTGCTGAAGGTATAACCGTTGACCCTGCAAAGGTTACGGCTATTCTTTCCATGCCAATTCCACAAAGCCCAAAGGAAGTGCAAAGTTTCTTAGGCCATGCAGGATATCAGAGAAGGTTTATTCAGATGTATTCAGAAATTGCTAAGCCCTTGTCAAGGCTTACCAGTAAAAAGGTCCCTTTCGCATGGAGTACCGAAGCTGACAAGGCATTTTGTGAACTAAAATTGAGGCTATGCACTACTCCACTGTTAAGTGTTCCTAACTGGTCATTAGAATTTCATGTGCATACAGATGCCAGTCTTCATGCTGTTGGTGCAGTTCTAGCTCAACCATCATCACACAAGGTTGATAGACCTATCTCCTATGCCAGCAGACTACTCAACCAAGGTGAAAGGAATTACAGTACAACGGAAAGAGAAGGTTTGGCTATTGTATTTGCTCTTTAGAAGTTCCGACATTATCTCCTTGGTGTACATTTTATAGTTATATCTGATCATCAGCCCTTGAAGTATTTGATAAACAAGCCTAGAGTAGCTGGAAGGATTTGGAGATGGTTACTCCTATTTCAAGAATTTAATTTTGATATTCATATTAAGCCAGGAAAAGAGCACTACATGGCAGATCAAGTGTCCAGGACCGCAATGAGCGAAAAAGCAACAGGTATTAATGATGAAGTGGTGGATAGCAATCTTTTTCTAGTAGCAATTCGGACTGGTTGGTATGATGAAATTCTCCATGTTCTCACTACTGGAAAAATCCCAGAACACTTGACACTTGTAGAAAAGAGAATATTGCTCTTGAAAACCAAAGCATATACTCTTATAAATGGAAATTTATATAAATACTGTCAGGATGATATCTTGAGAAGGTGTGTCTATCCAGAGGAGCTCATAAAATCATCCACAAAGGTCTATGGTGGCCTCATATTTACAAGGATGCAATCAAGTTTGCTAAGGAATGCCACATCTGCCAGAGGTGTGCTCCTACACCGACCAGATTGAACTCCAAAGAACTCATGCCAAAAAGCTCTTGCAAAACTAAAGAGAAGAGAAATTTGAAAAGGGAAAACACAAAGAAAGAGAAAGGGTGCTACAGTGTGTGTGATATTCACCAAAATTTTAGATCTAGAGAAATAGAGAATTGTGTGTAGAGAGAGAGAGAGGGAGAGAAAGAGAGAGATGTGTGTACACAATATGCTCAGAATATAGTTCGCGTGCGCAAACACGACAGTAGCAGACTTTGGTTCAAAATGCAAGCAAATGTCGAATTTTTATGGTCTCGGGTCCCGTTAGAATGTTGCCTCGATATAAACGTCGATATGAGCATCGGTATAAGCATCGGTAATTTCCAGTAAATTACTAACGCATATACCGATACTCATACCGTTGGTATTCCATTCATAATTTTCCAAGCATATTCAATGGTCATACCAATGCCGAAGCATGACCATCGGTATGGACAACGTCTGTATGCCCCTCATATGTTGTAGTGTTAGATGAACATACTTGACGTGCTTAACGAAAATAAATTTGATCATCAAAACGATACTTACAAACTCATGACGTATAGTGTTGTACCTGCTGCTACCCAAATGTGATGCTCTAACTATATCTAGACATGTGGCCACCGCATCTAGCTGCTAACAATATTGATCACGAGTGTGCAGCTACTCATCACAGATCATATACCACTTCTAAGCCTCAAACCATGCAAGCTTCTATAAGCTTGCTTCGAAAGCATCACGAGCCTCTAATCATCCATGCAACATCATCTCATGTCCTGTGTGCTAAATCCATCCCGAACTTACAAAAGGGTATCCAAGTGCTGGCCGATACTCATGATAGATCGACTCTGTGATATAGTTCTATTTATCTCTATCTTGTTCACTCCATTACACCATGAGAGAGTGTCCAAACTATATGGAGCACAGTGCCTTATGCAGTCATGCATGCCTTTTCGGCCATATCCATCAATGGAGCTCCATCAAATATATGGGACACCTTGGAGTCCTCATGGTCATGAGAACCCCAAGGTGTATGTGGTGTACTATGAGACAGACTTGCATCTGAGGTACTCGCTCTAGGAGTAGAAGTGAGAGACACAATGTCTGTTGGACTGGCTTCACAACATTTGCTTCCTTCAAAGCCACCTATAGATCTATCTCTGGAACCTACTCCTCTAGAGCGTGATCTCGATCGATTAGATGCACCAATCGAGCCAACATTATATCACACTATGTTGTCGAATGCATATTTCAACTACTAGAGCCACTAGGGGATGGCCGATAGCACGGCCATGGTGGAGTCGTAAAGCCAAGAGTACCTCGGATAAGAGTAGACCCACCAAAGGGAGTGAGGCTCAGGGGAGGATTTCCACCAAAGGGAGGGGTGCCAACGGCAAGTGCCACCGGTGGGAGTGAGGCTGGGGGGGAGTGCTACCATGAGCAACCTAGTAATATGACACTCTAGCAATATAAGCAAGAAATGCTTGAGATATAAACTCCATAAACTGTCGAGGGGAGTGCTACCATGAGCAACCTAGTATTGTGACACTCTAGCAATATAAGCAAGAGGTGCCTCAGATATAAACTCCATAAATTGCTCCTCTCTGATGGAGTGTGGAGTGATCGGTGGACTCTCCCTTACTTTTCCTTTCGTACTATTTTATTCAATATCATCCTTTGAAGTTATTTCATGTTTCATATGTTTAACAATCTTATGTTATTTTCTTGTCGATGACTTTCACTTTCTTGATGTGAATCAAGTTGAGAAGTGTGCCAGCGTTCGTGCTTGAATAGTTATATACACACACTAATTTCTGATTTCCGTTCTCCCAGTTCTCTTTCCATCTTCCGCCTTATGTGAAGGAGATCTAAGATTCAAGGACAATCAATAAAGTCCTTATAATCGTCAAATATAATGGCTTGCCATAACACTATATAAAATCACAAAGGCCTCCACTGTGAAAGTACTTAGAGATGGTCGTGAAAGCTTGAGCACCAACAACGATGGTCGCATGGCAAAATGGAACGTACAGATGAGGTAGAGCATTAGGTAGCATGGCTACTTGGTGCATATACCACCTAGACTCTCATACGACTGTAGTCAAAGGGACAAGCACTCGAGTGTAGGAGATTTGTGAGGTGGTAAAGTTGAGCACAAACTTGTGACACAGAAACGTGCAAGGACAGAAATACCTAGCACGACGAGCCTCACCCTTATGCAATTCTGTACACGTTTACATGGTGCGCGATGTGAATTGACCCTTATGCAATTCTGTAGGTTTCGGAAACTGGACATTCACTTTGAAGACAAGGCGCTTACGACTACACGACGAATCCCAATATTTCCTTCAACAAAAAAACTCTTCCGTCTTACATCTTTGAAGGATTGATTCCTGGGCTATTTATAAGAGCTTAAAACTCTAAGATTAGATTTTCTGGACTGTATCGCGAACATACTGTTTTGAAGTTCTTTAGATCAAGTTGTTCAAAACAGGTGCATGGCTGACCTCGTCTCGTGTCGCTGCGCCTTTGCAACTTGAAGCTTCTTGATCGCTTAATAAGCTATCCACCTGAACTGGAAGCTTCAATTACCACTGACATTCTTAGGAATGCGCGGTGTGGCTCCGGCTGCCCGGCATTAGAAGTCTTCTCATTCTAAATTTTGGCGAAATACTAAAACAGTGAACCGTGTTTGACGAACATTTGAACTTTAATGTTTGAAGATTCTTTCAATAATTGTAAACTTTGCGTGATCACCATAAGCTTCCGTATAAAGCTCACAAGGCTCTCAAAGGATGACGTAAATAAAGAATCCCGTTTCTGCGCAATGAACATCGTACAGAAAATGATCTGATAAGTCCGAAGGAGCACGATGGTTGTATATCCTTCACGGAATTCAGTATGCTAGTATTCGCATACCGCCGCCAAAGCTGCCCAAGAAGCCGTACAGCTCATTGATATTTATAGAATATCCATTGCATATCCATGTTGTGGTGCGCAATCAGAGCACTAAGACGTTCAAAACATTTACAAGATGTTTGCGGCCCGCCGCCCATGCTAGCATTAAGTTTTTTCTTTTTATTGTGTTTTTTTTTAATACAATGAATTGAAAAGACACACACCGACCTCGTAACTTAGGAGCACCCATCTTGGGGAACTCTAAGGCATCTATCCTTGCACTTTAAATGTAGAATACATGCTCAAAATTCCATAATTGTCCAAGGTGGGTCCCTGCATAATGAGGTTGGTTTTTTTCCAATTCATTGTGTTTATAAAAGAAAAAAAATATCCATTTTCTTTGTGAACTAGAGGTATCTTTGTAGATAACTAGTATATAACCTTTTCTGCTCCGATGGTTTCATCTTCATATGCCCTTTTATTATTCTATAGTTAAATTCTAATTGAATGAATATACGAGGTGTCATGGTCTCTATTCATGTAATCTTGGTAGCATTTTAACAGTTCTAGCTTATCACTAACAAATGGATTGACTTCCACGTGGAAGGCGAGACATTAACAGAACGGGATGGGAGGGTCGAAACAGAATTTTACTTTTTCACTTTCGTGATTTGAATCAAATACACACGTAAATTTCTGATTGCCGTTATCCGAGTTCTCTTTCCATATTCCGCCTTATGTGAAGGAGGTCTAAGCTTCAAGGACAATGCATAAAGTCCTTAATCGCCAACTATAATGGGTTGCTATAACACTGTATAACATAAAAAAAGCGTCGAATGTGAGCAGTCCGCCTTCCATTTTTTCACGCAGCTCAACAAACTAAAGTACTTAGAGATGGTCGAGAAGGCTTGAGCACCAACAACGATGGTAGGTTGGCAAAATCGAACGCAAAGGTGAGGTAGACCATTGGGTAGTGTGGCTAATTGGTGCATATACCACCTACACTCTCATACAACTATAGTCAAGGGGACAAGCACTCGAGTGTAGGAGATTGGTGAGGTCGTGAAGTTGAGCACAAACTTGTGACACGGAAAAGTGGAAGGATAGAAATACCTAGCACGACGAGCCTCAACCCATAATGCAATAATGTCAATGCGTTCCAACGTATACACACATGGGCACATATATGCGTTCAGATTTAAACTCAGTTGAGCTTGATCTGCATTTGCTCCCCCTTCACTGAATATTTAGGGCGAATAGACGATTCATGTTCATGAGGTGGAATGGTCATGGTGCTCTCGTGCAGCACAAGAGGTCATCTTGGATCACACACTGGAGGCGAAAGGAATAACTAAATAATCAATGAAATGTATGCTTCAGAATATCTTGACCATCGTTAGCATTGTCCTCATGCTTTCGCAAGAAGAGATATTGCATTGCTGCATACCGGAGAGTTGCCATAAAATCATCATTGATTCAACATGGTGGTCTACGTTTATAGTCGTCCTCAACACATGCCAAGCGAAAGGGGTATGCCTTGTAATTTTATCCATTAGCCTTGATGAACTGCTCGAAGCACCCGGAATCATAGGCAATTGATAGCCGTGAGGAGCGTCTGTAATAATATTAGAATGTACAAGTGCAAAGCTGGATACTACCGGAGTCAAACAAATCTTGAACCTCTAGGATGCTGGAATGAAAATGTTTAAAGAATCATGCAAAGGGAAACTACGGATGGGGGAAAAGGCATAATTTACTTCTATAATCTGACACTTGAGGTTCTCTAAAAATGTTGTATGGCACACATTTGCCTTTCCATGTCCGTACCGGGGGGGAGAGGGGTTCCTTGGGGCATAAATGCACATATTTTATGGGACACCCCCCCGACCTCTAGAGCATCTCTTGGATGGATTTCCTAACCTTGAAGCCTCCTCACTACCTCTAAGCTCCTCTCAATTTATTTTTTCATATTCGTCTACATTTCTATCTAGGGGTTGGGGTTCTTTGGAGAGTTTTCCTTGAGGCACAAAATTATGCTTAATTAAGAGGGGGACCTTGTAAAACATCCAACTCTTTGTGAACGTTTGGTGTAGCTCAATGATGAGTAGCACCTCCTTTAATGTCAATCCGGGAAGACGTGAGGATGGTATGAAGACCTCGAGCAAGTGGTTGCACAAGTGCGTGAGTGAGAAGCACACTAGCATGCACACACATACACACACACGCGCACACAAGACAAGACAAAGAGTGAGAAACAATGGAGCTTTTAGATTACTTTCAAAATGCTCTTACAAGTTCGTTTCAATTTCAATCTACCCCCAAAAATGAGCTCTCTAGCTCTTTTTATAGTTTTTGACTAGTTTTGGCCCTGTCCAGACCTAGTGTCCGGCCTAGTTAAAAATTAGGTTCCAGGGCTTATTTGAGGGCTCAAACGAAGTCTAAAAATTATGAAAATTGGTACGATGGTATTTCTAATACTCCTCAAGCTCAAGGACTCCTCGGTTTGCACAAAATGGAGTCTAATCTACCAAAAACGGGATTTACAATGTTTGTGTAGTGATTAAAATCACTTGAGTTGTACATAATCCATGGGAAAAAATGATCTGGCCTTGTTGCCGTATTGTGCATGATTCCTCTGTTGCTTTGTGTGCCAACACTCCCCCCTTCCTAGCGTCTGTCGCCCCTGACAGACCTTTGTTCTCTCGGGTGGTCGATGTAATATTGGATGACATTGGTGGCCAGTTCATGTTCTCCTATCCTTAAGCCTCTTGCTAGATCGGCTTCCAATGCCTCCCAATTTATTGCCCCAGGGGTCTCTGGTTGCGGGGTGGTGTAGTACTCTAAATACATTGCTTGTTCACAAGCAAACAGTTGGAGCAGATGTGTTGGCTTTGGTGCGAAAACCTCTGAGTGATACTCCCAGAAACCTGATCTGAACATTTCTTCGAAGGTCTGTTTGTAGCAGGCGGGGAGGTATTTGATGTGTGCATGCCAAGCGTAAGCCACCCGAATACTGGGGGTGGTGCTCATGTCATACACCAAGTCGTAATTTCCATTGCTGAACCCCGGGTGACGTACCTGTGGTGCGGCTTCATTTCTAAAGGTCTTTAGGACTACTTGCATCATATCTAAGATTTTAAGCATCATTTGCGCTGTTACATCTTGCATGGGCTTCAAGCGCGGCATCCAGTGGTGAATGGTCCCCATCATATATGCTACCGATGGTGGTCCTTGTGGTGGCGCAATGTACGGGTAGTTCAGCCATTCCTTGCATTGCGCGTTGTTCTGTACCTTGATATTGAATGCCTTCCACGACCTGCGGCGGGGGACTGGACCGTAGCATGGGTTGTACAGGAGGTGCAAAGGCGCATTGTTCCATGTGCGTAGCATTTCTGGATATGTCTCTAAAAGTTTCTGCCGCCATGTTGGTTGACGAATTTTGCCTTTCTGCACCTCTGGAGGAAGGTCCTCGGGTTGAAATTGGGTCGCAAAAGTAGGAATCTGACCCGTGACTCTTTGTATTTCTGCATTATAATCAGCCAAAATAATATAATACGGCCTGTATTGGAGTTCCGATGAGAGAATTAGGCGTCTCGATGACAGGTTCTTAAAGTAAGCTGATTGTAACACAGTCTCCTCTATGACCCTCATGGCCTGATTTTGCACTACGGTGCGCTCTTCGTGCGAACTCCCTATTTCCTCCACTTGTCGTAACCATGGGGGCCGTGGTGCCTCGAATGTGTCCTGCGCTTCTTCTGTTTGTTGGCCTCGTGAGAATGGTTGAGGATCGTATTCTTCGTTAAACGTTTGTTCCACAGGAATTTGCACAACTTCTTCGTCCGTGGGAGCCTATGGAGGGGAAGATGGTCTCTCATATTGCAGTAGGCGTGTTTGCAATTCAGTGATCTGTTTCTGGAGATCTTTTATGGCCTCTGCGTCTGTGAGAAGCGAAGCCGCAGAGGGGGTGGTTGGAGGGGCTTCTGTTGGTCCTCGTTGGTGTTCCTGCTTCAGTTGTCCCAGCTCCTCCGATAGCTTATCATGTGCTTCGAGCAGCATGGCATAATCCTCCAATATAATCTTGATATTATCGGGGGTCACTGCTTGAAACTTGGATGGGCTGATGGGTGCCCCCGGTGTGCTCTCAATAGCTGCCTCCAGGTTCTCTTGATTTTGTATTTGTAGGCGTCTATTCTCTTCCTGAGCAGCCGCAAGATGGCATTTGAGTAGTGCCATATTTCGCTGAAGTTTTGAGTTGCGTTCCAGCTGTGTCCGTAGGTGACCTTCTACCACCTGCACCGCTTCCTGATCTACGTTCTGTAGCTGTACCTCCAATATGTTATGGGCTTCTTGGAGGGTTTGGGACTGTGTGTGGAGGCGAGCGTTCTCCTCTTCTAGTGCCGCAAGGCGGTGCTGTAGTGTCGCGGAGTGCTCGTGCAGGCGTTTGTTTTGTTGCTGGAGCTGAATGTAATCTGTTCTTAAATTTGATATACAAGCCAACATTGTGTCCAATGCATTTCCTATAGATGAGTGTGTGGTGTTTACCGTGGGAGATGCATGGGAAGGGAATTGGGGAAGGGAGGTAGTGAATGATGTGTCTACGGAAGTTGTGTGTGTGGGTGAAATTGGTGGAGGGGGAATGGGAGGAGGTGAAACCGTGGGTGGAGGTGCCGTGGGTGGTGAAATGTCCATACCTTCAGGAGTGGGCGTGAGTGTGGGGTCTGCCATATACATTGGTATGGTAGGTGGTGTGTGTGTGGAAGTGGTGAATAGATGCGAAGTGGGGTGGGGAGCTGAAAAGGCAGGGAATGGTTGAGAGCCTGGTTGAAAAGCCCTAGCAAAGATGTCCTAGAGGGATTGTACAAATGGAGAGAGGGATATCGGGGGTTGGGGTCGTAAATTTGGGAAGGGTTGAAAGGGTTGCGTGGTAGCAGGGAAGCCCATGAATGTGGATCTAGGGTCAGGATGACCCGTGGCTGAAGGCATTGGGGATGGTTGCCCTAGGGCAGGCTCTAGGAGGGGTTCGGTGGATTGTGTAGTGATGGGGTTTGCTTCAAAGGTCGGGTTATCAGTGGTAGAGAATAGGGTGGCACTGGAGATGGGAGTACGGAAGATGAAGGTGGGGTCAGTGGGTTGAGTAGTCGATGTGGTTTCCACTGTTTCTCTTCTAGGAGGTGATGGTGGGGGAGTGGGTGGTAGTGGTTCGGTGGACTCCTCATGGGTGGCTGGGTGCTGTTGGCTAGCTGTTTGGGAGGTTGGCCTGATAGTTTCAGGTGTAGTAGTTGGCTCTTCTGCAACTGTAAAGGGAATTTGGATATTCTTACCTGAGCGAGGTCGTGTCTGGAACCTTCATGGGTCATATTGGACTGGAGGCCTCTGAATGGCAGTGCGCACTGCTTCTACTACTCCATATGTTTCTGCCATCAATAATAGACCTTCCCTGTACACTGAGTCAACTCCCACTTCTTCCAACAACTGGGTCATAAGTACTCTGCTGCTCTGTTCAGTGAGTAGTTGCTGCGATCGCACTCTTTCCATAATCTGATACAGCCTTCTGAGTTCTGCTGTATAGGCTGGGGCTTCAGTGGTCTCTTCTTCATACGCTTCTTCCTCTTCCGGGTGTCCGTGTTGTTGACTTTGCTGAGGGTCACTCCAATGTACATGTCGACCGTCTGTGGACTTTCTTCTTCTACGTGAGGATGTGCCCTGCTCCTCTGCTTCTGAATAGAACTCCACATCAGAGAATTGTGTGCTTTGCAGGAATGCTTCAAAATCCTGGGGGTCCAGTCCTTCAGCCTCTCCAGTGGCAGCAAATTCGAACTCAGGTGTAACAGGAGGAGCCGATGGGGTAGCTTGTGTCGTAGTGTCAGATTCCGACCTGGGTATCCTAATGGTAAAGGGAGGTACAGTGGCCTCTCTTAGTGGTGATGCCTCAGGAGTAGTCAGGACTTCCCTTGCCTGGACACAAGGGATCGCACCCCTCATGCGCTTGGATTGATGTGTGGACGTCTTGAGCCTTTTAAACATTTGTAATTGTGCCCAAGTTAGGGCACGTTCAATGGGGACATCATATGCTAGGCATCGGTAAATAATGCGTGTGATTGCACAGCATCCGTTCACCACTAATTTCCTAGATGCCCGTTTGTTTGCTTCATACAACTGATCTATAATCCATACTGGTAGCTTAATGGGTAACGCACCTGCTTCCGCTAAGTAGAGAGCGAACCAGATCTTCTTGTGTGGTTGTGTGAATCGGTCTTGGCCGGGAAAGGCGAAATGTTGCATGCACATGCGGAGAGGGATGGACACATTCGGGGTGAGTGCTGCCATGTCTTTGAGCTTCAGCAGTTTCCTGTCCTTCATGTTAGTGGGAACAAGAGCATCCTTTTCTGAGGGTACATGCGTGCCATGCATATTTAAAGCGTCGCTTACCAACTCCACAGTAAGTTCAAACCTCTTCAGCTCGTTGTTGCCCAGCAATGAGGGGAGAACAAATGATCCGGGTTTGTCCTTATCTTCATTAGCCTGTAATGTGGAGACCAAATAGTAACATCGGAGGAGATCAGGTTTAGGTAGTGAGGCTTCAAAATATTCTGCCAACCCTGCTCGTTGCCATATGGTCTGGAGATCCTCGGTGTTCTCTAAAGTCTCGAACTCCTTGGAGAAAAATTGGAATCGCACCCATGATCTGTCATATTCGCACTTAGACTCCCAGATATACTTGGCCTCACCTAATGGACCTGGCATGCCATTGAACCAATGAGAATCGGCATGGACTCTTTCCGTGATCCCTGTAGGTGGATCTGGCACCGGGAGTTGCTGAAGGTGATGCATCTCCACTGGTCGTTCAGTCGGGGGCACATCCACAGGTAGACTATCCACATCAATTCCTGCAGTAAGTATCCCTACTTGTGAGCCCGAACCTGTCGCTTCTGCCATTTTACTTCTTGCCTTCTGATTCTGTGAGAATATAGAATCAGGTGTTAACATCATAATGGACAGAATAAATCCGTTGTTGTCCCCGTTACAACATTAACATGAGGTAGATGGTGAGTTAGTGGTTAGTGAGTGCACGAAGACAGTGTGTGTAGTTAATGTTTGTGTATTCCTAGGAGACTACAGCCGTTAGTAAGTGGGGGTGAATTTACAAATTGGGGTCGGGGGGTTTATTACAGGTCTTAGACTGCCAAATGCAGGGGATGGGCTTTGCTTTCGGTTTCGTAGAGACTCTAGAGAGCTGTTTCGGTGTCGCAGTTTGGGAATGGGGCCTTTTAGGGACCCACTTATAAGTGATTACATGCGTGCTCTTGGTTCTTGGTGTGTTCCTAAGTGTTGAGAACGAGGGAATACTGGTTGTACTCGTGGTTGGGTTATGCTGCATAGGTTGTGGCCTTGGCGTAACTACTTGTGCCCTCAAGCAAGCCTTGGGCACCCAAATTTGTCTTGATTGTGGGCTTGCCTTCATCGACTTCTTGGGCACCCAAATAGATTTTACTTTAGCAGAAGAATTTCTGAAAGACTTCTTATTAGTGTCGTGTTGTTGGTTACTAATAAGAGGCTTTGCCCGTGTAGTTGACGGTGGTGCAACCGGTCGTTCGCCTTTCCGCACCCACACCTGGTTTAATTTCTGGGACATTCTGCTGCGCAGGTACTTTTGATCTCGGACATATGTAGTACTCTGCTTCTTCTGCCTGTGATCCACCTTTGGTTGCTGCCTCCTTCTGGCCTTTGGAAAAGAAGGGAGTTCCGTTGCATCCTTGACTCCTTTTTTGCAAATATCATTCCTCTGCAACACAGGGTTTTGAACAAGAACATCATGGTCATCTTCATGTGTACCCCTGGAAGGACCAGGAGTCTGTGCCTTTCCTAGTTCCTTGAGTGCTCCATTGTCTAATTCTACTGTAACTCGACTATGATTGACCCAAACCTGGAGAAGTCCACTTCTTAGGTTTAGATTGACTGCTTGGTCATAGATCCAATCTTGACCCAAGACAAGAGGTTCAGTGAGATCCTCATCTTGGCACACTAGTACTTTAACGGTCATTGCCTCATCGTGAATGTAGAGGGGAAGTTCCGCCTCGCCCATGCAAGGGGTTTCCACGCCTCCCAATCCTATGAGATATGCTTCCACAGGATTGACAAGTAACTGCAACTCTTGACAGTAAGACAACTTAACAGCACTAGTGGCTGCACCTGAGTCAATCAAGGCTCTTACGGTCCTTGCACTCTTTCCTCGTCCTATATCTATGGTTATGAAAGGACGTCTATCGATTATTCTATGCGAGCATGTTCCTGCAACTTCACACATGGCCATGGGATATCCTTGATCTACATAGTCATCTGTTCTAGTCTGATCTCGGCCTTGCCTTCGTAACTTCATCCTCCTGATGCGTTCTAAAGCTTCTGCTTGAGCCTCTTCTCGAATGCGCTTTTCTTCCTCTTTGCGTTTCTTAGCAGTGTTGAGTCGGCTGAGCATTTCCTCCGTGAGGGGCTCCTGATACAACTTGACTCTACAACCGCTAATATAGTTTGGGAGGATATCACCTTCTAGCGTGGCTAATTGTACTGCTCCACTCGTGGAGATCCTGTTGATGATCATAGGTCCGTAGCCTCTCTTTTCTAGCTTCCTCGCATGTTGTTTTAATGTATAGACTAAGACTAGATCTCCTGCCTTCAAGCCTTTATCCTTCACATGGGCATCGAAATATGCTTTCTGTCTCTTCTTGGCTGCGTATATTTCTGCGGCGGCTCTCAGTCTTGTTTCCCCTAATCGTTCAAGGTCAAAGATCCTAGAGGAGAGCTCATGACCTGTCCATTCATACTCTTGTGCTACTCTCAATGTAGGGATCAAGAAGTCCAAGGGTAACACAGCGTTTTGGCCAAATACCATCTAAAAGGGGGTGGCTTGGAGTACCGTTTAGTAGGCAACTCGATATGCCCAAACAGCATGGTGTAGCTGTTTGTCCCAATCAGAGCGTTTAGTGTTTACTAATTTTGTCAGTACATTGCATAAGATTTTATTAGTGCTCTCAGCTTGTCCATTAGCTTGAGGGTGATAGGGGGCAGACTTCTTGTGTATTACCAAGAATTCTTGGAGTAAATTTTTAATCACTTCATTTAAGAAATGAGTGCCTCTATCACTTACAAGCTCTATAGGTAGCCCGTATCTCGTGAATACATTCTCAAAAAAGAATTTGGCAGTTGTTTGAGCATCATTCTTGGTCGTAGCCTTTACCTCTACCCACTTGGTGAGATAATCTGTTGCAACAATGATGTATTCTGCATGAGAACCTTTAGCTGGGGGATTAATAGGACCTACGAAGTCTATTCCCTACTTAGAGAATGCACGTCCACCCATCATAGGATTCAGTGGCATCTCATCTTTGCGTATAGGATACTGAGTCCTTTGACAGACCTCACACCGTTTCACATAGGTATGTGCATCCATGTGAAGGGTAGGCCACCAGAAGCCCGCAAATAGTATCGCCTTGATCACCCGATCTGGTCCAAAGTGTCCTCCTGCTACACCTTGGTGAGCAGTTTCCAAGATCTTAAGATATTCACTCTCATGGACACACAGTCTCAGGTAACCATCCTTACCGCATTTGTATAGATTATCACCAATGAGTGAGTAATCCAAGGCTTCTTGTTCTAAAATCCTTTTCCTAGCCAGAGTCATGTCTGGAGGGAATGTGTTTGTCCTCAGGAATGATACTAGTGGTTCGCTCCAATCTGGCACAATGGATACTTGATAAAGAGTGGTGTGTTCCACTGGTGGTTTAGTGCAACAGATTGGGCATTCCTTGCACAACTTTTGGACATCCGCTTCCATAGTTGGCCAATGCACTCCGAATCTCTTTAGAGTCTGTAAAGTTCGTTGCTTTGAATGGTGTTGCTCTAACGCACCTACATGTGCTAATTGCAACCATTTAGCGTACTCATCCTCTTCTACGCAACAAGCCAAGATCCCGTGATCTGTGTGCTTGTACATGCTTCCTGCCATGATGTGGTACTTTTGGGCTTTTACAACCTCTCTATTCCGTGTGTTTACCACTGGATGGTTAGGCTCGTATGTCAATACTGGTACCAATGGCTTAGCCCACTGCGGTACAACTTCCAAATTAAACAAGTAAGCATCAGGAAGGTCATCTGACACTCCTTGTGGGGCTTCTCCCGATGTGAGCCTAGAGAGATGATCAGCTCTCAAATGGGTCCTACCTTTCCTTACCACAACCTCAAAATCATATTCCATTAGCAAGAGAAACCATCTCACTAATCTTCCTGTATTGCATGGCTTGTTTACAAGATATAACAATGCCTGATGATCAGTAAAAAATTTAAACTTATTTGCAAGCAAATAGTGTCTAAATTTCTTAACTGCATATACCATGCCTAATCCTTCTCGCTCTGTAGTGGTGTAATTCCGTTCAGCCGCATTCAATTGTCTACTGGCATAGGCAATTGGAAGATCCATATTACCTTCACCAGTAGGTTGTGCAAGCACACACCCAATGGCATAATTGGATGCATCCACATGAACATGGAATGGCTTATTCCAATCTAGTGTGGTCAAGATTGGTGCTGAACATAATCTTCGTTTAAGCTCCTGGAAGGACTCCTCACATTCATCTGTCCACTCAAAGTTGGTCAGAAGTCCGTACATGGGCTTTGCGATGACCGCATACATGTGGATGAAACGTCGGTAATACCCACAATGCCCCATGAAAGCTTGTACTTCTTTGACATTCTTTGGCCTAGGTAGCTCTGCTATGGCTCTCACTTTTTCTTCGTCGGTAGATATGCCATTCTTTGACACTATGTGTCCTAGAATCTTGCCTTGCCTGACCATAAAAACGCACTTTTCTGGGTTCAGGCAGACTTGATAGTCTCTACATTTGTCAAAGATTTGTCTGAGTTTAGGAATATGGGTTTGTCTAACATTGGAATGAGCACAGAGATCATCAACATAGACTTCTAAACTCTTCCTCAGGAACTCCTTAAACACATGGCACATCAGCCTCTGGAAGGTAGCTGGTGCATTGGTAAGCCCAAATGGCATTACTCTAAAAGCAAAAATGCCCCATTCTATGGCAAAGGCTGTCTTATGCTGATCCTCTAGAGCTATGGCTACTTGATTGTAGCCAGAAAATCCATCAAGGAAGCTGTACACTTCCTTGCCTACCACTCTTTCTAAGAGATGTTCTGTGATAGGAAGCGGATAGTTATCTCGAATTGTGGCTGCATTAACCTTTTTCAAGTTAATGCACACACGCAGCTTGCCATTCTTCTTGGGCACTACCACGATGGGGGATACCCATTCGGTGTGCTCAATTTCATAGATAAATCCAGCTTCAACCAGTCTATCTATCTCTTCTTTGATCTTAGCAGCGTAATTATCGTTATATGTATAAGGCTTTTGCTTAGAGGGTTTGGCGTCTAAAGTCATGGGGATGGTGTGCGAGCATATGTCCGGGTCAACCCCTTTCAAATCCTTGTAACTCCAAGCGAATACATCTCTGTATTCTCTTAGCAAGGCAATCAATTCATGCTCTTCTTCTTGTGTCAGGTCATGGCCTATATACGTGCATCTCTCCTCTCCTTCTTCTATGGCCACAACTATTTTCTTGGTGGTTTCTTTGTTATCATAGGCCTCTCATACTTGTGCCTCTCGTTTAGGCATTCTTATCATGACTCTCCTGTCGTCTATCTCATACTTCTTAAAATTTTCTGGGACCTCAAACAAAGATTCTTTCTCCTCTGGTGAGACTTCTTTCTTCTTTCGTTTCTTTCCTTCTTCCTTCGGGGTCATATGCGTTGCTAATCTTACATCATTTGTAACCTCTCCATGCCCCTGGGGTTGAAATTCTACTTCGTGGAAGTATTCTTCATCTGATGCAAATGGTGGGTCCATAATGATTGACTCTAGATCGGAGTCACTTGCATCCTCAAAGGCATCAGGGCTAGGTTCGCATTCTTCTAAAACTGCCTCTCCCATGATTGGCTCTATGGAGAAGACTGAAATGTCATAGCCATCCTCATCACAGTGAGGTGTCCATTGTTCCTCATTGATGGCTACGTCCATTGTTGCTAAAATTTCCGCCCAGCCATGGGGTTCAAATTCCTTGTCAGGAAAGACTACAGGTGCATAGGCTGGGTCTCGAATGGGTCTATGAGTTTCGTTTGCACCTATTTCTCTGGCCTTTTCTCTCTTCTCTTCCTCTACTGCTACTTTGCACATCCATAAGTGAGTATCTTCATGCATCCATGAGGATCCAGACCCTATGGAATGCACCGATTCTGTATCATCTTTGGCTCTATGGATGGGATTCCATTGGATAGGAGGGACATCTCTATGAGAATAATCCTTGAGATTGACTTTGGTGGTAACACCCAGGTGTTGCAAATACAAGGAGTTAGTTCCCCAATCCTGTACCACTTGCAACTGTCGCATAAATGGTCTTCCCAAAATCATCTCATAGGCATGATTTTTGCTGAAGTCACATATAGCAAAGCTATGCTCAAACTCAACACCACAAGTGGTGAGAGTTATTCCTTCTAGCAATCCTAAGGGTCTCTCAATATGGCCATCGGCCATCTGCAATTTCATCCTCGTTGGCCTGAGTGCTGGCTTGCCCCAACGCTTCCATAAGGAGGTGGTGGCAATTGCAACTCCTGCACCTGAGTCCAAAATTGCCTTGGTGGTGTACTCCTGGTAGGTGATGGGAAGATAGGTGTTCCCTTCTTCACCTTCACACATATCTCCTATCTTATCCAAGGGAATTTCTGGCACTGTCCTATGGGATCCTGCTCGGGAATGAGGTTTTGCAACTTCAGTTACTCGACTGGTTGCATATTTCCGCGCGTTTGGTCTATCCTCAGGCAGTCCTTCCAAAGTGAGATCGCGTTGCACCTTGGTGTTCGTTACTACCTCCGTGTTCCTTGGTATGACTGAGTCGTCGTTCCTTACCATGACTGTGGGTGCTCTCATACACGTGGACTTTGCTTCCCATGGGCCTGTGAAGTGGGGTAGCTCTTGTATGGAATTAGACTCAAAGTCCAATCTCTCGTGAGACTGAGCACTCTCATGTTCCCCGTAAATCGATGGGATGTCTTGTGGGAATTGGTCGTGTGCATCGTCCACAAGTTCAAAAGGAGGGGCGACCTCGCTTTCGTTATCCCATTTGTCTTCTTGAATCTCTCGTAGGAAGTCTGGTGCAAACCGATTCATAGAAGAAGAAGTGTCTGGCTCCGTAGAATTGGGCACATAAGCAACCTGGGAAGGAGGGCTTGTTCTATCGTTGGCTCTCTCCCTGCTCTCGTAAATGGCTGGAGCACAAGCTTCTTGGAAAGGATTACTTGTTCTATTACTCTTCCGAGCAGGCTCATATGCTCCCTGAGAAGGAATGTGAGCAACCTGTGGAGGTACGCAAGCTTTCAAGGGAGGTTCATGTGCCTTTTGGGGGGGAAGATAAGCTTCTTGAGGAGGCACATGGGCTTCCTGAAGAGGCTTGCTTATCTGTTCTCTCGCCCTTTCCTTTCTCTGAGGGGCAGGTTCCTTTTCTGAGTGTGCAGTTAGCCTCTCTATTCTTTCTAAGGAGGGGAAGTTGTCTGGTTTAATGGAATTGGCCACATAAACTTCCGATGGGGGATGGTTCATCTTTTTGCTTGCTTTATCTTTTTCTTGATTTTTTTTCTTCCTTGGCAGATCTTGCAATTATTTCCTCTAGCTTTTCTAGGAATCCATCCAAGTGTAATTGCGTTTTGGCTGAGCCCGAGTAATTGAAAAGGCAACTGGCTTCAAACATAGTCTGAGCCAATGCGACCATTTTCGCGCACAGTTTGGTTCTTTCTATTTCTAGGTCAGCTCTAGGATAGCATTTGTCATGATCCGTGATGTTTGGCCCTTCTTGGATTCTGGCCTGATATGCCTTAAGCATCATGTCTATGTCTTCAGGAGTGGGATCAGCTAATACTGATCCTGTTTGGGGTGGTGGGTGGGTTACGTGGGGTGTCTTAGAGGGTGGAGGGATGGAGGATGATGGGGGTGGTAGCGGTGGGAATGTGTGAGAGTGCGGTTGAGATGTGATTTCTATGATTTTAGCCTTGGTTTCTCGTAGACTTTCCTCAAGTTCACTCATCTTCTTTGCCCATTGCCTTTTCATGCGTTCGCGGCTATCTCTCCAAGCTCTTGTTCTCTTTTTATTTTGGCTCTCAGTATCGCTAGCATCTGGGCTCTTTTCCTGGTCTACACCCTGGTTTTGCTGCAATGCTTGGGCTCTAGTGACTACCTGTACTGGTGCAGTGGATGTGACACTTCCTGAGGAATCTACTACCAACCCAATCACATTAATGGGAGTGATTTTTGGCATATTATTAGGATTTTTAGGGCAATTTCGTAAGAGATGCTCTTTCCCACAGTCTTGGCAAAAGCCTTGGATCGTTACTGACTGGGGTTGTGTAGGTGGAGGCAATGGACAATCACGAATGAGGTGATCTCCTTGGCATCTGTAGCACGGTCCTCTTGGGAATGGAGGTCTTACTTGCCTAGATTGAGGCCTAGGATTGGGGTTTGCATACATGACGTTCGTGTAATCTGACTCCCAACTAGGTTCGTTTGTCTCTTCGCTATAATAGGACTCACCATGTCAGGAGACTGCATGTAGTAGGCCTGGGGGCTATCAACATGTGTGGAATCAAAGCTATGGTCACTCGGGTCACTTTCAGAAAGCAAGGATGTTACAGGGACTATAGCTCTATTCAGGTTCTCTTCTGCAGCAGTATACTTTACCGGAATCACATTAGCTGGGGCTGGGGGTTGTTGTGCTAGCACAGGCTGAGGCCTTTGTTGGTTTTGATATTGAGGTTGGAAATTTTGTTGTGGCCTGCCATATGGTTGAGGAGGGTACTGGTTCTGGTATCTGCCTTGTTGGTAGGGTTGGGGGTAGGGTTGCCTAACCGCCTGCTTGTTGTATGGGCAATCTTGTGCGGTGTGATTGGTGTATCTCCGTTCTATGGTGCAGTATTGGCTACTAGGATTTACTTGGGGTTGAGCCATAATGGGGCAGACATTCGCCATATGGTCGCCACCGCATGTATAGCACCTTTTCACAGGAGCAAACCTTGGAATTTGTTTGCTAGTTACACCTAGTTTTTGTGCCACTTTCTCTGCGAGTTCCTCAATCAACGTGGATTGCGTGGAAGAGTGACTAGAAACACTATCTGAATCTTTGTAGATTTTGGAAAGCTCTAGCTCTTCCCCTAGGTTATCTTCAATGTCGATGCACATGCGTACACACTCTTCTATAGTCCTAGGGTCCTTCAAATACACATAGGATCTCAATTTCGTACTCAGCAATCCATCAAGGAATAAGGCTACTTGTTTAGCAGATGTGGGTAGCTCCGAAATAGGGCACCTTTCAAGATATTGTCTAAATCTTCTTCCGGCCAATCTGACAGTCTCTTGGGGGGTCTGTTTGAAGCTGTGAATCAATGAGGAGGTATTGTGTCTTATGCCGCTCTTAGAGAACTCTACAATGAAAGCCTCTAGGAGTTGGTCTATGCTCCTGAACTCGCGCTCATCCAATGGCTGAAACCATGTAAGTGCGGTGTTCCTAAGGGTTAGACCGAAGGCATTGTACTGCGTGAATAGATCCTCCACTTGTTCAGCTCTCAAGACTTGCTTGAATTCTGCCACGTGATCATAGGGATCTCCTGTGCCATCAAAGTAATTCTTCATGGACTTAACTAGCTGGGTCGGTCTCAGAGTTCTTGTGTGCTCTCTAGGTCTCGGCAGAGGAAATCCATCCACATTTCTTTGGTTCCTGTGAGCTCTAAGCATCTCAGGTTCTACCCTATTCGTCTCTGTCCTCGTTCTTTCTCTGCCCCCTGGGTTGGCAAAACTTACTTCTGGTCTATCTCTGCTTCTGTCTCTTTGCATTCCATGAGCTTGGGATGTCCCAGCCCCAGGGTGACCATAGGATACATTTGATCTTGGTTGGGGGAAAATGAATTCACCCTTCCAAGTGTAAGCATGCCTATCATTTTCCGTAACCGCAAAGATCCGTTCTGAAACGTGATCTAAGTAGGTCACCCTGCCTGGACTATCAGGATCCTTAAACTCGTAGATCATGATGTTTCCTATATCAGTTGGCTGATTAGATTTATACCTCCAGAAGGCTTCGTCGGTTTCTCTATTGAGGAGCAACTCTATGCTCTTGTTGTCTTGGGGAACCCACTCAGGTGTGATAATCCTAGTGAGAACAGATTTGCCTCGAGGGGTTCTAGGTTCTACTCCCATGTTTCCTTGTTCCAAGTCACCTAAGTCCGCTTCTGAGATTACATTTCCAAATTCATCTGTCCTATCTGGATGACTGGTGACTACGTATATGGTTCCTTCCTTGTCCAGGTATGCACCATTTTCAAACTTGACAGCTGGGTGCTCTAGTCCAATGGATTGATCAGGATTTTTAATCTGGACCACGGATCTTCCTAGGCCGTCCTCATAGATGCTAGCACCTAATCGGTTGGTCCTAAGGTATTCCAACTGTGTTTTGTAAGGGCCTTCCACCCTGTACAAGTAAGGCACTCCTGAACTTCCCGTAGGTCTATCCATGCCTTGAGACATCTCTGACTCACTGGTCTCAGAGCTAGGGTAGTACGAGTGGTGGCTCAACTGCTGGGCCCAAGACCTAGCAGTGTGGTTAACACTAGCCTCTGAAGATCTAAGGCTTTGTCTCTCCCTCACTAGATGTCGTCCTGATCTAAGGTTCATATGCCTATCTAAGTAGCCCAATTCTTTGCCCAGAGTACAACCTCGTTGCTGGTTACTTTATACTAGTCGCTTGGTTCTTTTTAGGTATTTTATCGTGTTTGAGTTCTTGTCTGATATCACGTCGTCAGAAATATTCGAATGTTGTTCCGCACTTACAGTTGATCGTTCCACGTTAAGTTCTTTCCCTTTAAAATTCTCGACAGTACAAGGATTATGCCTTAGCTTGAGCTTGAAAGTTTAGGTATACTTCAACTTGATAGTGGCCTATCGTCGCCCTGACTTACTCCTACTTCTAATCGTTCTTAGCCTAAGCTAGGAATTGACGAAGAGGAGTTGAGAATATTCCGACCTTTCTTGCCGAACCTTGCTCTTTAATGCTCGAGAAGTTGATTCTCAAGCTTGCGCAAAACCCTTGCTTGGACGCTCTCAATTGCTTCTCAATAGACCTGCATAAGTCCCAAGATTAGCTCCAAGTAGACCTTTCAATTGACAAAGAATTTATTTCGGACACTTTTTTAATGACCCTTGTTCCCCCTCTTGTATTGCTAGAAATTTCCTCTAGAGCTCCCTTGGTGTTCCTACCCCTCAGTGTGTCAACTTCCAAATGTCCTATCAGAAAATCAACACGGTATTCTTATAAAAAACAGTTGAGGGCGTGTAGTATACGTCACGAGCTTTCCGACAAGCCCTAGAGCTCAGAAAATGGATTTCGTATGAAAAAGTTATGACCGTTCAGGGTTTAGGGGGTTGACTAGACAAACAGAACCTTTCACGGGGTTTTAATGCATTATCTAAGGCCTTTGTAGGTATATGAGTACTTGAGAGTGCAAATATGCCCAAAATTTAGCCTAAATTTCCAAAAATTTTACCCCTTAATTTTTGCCGAGAATGTCTGTTTGTCGCGATAGATGGTGTCTGTCGCGATAGACAGTGTCTATCGTGGATTTCTGTCTGTCGCGATAGACGGTGTCTGTCGCGATAGACAGTGTCTATCGTGGATTTCTGTCTGTCGCGATAGACGGTGTCTGTCGCGATAGACAGTGTCTATCGTGGATTTCTGTCTGTCGCGATAGACGGTGTCTGTCGCGATAGACAGTGTCTATCGTGGATTTCTGTCTGTCGCGATAGACGGTGTCTGTCGCGATAGACAGTATCTGTCGTGAAATTCTGTATGTCGCGATAGACGGGGTCTATCGTGGAATTTTGTCTGTCGCGATAGACGGTGTCTGTCGCGATAGACGGTGTCTGTCGCGATAGACGGTGTCTGTCGCGATAGACGGTATCTGTCGTGAAATTCTGTCTGTCGCGATAGACGGTGTCTGTCGCGATAGACGGGGTCTATCGTGGATTTCTGTCTGTCGCGATAGACGGTGTCTGTCGCGATAGACGGGGTCTATCGTGGATTTCTGTCTGTCGCGATAGACGGTGTCTGTCGTGGGTCTCTGTCTGTCGCGATAGACGGTGTCTGTCGCGATAGACTGAAAAAACGCAAATTTTTGAAAAACTTCTAGTGATCTAGAGTGCCCTCAAGGTGTAGGTTACCGTGCTAATCATGCATTCACAAAATTTTAAGATTTTCTGTCTGTCGCGATAGACAGAGGTTGTCGTCCCGGGACCTGTGCAGAGCCAGTCGTACCTGCGCACACTGCTGGGGATGATGAAACAGCAAGAACCTGCAAGATAACTCAAGAAACAAGCAAAAACAGCACATGCAATTTCGCTCTCTCGCTCTCTCTCACAAGTGAAATGAGGGAAATGAGGTGGAGATGGGGATATAGTCAAAAAACTGAAATTTTCGCGATGATGGAGATGGAGGGGGGAGATGGTGATGATGATGATGGTGATGAAGAGGGTGAAGAAAGTAAAAGAAAATCCATGAGAGTGAAGAAAATACCTACAACTCCAACGCGTCAACTCTACGTCTTACCATCACACGCTCGTCCTCAAAGCTCGATCCCCGGCAACGGCGCCAAAATTTGGTGTAGCTCAATGATGAGTAGCACCTCCTTTAATGTCAATCCGGGAAGACGTGAGGATGGTATGAAGACCTCGAGCAAGTGGTTGCACAAGTGCGTGAGTGAGAAGCACACTAGCATGCACACACATACACACACACGCGCACACAAGACAAGACAAAGAGTGAGAAACAATGGAGCTTTTAGATTACTTTCAAAATGCTCTTACAAGTTCGTTTCAATTTCAATCTACCCCCAAAAATGAGCTCTCTAGCTCTTTTTATAGTTTTTGACTAGTTTTGGCCCTGTCCAGACCTAGTGTCCGGCCTAGTTAAAAATTAGGTTCCAGGGCTTATTTGAGGGCTCAAACGAAGTCTAAAAATTATGAAAATTGGTATGATGGTATTTCTAATACTCCTCAAGCTCGAGGACTCCTCGGCTTGCACAAAATGGAGTCTAATCTACCAAAAACGGGATTTACAATGTTTGTGTAGTGATTAAAATCACTTGAGTTGTACATAATCCATGGGAAAAAATGATCTGGCCTTGTTGCCGTATTGTGCATGATTCCTTTGTTGCTTTGTGTGCCAACAACGTTAGTGCCTTATTGCGATCCACCAACCTATGCCTCCAGGTCTATTCATTGGATTTTGTCTAACCAACTCTCATGTAATGATGATCCACGGGTTTGGGCATTGGAAATTGAATCTCCACTCATACTCAAAAAGAAACACTCGTAGGTACAGGGTGATCTATGTGAAGAGAGATGGTGGATGCAATCCAAAGATGATTAGGTGCCGCTACAACCATCTTCACAACAGCCAACTGAGACTTCAGAGTTGATTAGCAGACCCTTTGAGCTTCCTAAATCCACCTAAATATCAGCCAAGTAGTTGCAAAATGACTAGTTTAAGTCAAGACAGACTAGTTGCGAAATGACTAGCTCCCAAAACTTGTTATTTTTGGACATACACCTGCTGGAAAAAATGAACAGTGCTCTCAACCTCGTAGGAATTAGAAAAATTCCTTTTAGGCATAGCAAATAGACTTAGCAACCTTCACAATCCAAGTTAAAACACTTCAAATGATGGACTGAGCACTGAGAACAAGATTTATCAATTTCTGGAACATGCCCACCATTCTCGGGGCTCTAGAGAGATAGACCAGTGAGCAATAAAATGCAAATATCTCCGAAATTATAAATCCAATGACCTTGAACATTGATATGCAAAAACTAGACAGTAAGAGCTATCCAACGCACATTAAATCACTGAAAAAGAGTTAGTAGAACTCAAGATATGACCTTCTGAAGGTACTGCTCTAAGTGAGTATAGCAGAGAACAAAACAGAGAAGTAGATGATGATAAATGTATAGATTCATATATGATTACAACCACATTGGCAATGAATCTTTGCACAATGGGAGTAGAATGATAGAGCTATGGAGTAAGCTCTTCAATCTCCACAAAGTGACATGAAGTGGTCATGTACAAGGCTTGCTAATCGCCTCCTCCTTCTTGCTCCTTTTATAGCTATTATTGGAGGGAGTTTTGAATTTGAATTCGAATGGCTCCACCTAAAAGTGATCCCCAAAGTTAGGGGATATTCCCTGTAGCAACCCCCCTTTTTTTTTCTCTCTCTCTCTCTTTCTCTCTCTCTCTCTCTCTATCTCTCTCTCTCTTTCTCTCTCTCTCTCTCTCTCTCTCTCTCTCTCTCTCTCTCTCTCTCTCTCTCTCTCTCTCTCTCTCTCTCTCTCTCTCTCTCTCTCTCTCTCTCTCTCTCTCTCTCTCTCTCTCTCTCTCTCTCTCTCTCTCTCTCTCTCTCTCTCTCTCTCTCTCTCTCTCTCTCTCTCTCTCTCTCTCTCCCTCCTTTCCCATCGAGCTCTCTCTCTCTCTCTCTCTCTCTCTCTCTCTCTCTCTCTCTCTCTCTCTCTCTCTCTCTCTCTCTCTCTCTCTCTCTCTCTCTCTCTCTCTCTCTCTCTCTCTCTCTCTCTCTCTCTCTCTCTCTCTCTCTCTCTCTCTCTCTCTCTCTCTCTCTCTCCTCTCTCTCTCTCTCTCTCTCTCTCTCCTCTCTCTCTCTCTCTCTCTCTCTCTCTCTCTCTCTCTCTCTCTCTCTCTCTCTCTCTCTCTCTCTCTCTCTCTCTCTCTCTCTCTCTCTCTCTCTCTCTCTCTCCTCTCTCTCTCTCTCTCTCTCTCTCTCTCTCTCTCTCTCTCTCTCTCTCTCTCTCTCTCTCTCTCTCTCTCTCTCTCTCTCTCTCTCTCTCTCTCTCTCTCTCTCTCTCTCTCTCTCTCTCTCTCTCTCTCTCTCTCTCTCTCTCTCTCTCTCTCTCTCTCTCTCTCTCTCTCTCTCTCTCTCTCTCTCTCTCTCTCTCTCTCTCTCTCTCTCTCTCTCTCTCTCTCTCTCTCTCTCTCTCTCTCTCTCTCTCTCTCTCTCTCTCTCTCTCTCTCTCTCTCTCTCTCTCTCTCTCTCTCTCTCTCTCTCTCTCTCTCTCTCTCTCTCTCTCTCTCTCTCTCTCTCTCTCTCTCTCTCTCTCTCTCTCTCTCTCTCTCTCTCTCTCTCTCTCTCTCTCTCTCTCTCTCTCCGCCCCCTCTGCCTCCCGCAAGCCCCGCGACCCCCTACCCCCTCTGCCTCCCGCAAGCCCCGCCACCCCCCGCCCCCTCTGCCTCCCGCAAGCCCCGTGACCCCCGCCCCCTCTGCCTCCCGCAAGCCACGCCACCCCTGCCACCTCTGCCTCCCGCAAGCCCCACCACCCCCGCACCCCGTGACCCCCCGCCCCCTCTTCCTCCCGCAAGCCCCGCGACCCCCCGCCCCCTCTGCTTCCCGCAAGCCCCGCCACCCCCGCCCCCTCTGCCTCCGGCAAGCCCCGCCACCCCCGCCCCCTTTGCCTCCCGCAAGCTCCGCCACCCCTGCCCCCTCTGCTTCTTGCAAGGCCCGCCACCCCCACCCTCTCTGCCTCGCGCAAGCCCCGCGACCCCCCACCCCCTCTGCCTCCCGCAAGCCCCGCCACCCCCGCCCCCTCTGCCTTTCGCAAGCCCCGCCACCCCCGCCCCCTCTGCCTCCCGCAAGCCTTGCGACACCCCACCCCCTCTGCCTCCCCTTTCTCCCTCCCTCTCTCTCTCTCTCGGTCTCTCTCTCTCTCTCTCTCTCTTTCTCCCTCCCTCCTCTCCCACAACTCCCTTCCCCCAGCGCCCTCCTCTCTCCACCCGTCCCCTCACTCTCTCTCCCTTGTCTCCTGTAGCTCCCTCCCCCGTGGCCACCTCCTATCCCCACCCGTCCCCTCTCTCACTCTCTAGCATTGTGCAAGGGCATGTACAGGCTCAGGGTGACTTTGTTAGCCAGCTTACTAAAAGAAGTATGCAGATTGAAGTGGTCTTATGATGACTGTGAGCTTGAGACAAGGGACAATAATGCTTAGCTTGTGGTATGGGGACATCAAATGTCATAGCCTATGCTTCGATTTGGTGAGCACATGGCTACCGTTAAAACTATTGCATGGTCTCCTCATCAACATGGATTGTTAGCTTCCTGAAGTCAGGGTTGCAATTTGGTATGGTTGAAAAATGGGAATGAGCTTGTGAGCACAAATGGCTATTCACAAAATCAATTTGTGGTGTGGCAAATGGCACCATCAATAGTACATAATCATACACTTCGAGTTGCATGGAGACTACAACTCACCCAGATTGAACACCCAAAGCTTTGAAGAATTTAGCTACATTGTTACTCATTGCTTAAATAAAGGATATTTGATTGCAAGGAATTCCTAAGGCTCTATGAACGGTGAAAAGAGAATCGGCCCTCTTTCCCACTATCCCTTCATCTCTCCACCCACACTATTCACCATGCAAGGGTCAGAAACTACTACAAGAGATATGTGCTTCAGGTGAAGGAAGACTTCAGAGGGGTAGTACAATCCCACGGTCTTCACAAAAGGTGAATCTCAGCTCGCATTCAAAAGTGACAGTAAAAGTGTAGGTGGTAAAAGTGAAAGTGGATAAATAATTGTTGCCGCCAACCATTCATGACAACTGCCTATTTTTGAGGATCCAATTCAAATCAAGGGAATATTTGATCTACCCCTCCAATCTTGGGTAATCAACCGGTGCGTGACGAGTGGACGTGAAGAATCGGCAAGGCCCTCTTGGCCCATTGGAGCCTATAAAAAGAGTGGATTTGTGTTCAATTGATACATTTTTTTGTTCAGATACACATTTAACGTATGTGCAGAGATCCTCTCTTGTATTTTGTGGCTTCAAGCCTACTGTAGGAAGTCACTCTGTGGTGTGGATACAAAGCGTGGGCTTCGTAGTGGAGGGCTAATAGCACGATAGTGTAAAGAGAGTGGCTTGGTTGTCTTTCTCTGTGAGTCAGTATTATTGTTAAGGTTTATTCTCTAGAGAAATTCTCCACCATTTGTATTGTTCTATGTTAGTCTGCATATAATTAGCCCATTAAGCTGATGGGAAGATTCCGTTGTATTGATGTTATTTAATTTTAGGGTGGCATGTTAGCCCTGAGCATAAACTTTTGAGCATCACTTTGACCAATCTTGTAATCATCTGATTCGAATCAAGAAGTGTATGGTCTTCCTTGGTCATTTATTGTTAATATTTTCTGGAGTATTTACAACTTTGTGTAGTCATTTACATCTGCCTGCTCTCAGAAATGTTAAAGGGTATACTTCCTTAAAGAGAACCCACCTTGAGTAGGCGACGTATTGGAAGTGCTTATTCTCTGCTCTTAATAAAAGGGGATACCCCAGTACCTCCTCTACATTCCCTCAGCTCAAAAAGTCGTGGGTTTTGGTGATTAGAGCCACAAAATTGCTTTTACATCATGCATGAGGTAAGCCATCCTTTTCCTTTTTCTTTTTCTTTTTTTAATTACAAGAGATAAAAATGAAATCTTTTACAAGAGGTGTTCACATGACTACTCATGTGACTTACAAATGAGGATGATATCAAATATATAAAGCATGTAGGATTGGGTAAAATGCACCAACAGCTCCCTCTCAAGCCTAACATGCTTGGCCTCCAAATAAGTCTTCAATTGTCCTTGATTTCCTGCAAGCCAATCATCAACTTGAATCTACTTAACTTTCTACCATCAAGAGCTTTAGTTAACATGTCTGCACATTGCATATCTGTAGAGACATAGGATAGTTGAATATCCTTGCTCATTAGCTTCTCCCTTACGTTATGGTAGTGGACTTCAATATGCTTGGTTCTAGCATGGTATACCGGATTAGCTGCTAGATGTAGTGAGCTTGTGTTGTCACAAAAAATATGAGGTGTTGAAGAATGAAGTCCAAGATCTGTGTACAAAGACTTTAACCACATGATTTCTTGAGTTGCATTAGCCAAACCTCTATATTCGGCTTCGGTAGAAGATAATGCCACGGTTGGTTGCTTCTTTGATGACCAAGAAATGATTTTTGAACCTGCAAATGATATATACCCTGATGTGCTTCTTCTATCATCTTTAGATCCGGCCCAATCTGCATCTAAGTAGACCTTTAGCTCAATATCTAAAGTATATGAATAGAACAAACCTTCATTCATGGTCCCCTTTAGGTACTTGAGGACTCTCTTGGCCGCTTCCATATGTGGTCTTCTCGGCTTATGCATAAACTGACTCAATATGCTAACACTATAGCATATATCCACCCTTGTGAGTGTTGCATAGTTCAAACTTCCAACCAAGCTTTGATAGTTTGTGATGTCTTCAATTGGCTCTCCTTCATAAGCACTAAGCTTATGATTTTGCTCCATAGGTGTACCTGCACACTTGGTAGTTTCCATCTTGAACTTGACGAGCATGTCATGGACATACTTCCTTTGTGTGATGTATATACCTGATTCTGAGTAGATCAACTCCAATCCAAGAAAATAAGTGAGTGGTCCGAGGTCACTTATTTTGAACTCCCCCTTCATTTGACTCTTTACCTGTTTGATTCCTTCAAGATCATTGCCTGTGATAATAATATCATCAACATACACACATAAATAGATCACTTCAGATCCATTCCTCTTTATGAACAAAGAGGTATCCGCCTTGCTAGCTTTGAATCCTTGGTCCTGCAAATAAGTCACCAATATGAAATTCCAAGCTCTTGGAGCTTGCTTCAATCCATACAAAGCTTTCTTTAGTTGGCATACATAGTTAGGATGATGTGCATCCTCATATCCAGGAGGTTGTGCCATATACACTTCCTCAGAAATCCATCCATTCAAGAAAGCATTCTTTACATCAAGTTGATAAAGATTCCAATTTCTAGATGCAGCAAGACTAATGAGAACCCTAATTGTAGGCATTTTCGCAACAAGAGAGAAAGTCTCCTCATAATCAATACCATGGGTTTGAGCAAACCCTTTAGCAACTAACCTTGCTTTGTGTCTATTTATACTTCCATCTGGATTCCTCTTGATTTTGTATATCCATCGAGATCCGATTATCTTCATAGATGGCTTGTTAGGTACAAGCTCCCAAGTGTCACTCTCCTTCAAGGCTTCCATTTCTTCATCCATTGCATCTCTCCAAGCTTTCTTGCTTTGTGCTTCTTCGAATGTGGTAGGTTCTTGATTGGTTGAATCCTTTGCAATGTAGATTGAGCGCTTCGTGACCAAAGAAGTATCATAACCAAACCTCTCTGGTTTCTTCTTCTCCCTCGAAGACCTTCTAAGTGGTTGATGTGAGCTCTCGGGTCCATATGTAGAATCTTGCATCTTTGCTTTACCTTTGTTCTTCCATAGCTTTAGTCTTTCCAAGTCGTCTACGTCAATCTCCGAATCACTTTCTTCAATCTGCTTTGGCTCCTTTGGTTGAAGTGATGGAAAATCTTCATCCAAGTCATATGGCAGCTTCACTTTCCTATCATCATCAAACCATGATTTGTTTTCATCAAAAATTACATCTCTACTCACAGAAAATCCTTTATTGGTGGGATTGTACAATCTATATCCTTTTTAGTTTTGATGATAACCAATGAATACACACTTCTCTGCCTTGGGATCCAATTTCCCTCTTACTTGAGAAGGAATGTGAGCATAGGCTAAGCATCCAAAGATTTTGCAATGCTCTAGACTAGGTCTTCGTCCATTCCACACTTCATATGGAGTGGTTCCATCTAGTCACTTAGATGGAAGTCTATTTATGAGATATGTGGCTGTCGACACAGCCTCTGCCCAAAGGTAGTTTGGCAATCCCTTTTCGTTAAGCATGGACCTTGCAGCTTCGACAATAGCTCTGTTCCTCCTCTCTGCTACACCATTGAGTTCGGGTGTATACCTTGTAGTGACTTCCATTTTAATGCCTCTTTCATGCAAGAAGGCATCAAATTCAGAAGAGAAATATTCTCCTCTACCATCTAATCTGAGTCGTTTCAAAGTCCTACCTGTTTGATTTTCAACAAGAGCAATATACTTCTTAAAGCAATTAAACACTTCATCCTTGTGCTTCATGAAAATCAGAATGGTCCACCTGCTACAATCATCTATGAAAGACACATAATATCTTCAGCCTGATATAGATGGCTCCTTACTTGGACCCCACACATCCGTGTGCACTAGATCCAAAGGATTTTGATACATATATCCTTTCTTAATGAAAGGTTGTCTATGAGCCTTGCCGAGTTGACAAGCTTCACACTTATAAATCATGTGTTGCCTTGTGATATTAGGCAAACCAAGTACACTTTGGTCCTTGCAAATCTGTTTGAGTGTCCTCTCACCAATATGAGCAAGCCTTTTGTGCCATATCTCCAACTCTGTAAGAGTTTAAGATCCATAGCTAAACAAAGCTATGTTCTTTGTATCTTCTGCTTCAAAAGTGAAAAGCCTTCCTGTCTTTTCTCCTTTAGCAATCCTTCGAAAGCCTTGCCTTGGGTCTTCAACATATGCTCCAAATCGGTTGAATCTAACCTACAATCCTTTTTCAACAATCTGTCCAACACTTATTAAATTTTTGGTAATTGTAGGGACATACAAGACTTTGCTTAAGAGGTTCATATTCCCATCTAATGTCTTCACATTACCTATCTTCTCCACTGAGTGCTTTGTGTCATCTCCTGTCTTCACTTCATGCTTGTTATGAGGATCTTCCAAATCAGAAAGTAAAGCCATATTTCCTGCTACATGGTTCGAGCATCCCGAATCAATGTAAAATATGTGATCATCATCCTTACCCTTCTTTGCTGATAGATTCATAATCAATAACGAATCTTCTTGACTTTGGTCCTCTGCATAGTTATTGTAATCTCTTCTTCCTCTATGGCCACTTTGATAGTTGTTGTTGTTGTTGTTGTAGTAGTTGTTGTTGTAGCCTCCATTGTACCTGACTCTATTTGATCCATAGCCACCTCTATTGAATCCTCTTCCTCTTGAGTTCCTGGGGTTCTTGAAACATTCTTCAGTAGTATGGTTAGATAACCCACATATGTTGCAAGGTTGAGATGATTGGGATCTCCCCCTGCCTTGCTTTCCACCTCTACCTCTTCCTCTAGCTCTTCCTCTACCTACAAAGTTTGCTTGGAAAGAGCTTCCTTCATCTTCATTCTTCCTATTCTTTGACTTGTCCTTGACCTTAGCTTTATGAGAATATAAGGGAGAAGTTTGATTACCTCTTGAGGACTCACCACCTTTGCTTATCTTTGCTTCATGAGTGAAGAGTTGGCCCATGAGTGTGTTGAGGTCGGGTACATGCATGTCCATGTATAAATCCATGGCTGTTGTGAATGACTCCCACTTGTCGTCTGCTTTGATTCCATTCATGATTTGTCTTATGATTTGCTCCTCTTCAATTACCTCTCCAATGCTTCCAAGTTGGTCGAAAATCTCCTTCATCTTTGTGACATAATCAATCACATTTTGCTTTGGGCTTTTCTTCATTGTTGTGAACTCCATCGACAATTGGTTCTTCCTTGCTCGAGTGTTGGAAGAGAAGAAAGAAGCAAGTGCATTCCAGGTCTCTCTTGATGTCTTGCATCCCTTGACATGAGGTAAAAGAAAATCAGAGATTGAGTTTAGAATATAGGACCTTGCAAGTGCATCCTTCGAACACCAATTCGAAAGTCCTTCCACTTCTTCATGTGATGGTTGCCCGTTGTTCCTCATGGTTGGCATTGCTTCATCTCCGGATATGAATCCATATAGATTCCTCCCGACTGAGCACTGAGAACAAGATTTATCAATTTCTGGAACATGCCCACCATTCTCGGGGCTCTGTAGAGATACACCAGTGAGCAGTAAAATACACATATCTCCTAAACTATAAATCCAATGACCTTGAAAATGGATATGCAGAAACTAGACAAGAAGAGCTATCCAACGCACATTAAATCACGGAAAAAGAATCCGTAGAACTCGAGATATGACCTTCTGAAGGTACTGCTCTGAGTGAGTATAGGAGAGAACAAAACAGAGAAGTAGATGATGATAAATGTATAGATTCATATATGATTACAACCACATTGGCAATGAATCTTTGCACAATGGGAGTAGAATGATAGAGCTATGGAGTAAGCTCTTCAATCTCTATAGAATGACATGAAGTGGTCACGTACAAGGCTTGGTAATCACCTCTTCCTTCTTGCTCCTTTTATAGCTATTCTTGGAGGGAGTTTTGAATTTGAATTCGAATGGCTCCACCTAAAAGTGATCCCCAAAGTTAGGAGATATTCCCTCAGCTCAAAAAGTCATGGGTTTTGGTAGTTAGAGCCACGAAATTTCTTTTACATCATGCATGAGGTAAGCCATCCTTTTCCTTTTTCTTTTTTTAATTACAAGAGATAAAAATGAACTCTTTTACAAGAGGTGTTCACATGACTACTCATGTGACTTACAAATGAGGATGATATCAAATATATCAAGCATGTAGGCTTGGGTAAAATGCACCAACATTCTAGCCTCCAAGACTAGCATCTTTTCTTCAACGATTCTAAAATCTCTTCATCTAGGTGGATCCATAAGACTTTGTATGAGAGGAGTGTCTCTTCCCATCCGATCTCATTCGCTCAATATAGAAGTGATGACCATCAATTTCTCACATAGCGTTAGAGGATTCTTGTCTCAATGTAGATGCATTGGGTGAGATCATTGAGATGGGGGAGAATTATTCTTGGAAGCAACATGCTTGGTTATACATCAAGGGCATATGGAATACGTCACTCATTTTGGGTAAAATCAAATATTTTTTTCTCCTCCTTCAAGCATGGAAGGGGACAACAACCATAGCCCCAATAGCTATGACTTTAATCATGGGATGTCTCATTTACATGATTGTGAGCCGCTTTTGGATCGAGACTTCAATGTGGATAGCATAGCTTGGATTGAGGATCCTCTTAGAAAAGTTGTCAAGTTGAGCTTTTATAATGTTATGGGGCATGCCCGAATGCTGCATATTCCTTTAGTTGGCCATCTTAGGAATTTACCGACCATGAAACGTGCTTCACATTTGGGGCAATCGGATTCTCTTATTTTATGAAAATGGGTTCGAGAGTGTGCAAGTTTCTTCAAAGCCTCTTAGATGCAAGACAATTCTTGGTCTATTGTGGTTCTTCATTTCCTTGGCGAGGAAGCTTATACATGATTTTCAGTAGTAGAGAACCGTAAGAACAAACTTACTTCTGTGGAGCTTAAAAACTTATGGAGTACTAGTTTGTTCTACAAAATGAAGAACTCTGACTACTTGAGGAATGGAGAAGCCTTTACTATGTAGGAGGCAAAATATGTGAATATGTAAATTAGTTTTGTTAATTTTTCCTGAGGGTTTAGAAGGTGAATTGGCAAAAGATTAAATGTCTTCTAAAACTATATTCCATAACTATATGCAAATACCTTAGCCACAAGTCTAGCTCTATAGCTATGTACGCTTCCATTAATTTCTTTTCTTATAACGTTCAAGACACAATTGTTTCTTATCACTTTCTTTCCTTCATTCTTTGGAATAAACTCCATGTTTGGTTTTTCTCCGAGGACCTCATTTCCTCCTACATTTCTTCTTGCCATTCCCTACACTTTTTGACATTTGAAAAGCATGTACCCTCTTAATAATCCACTACATTCATCATGTACAGAACGTGTAGCCTTAAATGATTCATAAATGCACATTTCTATTAGAAAATTTCATTGCTTAGAGTTTCTTTCATCTTAATTTTTGGGCATGAACATCATTTCTTGAGTATATTTTATCATGATCTTGGATAAATCTTCTTGGTTTAACATTTTTTCAACTAATTTGTAACTCATCTATGTATATAACATAGTCAAATTCAGTTTTCTTAATGGTTGCTTTACATTTATGTTTGCCATCACTTGTTTAGCTTTATATAGGACTTGTTCCACACTTTGCCGAGTTCCTTGATACCTTTATCTCCTTGGATATACGTTTGTAACATTTATTGGTTTTTTCTTCACGTCCATATCCTATCAATACAAAATTTTCTACCCTATAATCCAATTTACTTTAACGATCACTTGGAAACATAACATGTACATCACAATGTCTTTATGTATGTAATACCTCGTTTTCCTTTGATACAAAGCTACATATGGTGTGGAATTATATAGAGATACTATGGGTACTTTATTCACAATCAAGATTATTCTTTTAGTTGCATTTTCATCCTCCCATTAAGAACTAGGAATTCCCATCGCTTTCTTCATAAACCTTTTGTATGGTCATGAGCACCCCAACGTGTACATGGTGTACTATGAGGTATACGTGCATCTAAGGTACTCACTCTAGGAGTAGAACTGGGAGACACAATGTCTGTTGGAATGCCTCCACAACATCTGCCTCCTCCAAAGCCACTTGTAGATCCATCTCTAGAACCTGCTTCTCTAGAAAGTGACCTCGATCGAGGGGATGCACCAGATTGGCCAGCACCTATATCAAACTATGGTGTCTAACGCATATCTTGACCGCTAAAGCCACTAGGGGATGGCTTAGAGGATGATCATGGTGGAGTCATAAAGCATAGAGTACCTTTGGTGGGAGTAGCTCCACCAAAGGGAGTAACGCTCGCGGGAGGAGTCCCACCAAAGGGAGGGGTGCTGGCAGCGAGTGTTGTCGGTGGCACTGAGGCCACTGGGAGTGCTACCATGAGCAATCTAGTATTGTGACACTCTAGCAATATGAGAAAGAGGCGCTTGAGATATAAACTCCATAATCTGCTCCTCTCTCATGGAGTGTGGAATGACCGGTGGACTCTCCCTTAATTTTCCTTTGGTACTATTTTATTTGATATCATCCTTTGAAGGTATTCAATATCTCATATGTTTAACAATCTTATGTTATTTTCTTGTCCATGACTAGTATATAACAAACTTTTACATTTTCACTTTCGTGATGTGAATCAAATTGAGTAGTGTGCCGGCGTTCCCGCTTGAATAGTTATATACACACCTAAATTTATGATTGCCATTCTCCCAGTTCTCTTTCCATCATCCGCCTTATGTGAAGGAGATCTAAGTTTCAAGGACAATGGATAAAGTCCTTATAATCGTCAAATATAATGGCTTGCTATAACAGTGCATAAAAGCAAAAAAGCCTCGACTGTGAGCAGTCCCCCTTCCATGCTTTCGCGCAGCACAACAACGTAAAGTACTTAGAGATGGTCGTGAAAGCTTGAGCACCAACAACGATGGTAGCATGGAAAAATCGAACGTACACATGAGGTAGACCATTAGGTAGCGTGGTTACTTGGTGAGGTGGTAAAGTTGAGCACAAACTTGTTACACAGAAACGTGGAAGGACAGAAATACCTAGCACGACGAGCCTCACCCCATAATGCAATAATGTCAATGCGTTCTAACATATACACGCATGGGAACATAACTGATGCATGTACACATGTTTAAGAGTTGGGTTGTGGCTGTTAGAATCGCATAACGGGAATGTGAAGGCAAGCAAGCGCATGGTTCTTTCTGACAAAGTAGCATAGCAGAAATATAAAACTATTGTCGGATTACCTGAGAGGGTCACATTACATAAATAGATGTGTCGTGACTATTCCCATGTTAGTACACGTTTACATGGTACGGGTACTCTGCCTCAATAGTGTGCACACATAGATGGGATGACCACATAGGGAGCAGATTAAGATCTATTCACCAAATCTGGGAGTACATGCACAATGCACTACGAACATGAAATACATAGAATAACTTAGACTAAGCATAGTGACGGATAAAGTGAATGTTATGTCTTTATATCAGGTTTAGATTTAAACTCAGTTGACCTTGATCTGCATTTGCTCACCCTCCACTAAATATTGAGGGTTGATAGACGACTCATGTTCATGAGATGGTATGGTCATGGTGCTCTCTAGCAGTACAAGAGGTCCGCTTGGATCTCACAGTGGAGACGAGAGGAATAACAAAATTGACAATGAAATGCTTCAGAATATCTTGACCATTGTTAGCATTGTCGTAATGCTCTCATAATAAGAGATATTGCATCGCTACATTCGTGAGAGTTTCCATAAATTCATCATAGATTAATGCATGGGGGTCTACGTTTATAGTCGTCTTCAACACATGCCAGGCAGAAAGATTGTGATTTCATCCATTAGGCTTGATGAATTGCTCAAAGCACCGGGAATCATCGGCAGTTGATAACCGTGACTGGGTTCTGGAATAATATTAGAATATACAAGTGTAAGCCTAGATACTCCCAGAGTCAAGGAATTCTCCAACCTATAGGATGGTGGATAAAAAATGTTTAAAGACGCATACAAAGGGAAGCTATGGACGAGGGCAAATGCATAATTTACTTCTATAATCGGAGTGTTGAGGATCTCTAAAATGGTTTTACAGCACACATTTGCCCTTCCATGCGGGCACCAAGGGGAGGGGGTGTTCCTTAGAGATTCCTTGCACGTATATTAGGGGACACTGTGGGCACCTGTGGGGCATATCTTGGATGCACTTCCTCATCTCAGGGACCTCATCACTACTTCTTGGCTTATCTCAACTTCTTTTGCACAATAGTCTATATTTCTATCGAGAGGTTTGTGTGCTTTGGATAATTTTGCTCTAGGCACAAATTTATGCACAACTATGAGGGGGATCTTCCAACGTCAATCATTGAATACCATCTAGCCAACTATCATGTAATGGAGATTCATGGTTTTGGGCATTGGGAATTCAATCTCCACTCATACTTGGAAACATGCTCTCATAGGTACAAGGTGTTCTAGCCTCCAAAGACTAGCATGTTTTCTTCAAGGATTCTGATTTCTTTTCATCCAAATGGGTGCATAATGCTTTGTATTAGACTAGTGTCACTTCACATCCCATCCCACTAGCTGTGCATAGGAGTGATGGCCATCAATCACAACAACATATGAGGGATATACTGCCCTAATAGTGGTGCAAATACATTGGAGTACTTTTGCCCTGGCATCAATATAGGTGCTGGTATGCATGCCACTACCATAGTGTTGGTACAAGTGCCTATATAGGAATTGGTATAAGAGTGGATAACTTATCCAAAGCATCAATATAGGCATTAGTATAGGCATTGGTAAGTTCGTGGGCAAAAGCTTCGGTATGTTGTTGGACATACACACACTCACACCGTCACCCATACCGATGGCCATATCTACAAAACTACTTTTGGGCAGAATGTGTTGTCTCTTGATCTAGCAGCATTACCATGTTGTTGTGCAAAAAAAAGCAATATATTCTGCCCAAAAAAAACTAAGTACATGTGAGATGTAGTCTAGTGGTTCTCCATTTAGGATTTACATGAGAAGCAACCAAAACATGAGTTTATAAAGCAAAATACATGAATATAAAAGAGATGAGAAAAATGAAACATGAACCATGTACAAAAGAGATATTCCATAAACAAACCATGTACAAAAGACATATATATTCCATAAATGAACCATGTACAAAAGTGTGTCAAACCACTACCATATATAAGCCAAATACAAAATGTTGCAAATTGTATCCATATAGGAACCAAATACAAAATTGTGGTAAACTACTCCCATTTATGAGACAAATACAAAATTGTGGCACACCAATGCCATACACATGCCTAGAGGTATCAAACCATCTATATCTCCAATCTTCCAACAAAGGATGCTTCCATGAAGAGACTGTACCGCATCCCTCCATGTCCTCCAATAGTCTAACTCATCCATAATGATATCCATAAGCCTCCTCTAGCGTTTCGGAGGACAACCCACTGCAAACTCCTACAACAAATATGCAAAATGTCACACTACAACATATCGGGCATATACCGAGGCTTCTACCATGGA
>CM035425.1:54322882-54342882 GCA_020310875.1 Ceratopteris richardii
GTGTGTGTACATGCATATGTGCGTGTATGTATGTATGCATATGCATGTGTGTATGCACATTTGTGTGTGTATACATATGTGAGTGTGTATGTATATGTGCATGTGTATGTATGTATGTATGTGTATGTGTACTTGCAAATATGTGTGTATGTATGTATGCATATGCATGTGTGTACGTATACATGTGTGTGCATACATGTATGTATGTATATGTGTGTGTACATGTATCTATGTGAGTATGAGTATGCATATGTGTGTGTATGTAATATGCATGTATGTATGTAATATGCATGTATGTATGTAATATGCATGTATGTATGTATATGTGTGTATGCATATGCATGTGAGTATGTAATCTCTTTCACTCTCTCTCTCTGTCTCTCTCTTTCATCTCTCTCTCTCTCTGTCTCTCTCTCTCTATCTCTCTCTCTCTCTCCCCCTCTCTCTCTCTCTCTCGCTCTTTGTGTTTCTTTATATCTCTCTCTTTCTTTCATCTCTCTCTCTTTCTTTCATCTCTCTCTCTCTCTATCTCATTCTATATGAATCAAAAACAAAAGAACCACTTACCTCGATGTAATTGTTTGGAGCGTTGTCGTCAAAGTCCACTTAATGATGTCCTCCATCGAACTCCAAAGAACTTATGCCAAAAAGCTCCTGCAAAACTAAAGAGAAGAGAAATTTGAAAAGGGAAAACACAAAGAAAGAGAAAGGGTGCTACAATGTGTGTGATGTTCACCAAAATTTTAGATCTAGAGAAATAGAGAGTTGTGTGTAGAGAGAGAGAGATGGAGAGAAAGAGAGAGATGTGTGTACACAATATGCTCAGAATATAGTTCGCGTGTTAAAACTCGACACTAGCAGACTTTGGTTCAAAATGCAAGCAAATGTCAAATTTTTGCTCTCGGGTCCCGTTAAAATGTTGCCTCGATATAAGCGTCGATATGAGCATGGGTATAAGCATCGGTAATTTCCAGTAAATTACTGACGCATATACCGATACTCATACCGTTGGTCTTCCATTCGTAATTTCCCAAGCATATTCAATGGTCATACCAATGCCGAAGCATGACCGTCGGTATGGACAACGTCGGTATGCCCCTCATATGTTGTAGTGTTAGATGAACATACATGACGTGCTTAACGAAAATAAGTTTGATCATCAAAATGATACTTACAAACTCATGAAGTATAGTGTTGTACCTGTTGCTACCCAAACGTGATGCTCTAACTATATCTAGACATGTGGCCACGGCATCTAGCTGCTAACAATATCGATCAAAAGTGTGCAGCTACTCATCGCAGATCATATACCACTTCTAAGCCTCTAACCATGCAAGCTTCTATAAGCTTGCTTCGAAAGCATCACGAGCCTCTAATCATTTATGCAACATCATCTCATGTCCTATGTGCTAAATCCATCCCAAACTTACAAAAGGGTATCCAAGTGGTGGCCGATACTCATGATAGATCGACTCTGTGATATAGTTCTATTTATCTCTATCTTGTTCACTCCATTTCACCATGAGAGACTGTCCAAACTATATGGAGCACAGTGCCTTATGCACTCATGCATGCCTTTTCGGCCATATCCATCATTGGAGCTCCACCAAATATATGGGACACCTTGGAGTCCTCATGGTCATGAGAACCCCAAGGTGTATGTGGTGTACTATGAGACATACTTGCATCTGAGGTACTCGCTCTAGGAGTAGAAGTGAGAGACACAATGTCTATTGGATTGCCTTCACAACATTTGCTTCCTTCAAAGCCACCTATAGATCTATCTCTGGAACCTACTCCTCTAGAGCGTGATCTCGATCGATTAGACGCACCAGTCGAGCCAACATTATATCGCACTATGGTGTCCAATGCATATTTCGACTACTAGAGCCACTAGGGGATGGCCGATAGGACGGCCATGGTGGAGTCGTAAAGCCAAGAGTACCTCGGATGAGAGTTGAACCACCAAAGGGAGTGACGCTCAGGGGAGGATTTCCACCAAAGGGAGGGGTGCCAACGGCAAGTGCCACCAGTGGGAGTGAGGCTGGGAGGAGTGCTACCATGAGCAACCTAGTACTATGACACTCTAGCAATATAAGCAAGAAATGCTTGAGATATAAACTCCATAAACTGTCGAGGGGAGTGCTACCATGAGCAACCTAGTATTGTGACACTCTAGCAATATAAGCAAGAGGTGCCTCAGATATAAACTCCATAAATTGCTCCTCTCTAATGGAGTGTGGAGTGATCGGTGGACTCTCCCTTACTTTTCCTTTCGTACTATTTTATTCAATATCATCCTTTGAAGTTAGTTCATGTCTCATATGTTTAACAATCTTATGTTATTTTCTTGTCGATGACAAGTATATAACAGAATTTTACTTTTTCATTTTCTTGATGTGAATCAAGTTGAGTAGTGTGCCGGCGTTCTTGCTTGAATAGTTATATACACACGCTAATTTCTGATTGCCGTTCTCCCAGTTCTCTTTCCATCTTCCGCCTTATGTGAAGGAGATCTAAGATTCAAGGACAATCGATAAAGTCCTTATAATCGTCAAATATAATGGCTTGCCATAACACTATATAAAATCACAAAGGCCTCGACTGTGAGCAGTCCCCCTTCCAATTTTTCACGCAGCACAACAAAGTAAAGTACTTAGAGATGGTCGTGAAAGCTTGAGCACCAACAACGATGGTCGCATGGCAAAATGGAACGTATAGATGAGGTAGAGCATTAGGTAGCGTGGCTACTTGGTGCATATACCACCTAGACTCTCATATGACTGTAGTCAAAGGGACAAGCACTCCAGTGTAGGAGATTTGTGAGGTGGTAAAGTTGAGCACAAACTTGTGACACAAAAACGTGCAAGGACAAAAATACCTAGCACGACGAGCCTCACCCCATATTGCAATAATGTCAATGCGTTCTAACATATACACGCATGGGCACATATATGATGCATGTCGGATTACCCGAGAGGGTCGCATTACATAAATAGATGTGTCGTGAATTGACCCTTATACAATTCTGTACACGTTTACATGGTGCGCGATGTGAATTGACCCTTATGCAATTCTGTAGGTTTCGGAAACTGGACATTCACTTTGAAGACAAGGCGCTTACGACTACACGACGCATCCCAATATTTCCTTCAAGATTCTGAAGGATTGATTCCCGGTCTATTTATAAGAGCTTAAAACTCTAAGATTAGATTTTCTGGACTGTATCACGAACATACTGTTTTGAAGTTCTTTAGATCAAGTTGTTCAAAACAGGTGCATGGCTGACCTCGTCGTCTCGCTGCGCCTTTGCAACTTGAAGCTTCTTGATCTCTTAATAAGCTATCCACCTGAACTGGAAGCTTCAATTACCACTGACATTCTTAGGAATGCGCAGTGTGGCTCCGGCTGTCCGGCATTAGAAGTCTTATCATTCTAAAGTTCGGCGAAATACTAAAACAGTGAACCGTGTTTGACGAACATTTGAACTTTAATGTTTGAAGATTCTTTCAATAATTGTAAACTTTGCGTGATGACCATAAGTTTCCGTATAAAGTTCACAAGGCTCTCAAAGGATGACGTAAATAAAGAATCCGGTTTCTGCGCAATGAACATCGTACAGAAAATGATCTGATAACTCTGAAGGAGCAGGATGGTTGTATATCCTTCACGGAATTCAATATGCTGGTATTCGCATACCGCCGCCAAAGCTCCCCAAGAAGCCGTACAGCTCATGGATATTCATAGAATATCCATTGCATATCCATGTTGTGGTGCGCAATCAGAGCACTAAGACGTTCAAAATATTTACAAGATGTTCGTGCCCGCCGCCCACGCTAGCATTAAGTTTTTTCTTTTTTTTTGTGTTTTTTTTTAATACAATGAATTGAAAAGACACACACCCGACCTCGTAACTTAGGAGCACCCATCTTTGGGAACTCTAAGGCATCTATCCTTGCACTTTAAATGTAGAATACATGCTCAAAATTCCATAATTGTCCAAGGTGGGTCCCTGCATAATGAGGTTGGTTTTTTTCCAATTCATTGTGTTTATAAAAGAAAAATAATATCCATTTTCTTTGTGAACTAGAGGTTTCTTTGTAGATAACTAGTATAATATATATATATATATATATATATATATATATATATATATATATATATATATATATATATATATATATATATATATATATATATATATATATATATATATATGTGTGTGTGTGTGTGTGTGTGTGTATGGGATGTGTGTGTGTGCATGTGTATATGTACTATGTGTTTATATGTGTATATGTGTGTAAGCATGTGTGCAGATATGTAAAAGCCGAAAACCCTAATCCTAAAACCCTAACCCTAAAACATGCATATGTGTGTATGTATATATGATGTGTGTGTATGTGTATGTATGTGTATGTATGTGTATGTATGTATGCATGTGTATATGTATGCATGTGTGTATGTATTATGTGCGTATATGTCTAAACATCAAAAACCCTATCCTAAAACCCTAACCCTAAAACATGTATGTGTGTGTGTATGTATGCATATGTGTATGAAATATGTATGCATGTGTGTGTATGTATCTCTATGTCTCTCTCTTTCTTTATATCTATATCTCTCTCTTTATCTCTCTCTCTCTCTCATCTCTCTCTCCCTCTTTCTATCTCTCTCTCTGTTATTCTCTCTCTCTTTCATCTCTCTCTCTTTCTCTCTCTATATATATATTTATAAAAAAGAACAAAACAAGCACTTACATCGATGTAATTCTTTTGATCGCACTCGTCAAAGCCCAATCGATGCCAAAAAGCTCCTGCAAAACAAAAGAAAAGAGAAATTAAAAAATAGAAGACATAGAGAAAGAGAGACAGTGAAAGACTACACATATCACTTACCAAGATGTGAGAGAGAGAGATGTGTGTGTAGGGAGAGAGAGATAGAGAGAGAAAGAGATGTGTGTGTAGGGGGAGAGAGAGACAAAGAGATGTGTGTATGCATCTGTATATGTATTATGTGTGTATATGTGAAAAAGTCAAAAACCATAACCCTAAAACCCTAACCCTAAAACATGTATATGTGTGTATGTGTGTATTTATATGTGGTGTGTGTGTATGTGTATGTTCATGTATGCATGTGTGTCTATACATATGTGAATGTGTATATATATGTGCATGTGTATGTAGTATGCATGTGTGTATGTATGTATGTATGTGTGTGTACATGCATATGTGTGTGTATGTATGTATGCATATGCATGTGTGTATGCACATTTGTGTGTGTATACATATGTGAGTGTGTATATGTGCATGTGTATGTATGTATGTATGTGTATGTGTACTTGCAAATATGTTTGTGTATGTATGTATGCATATGCATGTGTGTAGTTATACATGTGTGTGCATACATGTATGTATGTATATGTGTGTGTACATGTATCTATGTGAGTATGAGTATGCACATGTGTGTGTATGTAATATGCATGTATGTATGTAATATGCATGTATGTATGTAATATGCATGTATGTATGTATATGTGTGTATGCATATGCATGTGAGTATGTAATCTCTTTCACTCTCTCTCTGTCTCTCTCTTTCATCTCTCTCTCTCTCTCTCTCTCTCTCTCTGTCTCTCTCTCTCCCTCTCTCTCTCTCTCTCGCTCTTTATGTTTCTCTATATCTCTCTCTTTCTTTCATCTCTGTCTGTCTCTTTCTTTCATCTCTCTCTCTCTCTATCTCATTCTATATGAATCAAAAACAAAAGAATCACTTACCTCGATGTAATTGTTTGGAGCGTTGTCGTCAAAGTCCACTTAATGATGTCCTGCATCGAACTCCAAAGAACTCATGCCAAAAAGCTCGTGCAAAACTAAAGAGAAGAGAAATTTGAAAAGGGAAAACACAAAGAAAGTGAAAGGGTGCTATAGTGTGTGTGATATTCACCAAAATTTTAGATCTAGAGAAATAGAGAGTTATGTGTAGAGAGAGAGAGGGAGAGAAAGAGAGAGATGTGTGTACACAATATGCTCAGAATATAGTTCGTGTGTGCAAACTCGACAGTAGCAGACTTTGGTTCAAAATGCAAGCAAATGTCAAATTTTTGCTCTCGGGACCCGTTAAAATGTTGCCTCGATATAAGCGTCGATATGAGCATCGGTATAAGCATCGGTAATTTCCAGTAAATTACTGACGCATATACCGATACTCATACCGTTAATATTCCAATCGTAATTTTCCAAGCATATTCAATGGTCATACCAATGCTGAAGCATGAGCAACCTAGTACTATGACACTCTAGCAATATAAGCAAAAAATGCTTGAGATATAAACTCCATAAACTGTCGAGGGGAGTGCTACCATGAGCAACCTAGTATTGTGACACTCTAGCAATATAAACAAGAGGTGCCTCAGATATAAACTCCATAAATTGCTCCTCTCTAGTGGAGTGTGGAGTGATCGCTGGACTCTCCCTTACTTTTCTTTTCGTACTATTTTATTCAATATCATCCTTTGAAGTTATTCCATGTGTCATATGTTTAACAATCTTATGTTATTTTCTTGTCGATGACAAGTATATAACAGAATTTTACTTTTTCACTTTCTTGATGTGAATCAAGTTGAGTAGTGTGCCGGCGTTCCTGCTTGAATAGTTAGGGAATTCAATCTCCACTCATACTTGGAAACATGCGCTCATAGGTACAAGGTGTTCTAGCCTCCAAAGACTAGCATGTTTTCTTCAATGATTCTGAATTCTTTTCATCCAAATGGGTGCATAATCCTTTGTATTAGACTAGTTTCACTTCACATCCCATCCCACTAGCTGCGCATAGGAGTGATGGCCATCAATCACAACAACATATGAGGGATATACTGCCCTAACAGTGGTGCAAATAAATTGGAGTACTTTTGCCATGGCATCAATATAGGTGCTGGTATGCATGCCACTACCATAGTGTTGGTACAAGTGCCTATATAGGAATTGGTATAAGAGTGCATAACTTATCCAAAGCATCGATATATGCATTAGTATAGGCATTGGTAAGTTCGTGGGCAAAAGCTTCGGTATGTTGTTGGACATACGGACACTCACACCATCACCCATACCGATGGCCATATCTACAAAACTATTTTTGGGCAGAGTGTGTTGTCTCTTGCTCTAGCAGCATTACCATGTTGTTGTGTAGAAAAAGGCAATAAAAACTAAGTACATGTGAGATGTAGTCTAGTGGTTCTCCATTTAGGATTTACATGAGAAGCAACCAAAACATGAGTTTATAAAGCAAAATACATGAATATAAAAGAGATCACCAAAATGAAACATGAACCATGTACAAAAGAGATATTCCATAAACAAACCATGTACAAAAACATATATATTCCATAAATGAACCATTTACAAAAGTGTGTCAAACCACTACCATATATAAGCCAAATACAAAATGTTGCAAATTGTTTCCATATAGGAACCAAATACAAAATTGTGGTGAACTACTCCCATTTATGAGACAAATACAAAATTGTGGCACACCAATGTCATACACATGCCTAGAGGGATCAAACCATCTATATCTCCAATCTTCCAACAAAGGATGCTTCCATGAAGAGGCTGCACCGCATCCCTCCATGTCCTCCAATACTCTAACTCATCCATAATGATATCCATAAGCCTGCTCTAGCGTTTCGGAGGACAACCCACTGCAAACTCCTACAACAAATATGCAAAATGTTACACTACAACATATCGGGCATATACCGAGGCTTCTACGGGGGAAAATGAACGGGCACAATTTTGCCCCGACGTCGATGTAAGGATCGCTGTAGGTTTTAGAACCAAAGCGCCGGTATAAGCACTGGTATAAGTGCTGGTATAAGCATCGGTATAAGCGTCCGTATAAGCGTCGGTATAAGTGTCAGTATAAGCGATGGTATAAGCCATGGTATGCCCCTGGGCAAAATTGTCGGTATAAGCATCGGTATCTGCTTGGAGATACCGACGCTGTGGAGGTGATCGCAATCCGGGTGGATCGGGTCCGGTCGTGGCACACACAGGGTGTATGAAGCTAATGAATGTTGGAAGGTTTAAAGATGTGAAGGTGAAATTAATGTTGAGTATGGAGAAGAGAGAGATGTTGAAATAATTATGGGAATGGGAATGGGAATGTAGGTGTGCAAGTTAGATTGATGACATGAATGATAAGAATGAAAGAGAACCATACACACGAATCAAATTTGGAAGGAAGAATGGTCCATTGGAGGAGCTTCTTAAACACTTCCTAATTCTAATCCATATGTATAGCCTTCTTTGGATGATATGTATGCATGACGAGAATAGATGGAATCCTTACACATAAATCAGTCTCGAAAGGAAGAATGGTCCAATATTGGAGCTTCTTATACACTTTCAGAAACTAATAAATATGTATGGATTTGTATGGATTATATACATGCAAGTGAATTATGATGATGGATTTCACTCACAAGCTCAAAGAAACATCCTCACTGGTTCAATGCAATACTGCGGAGCCTTCTCACACATAGAAGAAATAGAAGACATGTAAAAATACTTAAGAGACTGAGAGAGGAGACAAGAGACAAGTGACAAGTGACATGAATTAAAAGAATTTGAATTAAGCTACATGTAAAATATCGTCGTGGTACGTCATGCTAGGTAGTCTACTGATCAAAGGTGGTTCCGACCCTCAAACCATGACAGTTCAACCGAATGTCACACGTAAGAAGGTGAGTTCCACTCCAGTGACCCTATATCTGTCTAGGCTCGTAACGTCTAACTAAAGAAGTCTAAGACTCATTAAAATCAGCTCTAACTCACTCACACGCTCCACCGAGGGTGAGTCAAGATAGAGATGCTGGTTTCAAGAGCCTATCCTAGATAGGAGTTCTAACTTAAATTTGAAACTAGGTTCTATACTCATACTAGCTCACCTTGGATCCTCACTCGCTCAACCGAGGGTGATCGTCTCAAGGAAACCGTAAGCTAGCATGAGCCCTATGGATGCCTAACAATGATGCTCTAGGAGTTTGGAGGGGGGTTTATATATTTTTTTGAATGAATTTGGGCCATTGGATCTAGAGAAATCAACTCTCAACTCTAGGATCACTACTTTCGATTACAACCATTTGATTAATCAAATCAATGGCTTGGAATTGTTCTTTCTATCAAATCTAGTGTAAAGGAGTGAAATTTAGGCGCCCTCATTCTCCACCATTGGATCTGGGGATGATCTGGACCGTCGGATGAGTGCTGACATCAATTCGGATAAGATAAGCCACTATTTTTGGAGAAACTTTGCATTATTGATCTTTAACTGTCAACAAAGTCTTCTTTTATGGAAAAAATTCGTGGATCCTCCTTCCTTTATGCTTTAGTGCATCTCCACCCTTGAATAGGAGCTCATCTTGACCGTACACCATGGTTCAATCATATTTTGACATGTGGCAGCCCTTCAAGCCTTCAATTTTCTTATTCTAGAAAACTGCGGTGACCTTGAAAACTGGACTTTGTGCTCTTTGACCCTCCAAAAAGACTTTGATGAAGATGAAACTTTGTAGGACTATGTTTCCAAAGATCTCCTTCAAGAATATGCAGGAAAAACTCCCATCTGAATCTCCCTTGTATAAGTTTGACTACATTTGGAAGCTTGCAAGGTGGCATTAAGGTGTCTAGGAAGCTCTGATAGCCTTGAAAATTTGTACAAATATGTAGCCACATATGATCTTTATACATGCCAAACCATATGGCTAACATAATTTTCTATACAAGAATTTGTAGGGTCAAACTAGAAAAATTACATTTTTACAAAATGAACATAGCATATCAATGTGCTACAAAATCCATTTTCTGCTGAAATTTGGGCTATAGACTGCCTTTGACAATCTTTACAAGTATATGGATTTTCATCTAATTTGGTGACAATGAAGTTTTTGCCCTAATTTCCCAACTTTGACCAGCTTTGACCGCTACCATGGACTTTCTTGATTTCTTTGAAACTTTGTATGTGACCTTCCTTTGACATCCTTGATGCATCTTGGACTTCTCGGGGAATTCTGGCTACCTTCGCCAAATATGTTTTTTGTAGGCCTTCACAAGTGAGAGAGGAGAGCAAATCTCGACGACATTCGCCCCCACTAAACCTGCGATTCCTCCGGAAGCGCCACTCTAGCATCTGTGAAAAACAAAATGTTCCAAGCATCAAATTCTTTTATAGGCAACATAAGAAAGATGGAAGGAAAATTGATTATATGCATGAATAAGTAGGTAACGTGACATGAAGCAAAATTTGCATGAAAGAAATAATTGAAACAGGCAACATGAATATGCATGAACAAATAGGCAACATATATGCAAATGAACAAGCAACATTGGCAACAAGAAAGAAAAAAAAACAAGCATCAATATGAAGTGGAAGTGGATGTATTGAGTCGTTTTAAGCATCAGTTCCTCTCATCTTGAAGAAAATTTTGTACCTTTTTCATAAAGCAATCTACCTTAAATATGATTATAAACAAAGATTTAGGATTTTCAAGAGACATCTTTCATCTTTAGCTTATTTTAGATCAACTCCTTTCCTACATAAATATGAATATGCTCTTTCTCTAATAACATGCAAGGAAATCTAATTAAACTCTACTAATGCATAAATCTGCCTATATAGCCCGTGATTTATTCTACTATGCCTCTTTATCCTCCTTTGGCTTGCCTCTTTTTTTTTTTTTTTTTTTTTGATGATGATGATGATTCGGCAACTTTATGGTTACGATCACTTTTTTGGGGTGGAAGAAAGTGTAAACTTCTTGGTAACATATAGCTTTTTTTTTTTTTTTTTTTTTTTTTGACGAGGAAAAATTAAACCCCGATACAAGGTACAACCATTTTTGATGACGGAGAACAGTCGTTTAAACTCCGATACAAGTGCTGTGAGATGGACTAAGGATGTAGAAACATGCAATAGCAGGAGCTAGGATTTCAACAATTATGCTTTCGATACAGGATACATATGCACGTTTATATATGAAAGTCTTGTCACCAAAATAAACCTCCAAATCTACATGCCCTATCTTTCCACAATCCTAGATTATAAACAATTTCTTGGTAGATAAGTTACTACTTAAGATAAAATTTTACACAAGTAGAGAAATCATCATTTGCCCTTTTTTGACTCAAGGGATGTGGATATGCAATGTGATGCAAAGACTGAAAAAAAACATGCATGAACAAGCATGGAAAAAAAAATAGAATGAACTTGAAAAAAAACAAAGCAACATGAACTTGAAAAATTAATGATGTTTTTTTTTTTTTTTTTTTTTTTTTTTTTAATAACATGGATACTCCTATTTATGAATCGCCCTCATTGTTGTCATCTTCTCCAATTTCCTCATCCAAAATGTACTCGTCATTATCACGCTTCTTGAATAACTTTATCCTTTTACCTGCAATCAAAGTTTTTAGTGCAACACCATTTAATTCACAAAGAGCATATGTACCATTGTTGTTGACTTTTGATACAATGTATGGCCTAAACCACCGTTGAGTGAGCTTTTTGCGTGCATCATATTGAGAGTCAAATGTACTATCATAAATGAGCACCCAATCTCCTACTTCAATTGGCTTAGGACGCAATCGATGAGTTTTATCAAAATAATGCTTGTTCTTCATTCTAGATTCTCTTAATTTTTCAACAGCATCATCCAGTCTTAATTTACCTTGTTCTAACTGTTTAATACGCAAACTCAAAAAATCATCAATAGACATGTTTTCAGACCAAGGCAAATTTGACCATGCAGAAATATGAGACTGAATTGGAAACAATGGTTTTTGACAGTACATGAGTTCAGCAGGCATATATCCAGTAGTACGTGTGCATGTCATTCTATCTGCCCAAAGTGCAAAAGGTAAGAATTTAGGCCATTGTTTGATGTCACCATTACATGCTTTAGATATGGCTTTCACAATAGGTGGATGCCCTCTCTCTATTTTACCATTGGCCTCTAGGTTATATGCAGTAGTGAGAGACAAACGAATACCGTGACGCTCAAAGAACTCTTTAGCTTCTCTCGCATTTAACTCTCCACGATCGGCAACTACTTTCTCTATGTACCCAAAGCGACTTATGACATCTTCAAGCAAGAATTTGCAAACATTGTAAGTGGTCTTAGATCGTAATGCACGTCCCTCTACATGATTAGTTAAATCTTCTCTTGCAAGTACAATGTAACGCATTTTGTCAATACCTTTAGGCATAGTTACAAGATCTACTACCCACTTGTAGTGAATACAAGGTGGATAAGTAGGATACAACGGATCTCTATGTTTGACTGATGAATGAAGTTGACAAGTAGAACATGTAGAAACATAGCTACTAATGTCAACATACATCCTAGGCCAATAATAGGTACTTCTAATTTTTTCATATGTTCCAAAAAATCCTTTATGACCGGCCCATAATGTCTCATGCATTTCCTTCATTACTTGCAATTGAAGACCTCTTTTTCCTAGGACTCGTTGTGGATTCTTAACCTTACCCTTAGCATGTCTCCAAAGATAACCATTACATAGGAAAAAGTTATAAGCTCGTTTCCTAATGTTACGGAATCTATTCGTAGTCCAGTTAGGTAATGGTTGTAGTGTACTCAGATACTTTCCTATGTCTCTCCATTCATTTTCGTACTCAGACTCATGAAATTGCTCATACTCTTATATATGTGGAACATAGTCAATTAAGTTCACATTCTTTATTAGATCACTTTCAAGATCATCATCAAATCTAGCTCTCGATAACATATCAGCAACTGAGTTTGACTTACCTGAAATATGAACTAACTCAGGATTTATGAACTTAATATATGAGATCCATCTAAGCATGGCTATATCAGGAGATGAACAATTGGCTATCATTCCAATGAGAGGCAAACAATCAGTCTCAACTTTGACATTCGCACCAATGAAATATTCTTTGCCTGTTTTCAAAGATGTTATCATACCCCATAGTTCTCGTTTGATCTGTGGATATTTTCGTTGTGTTTCATGTAGAATTTTGGCACCAAACCTAATTGCATATCTATTCCCTTCACTATCTTCTTGACTTATGACCCAACCTATACCAATAGGACTAGTATCAACTGTCAATATAATAGGTTTGTTAGCAGAATAGTCTACACGCTTAAGGATGGGAGCTTCAAGCAATAATTTCTTCAATTTACGCATAGCCTGAGTGTGTTTGTCAGTCCAAATAAATTTTCGTTTCTTCCTCAACAAGTCATAAAGACAATCAGCAACATGAGCAAAGTGTGGGATCCAAATAACATAAAAGATGCAAGCACCAAGAAATCTACGTACCTCACTCACGTTGTTACATGTTTCGGAAATCTTGCTAATGGCATCAACTTTTTGTGGGTATGGCTTTCGACCATAATGGCCACATAAATGTCCAACAATAAGTACCTCGTTGACACCAAAAACAGATTTCTCTATGGAAAATGTGAGACCTACCTCTTCAAATCGTTGAAATATTCTTTCACAATCAGAGATATGGTCAAGAACAAATTTACGACATCCCGATGAATCTAAAGTAATGTCCTTTACACGTTCCTCACTCCCTTTAATTGGAATATCATCAATGAATGGCATAGTTATATGAGGGATAAAGTCATGTAAGACCATATTCATAGCACTCATCATATGAGCCACAGAATTAGTCGCTCCTTGAGGTAAAGTACACATTCGCACTAAGCCTAAAGGAGTTTTCATTGTGGTTATGTCACGACTGTCAATTGCTAACTGGAATTGGTCATATCCAGAATATAAATCACCCATTGAATAGATAGAATGTCCTGAAAATGATTCAGCAAACTCATCTACAATGGGTCCTGTTCCTACATTCCTTATGGTGACTTTATTGACGGGTTGGAGATCTTGAATAAAACGTAGTTTCCCATTCTTTTTAGGCACAGTGAACCATCTGTTTGAGTAAGGTGCAAAAGATGGCTCTAAAATTCTCATGTTTATCTTCTCCTTAAGTAGTTTCATTAGCTCAGGTAAGTGAGCCTTTGGAACAGGTATGGGACGAAGATTCCATGGAATATGTGGAATAGTAAAGATTATCATGGGTGCAACTAGCTTAGGATCTACACAACCAATCTCATGAGGATACATAGTAAAGGCTTTTCCATGGCTACGTATGACTCTCTCAAATTTATCTCTCTCTGGTGGCAAAAGAAAGTCATCATCTCTACCAATTTTCACTTGTTTGATTGTCTCATCCGTGAATGTATGTCCTATGTTTTTCTTATCCCGAAGAATTGGATCATTTTTCACATCAATAATTTTTTCATTACTTCCTTGAGGTAACGGTTGAGCTATGGGTTTGATTTTTTTGTCTATAGTTTTGTACTTTGTTTCAACTAAGGCATCATGTGTTTGGTTAAATTTTGAGCACTTGTCAACATTGAGAGCATACTCTTGGATTAGAGCATACTCATCAAGGGAAGAAAGAAGAATAATATGGGAATTAGAATTTTGTTGAAGACATAACTCTAACTCCTCAAGAGTAGAGAAACAATGAGATGTTTCAATCACATGCTCAATGTTCTCATCATGTTCCATGATTTTGTTATTTTTATAATTTTTTTGGGTTTTTTGGATAAAAGACTTGGACAATTGACTCTTATGAAGAAAATCTAATCTAGAATGTGGAAAACAAAGTGACAAACTATTGTACATGTTGGTTGGATGCGAGATGTCAAACCAATATCCACTGTTGTCCCGCTCAACAATGGATTCTATCCGAAATTTTGATCATATGTAGCTCCAAACATGAATCGAGGTGCACAATCACTACAAGCATGCTCATGACCCTGAGTAACAATAGGTTTCTTTCTAATTGACAATCGATTCCTAGGATGATTCACTCCTACTGTCATGACTTGAAGTGATTGCATTCCATCCTTAGACTTAAATCTAGCATAGGTAGACCCATCATCCATGGCTTTAGTTTCCATACGACTCTCACAAATAAAGGGTTGACCTAAGAGAACTTCATAGGAGCAATTATCTTGAATAAAAAAGTGAAACTCTTCTGTGATTCCTCCTATGGATATGGACACACTAGCACAAGCTCCATACAGGGTACCTACACCATTATCTGCAGTTCTCATACGCCATCCACAATCTTTATCTATGGGCCATCGAAACTTATCATAGACTTCTCTTGAAATCACATTGATTTCAGAGCCGGAATCTACTAATGCATTTACAGTGATAGTGTTCTTATCATTTCCTATTTTAACATGCATCTCTGATGTACCTCTAGACCAAAATGTTCTTTTAAAGTGGCTTTCAGGATTGTTTTCATGATTTTCATGGTCAGGTTGAATAGGTCCTAAGAAATTTTTATTAACATTTACTTCATCATCATCAAAGTCCTCTTCATCAGATTCATCAAAGTTTAAGGCTTCATTCATAGCTTGATCTTGATCTAGAGAATCTTGCATCTCAGTATCTAGATTAAGTGGAAACCTCTTCCTTTTAATTAGGCCGATAAAGTTATCTTTAAAAACAGGCTTTGCAATAGAGAAAACTTGTTCTAAAGACATAGTCACTTGACTCTTAAGCAAAATGTCATCTAAAATCTCCATAGGATCTATTTTTCTCTCAATTTCTGAAATCAAGATGGCTTTAGGTTTTCTCTTTGGTTTCTTTTGTTTTTGCTCAGGATCTTGTTTTTGTTCATGTTCTCGTGTTTGGTCTTCAGTTTGTTTTGATTGTTCTTGTTTATCTAAAGGTTTTGGTTCTGTTTTTCTTTGCTTTGTCTTCTTCCCTTTTTGTTTCTCCTCTTGTTTTTGTTCATTGGGTTGTGATTCTTGTTTATCTTTGGATTGTGATGTTTCTCCCTGCTCTATGATTGTTTCTATTCCCTCTGAGGTTTGTTTTCGAGTCACTCTTCTTTCACTAGGCTCAGCTTCATCTCTTTTTCGTTTTTCTTCTACATTGGATATGTGAGAAATAAGAGATTGATCTTCTATCGGTGACTCCCAAGCCGTTATTCTCCTAATCTCATCCCGTGCTCTTACTAAAGCCTCTATGGAAAAATCACCTTCCTTTGTGGGTTTACTTGATTCTACTTCTTGTTCATCAAGAGCTTCTAGTTTCACTCCTCTAGTTCCTACGTCCATTATGGTTATATTTTCATAATGTTTTTTCATTCCTCCCTTACCATAATTTCCTTGCAAAGGTAGCCTAGATCGATAGTCACAGATTTTCTTGTCTATGTCTATTACTAGTCGTTGCTCCTTAGCAGCCTTCAATAATTCACAATCTCTCAAAAAGTGCTCTAACGAATCACACCAAGGACACCTACGAGGGCCACGCACAAAACCATTTTGATTTTGAGGATTTTGATTAAGTTGTGGTGGGAAATTTTGAAATTGAGGATTTTGTTGATAAGGTATTGCTTGAACAGGATAATTAGGATTTTGAAAATGCAATTGATGTATTTGAGGAGCTTGGGGAGCAACATGTGGTACTTGAGGTGCAAGAGGAGCTTCCATATTATATGGTTGATGATTTTGAAAATTTTGATTTTGAGGATTTTGAAAAGCTATTTGAGAAGCTTGAGGATACAGGTTTTGATACATTTGAGGATTTTGCACATGAGGATGAGGATTTTGCATTGAAGGATTATGCATGGGAGGATTATGCATTGGAGGAACTTGATATGCTTGAGTAGGAGCTACTTGTGGATTTTGATTGGTAGCTATAACATGTTGATTAGGCTCTTGAAAAGTCATTGGGTTCATTTGATTTTGGAAAGTTTTGGTGTAATTAGATTGTAAAGCATCTATAGTCTTGGCCAAATTCGATTGTGTAGCAATAAGACTTTCCATTTGCTTAGTGAGAATATCCACTTGAGATTGTTCAACTACACTTTTATTTGGCTCTACTTTAAAACCTTGATTAGGCTCCATCATTTGAGGAATAGGAGTAGAGTCAAAAAGCATAGCATGGGATTGTTCTCTAACTTGCTCCTTAGTTTGTGGAAGGCTAGCTTGAGGAAGACTAGTTTGCTCATAAAGCATGGATTGTCTTTGATGTCTATGGGCTACAACCTCTACTACTTTACGCACTTTTTGCCAATTGTCAGTAAGACCATAGCGCTTATCTGGTTCTTCTAATCGCCGTTCAACTTCCCTACGAGTTTCAGGATGAAGAAGCTTAAGAAAATTGATCACAAGATCAGGTTCCAAAGTTATCTTATCCTCATCAGGAAGTTGTTCATAGCGTCTAATATACTCATTTTGTAAGTGAGTAATAGAGCTACTAGGCTTTGGAGAATTGACCCATCGTAAGAATCCATCTCGATTATGTTGGCTATAATCTTCAAGATAGAATTCTTTGAGCATCTCCTTTCTAAAATCACTCCAAGGAAGACTATCATATTGAGTGACACGGTTTATGATAGAGCTATCAACAATTCGTTCAAAGAATGATATCAAAAGATCTTCAGGAAGACCAAAAATCATAGCTTGCTCTTCAAACAAATCTAAGTAGCTTGTGATGTTGATGCCATTGAATTTTCCCTTCTCTCTCAACATAGAAGAGACTATTCTTTGGCCTTGTTTCTCAACAATAAGGGATTTGAATCCTTCCTCCATCTTATGTGAATAAGCAAGTGATGCACGATGTTCTAGATCTCTCACAAATGTGTTTACTTCGCGACGAAGATGTGCACGATACTGTGAGAAATCCAGTGCAACATGCAAGAATGATGATGATGATATGATGAGGATGAAAAATATGAAACAAAGGATATGGATCACAACCTCCCAACAAGATCAGAAGCAAATGCCACGAAGCGTTTCACGTCGGGTTCAAATGTGGAGGTGATCGCAATCCGGGTGGATCGGGTCCGGTCGTGGCACACACAGGGTGTATGAAGCTAATGAATGTTGGAAGGTTTAAAGATGTGAAGGTGAAATTAATGTTGAGTATGGAGAAGAGAGAGATGTTGAAATAATTATGGGAATGGGAATGGGAATGTAGGTGTGCAAGTTAGATTGATGACATGAATGATAAGAATGAAAGAGAACCATACACACGAATCAAATTTGGAAGGAAGAATGGTCCATTGGAGGAGCTTCTTAAACACTTCCTAATTCTAATCCATATGTATAGCCTTCTTTGGATGATATGTATGCATGACGAGAATAGATGGAATCCTTACACATAAATCAGTCTCGAAAGGAAGAATGGTCCAATATTGGAGCTTCTTATACACTTTCAGAAACTAATAAATATGTATGGATTTGTATGGATTATATACATGCAAGTGAATTATGATGATGGATTTCACTCACAAGCTCAAAGAAACATCCTCACTGGTTCAATGCAATACTGCGGAGCCTTCTCACACATAGAAGAAATAGAAGACATGTAAAAATACTTAAGAGACTGAGAGAGGAGACAAGAGACAAGTGACAAGTGACATGAATTAAAAGAATTTGAATTAAGCTACATGTAAAATATCGTCGTGGTACGTCATGCTAGGTAGTCTACTGATCAAAGGTGGTTCCGACCCTCAAACCATGACAGTTCAACCGAATGTCACACGTAAGAAGGTGAGTTCCACTCCAGTGACCCTATATCTGTCTAGGCTCGTAACGTCTAACTAAAGAAGTCTAAGACTCATTAAAATCAGCTCTAACTCACTCACACGCTCCACCGAGGGTGAGTCAAGATAGAGATGCTGGTTTCAAGAGCCTATCCTAGATAGGAGTTCTAACTTAAATTTGAAACTAGGTTCTATACTCATACTAGCTCACCTTGGATCCTCACTCGCTCAACCGAGGGTGATCGTCTCAAGGAAACCGTAAGCTAGCATGAGCCCTATGGATGCCTAACAATGATGCTCTAGGAGTTTGGAGGGGGGTTTATATATTTTTTTGAATGAATTTGGGCCATTGGATCTAGAGAAATCAACTCTCAACTCTAGGATCACTACTTTCGATTACAACCATTTGATTAATCAAATCAATGGCTTGGAATTGTTCTTTCTATCAAATCTAGTGTAAAGGAGTGAAATTTAGGCGCCCTCATTCTCCACCATTGGATCTGGGGATGATCTGGACCGTCGGATGAGTGCTGACATCAATTCGGATAAGATAAGCCACTATTTTTGGAGAAACTTTGCATTATTGATCTTTAACTGTCAACAAAGTCTTCTTTTATGGAAAAAATTCGTGGATCCTCCTTCCTTTATGCTTTAGTGCATCTCCACCCTTGAATAGGAGCTCATCTTGACCGTACACCATGGTTCAATCATATTTTGACATGTGGCAGCCCTTCAAGCCTTCAATTTTCTTATTCTAGAAAACTGCGGTGACCTTGAAAACTGGACTTTGTGCTCTTTGACCCTCCAAAAAGACTTTGATGAAGATGAAACTTTGTAGGACTATGTTTCCAAAGATCTCCTTCAAGAATATGCAGGAAAAACTCCCATCTGAATCTCCCTTGTATAAGTTTGACTACATTTGGAAGCTTGCAAGGTGGCATTAAGGTGTCTAGGAAGCTCTGATAGCCTTGAAAATTTGTACAAATATGTAGCCACATATGATCTTTATACATGCCAAACCATATGGCTAACATAATTTTCTATACAAGAATTTGTAGGGTCAAACTAGAAAAATTACATTTTTACAAAATGAACATAGCATATCAATGTGCTACAAAATCCATTTTTTGCTGAAATTTGGGCTATAGACTGCCTTTGACAATCTTTACAAGTATATGGATTTTCATCTAATTTGGTGACAATGAAGTTTTTGCCCTAATTTCCCAACTTTGACCAGCTTTGACCGCTACCATGGACTTTCTTGATTTCTTTGAAACTTTGTATGTGACCTTCCTTTGACATCCTTGATGCATCTTGGACTTCTCGGGGAATTCTGGCTACCTTCGCCAAATATGTTTTTTGTAGGCCTTCACAAGTGA
>CM035425.1:54345382-54352882 GCA_020310875.1 Ceratopteris richardii
TCTTTCTATCTCTCTCTCTCTGTTATTCTCTCTGTCTTTCATTTCTCTCTCTCTTTCTCTGTCTATATATATATTTATAAAAAAGAACAAAACAAGCACTTACATCGATGTAATTCTTTTGATCGCACTCGTCAAAGCCCAATCGATGTCCTCTCTTGTCAAATTCCAAAGGATCGATGCCAAAAAGCTCCTGCAAAACAAAAGAAAAGAGAAATTAAAAAATAGAAGACATAGAGAAAGAGAGACAGTGAAAGACTACACATATCACTTACCAAGATGTGAGAGAGAGAGAGATGTGTGTGTAGGGAGAGAGAGATAGAGAGAGAAAGAGATGTGTGTGTAGGGGGAGAGAGAGACAAAGAGATGTGTGTATGCATGTGTATATGTATTATGTGTGTATATGTGAAAAACTCAAAAACCATAACCCTAAAACCCTTACCCTAAAACATGTATATGTGTGTATGTGTGTATTTATATGTGGTCTGTGTGTATGTGTATGTTCATGTATGCATGTGTGTCTATACATATGTGAATGTGTATATATATGTGCATGTGTATGTAGTATGCATGTGTGTATGTATGTATGTGTGTGTGTACATGCATATGTGTGTGTATGTATGTATGCATATGCATGTGTGTATGCACATTTGTGTGTGTATACATCTGTGAGTGTGTATGTATATGTGCCTGTGTATGTATGTATGTATGTGTATGTGTAGTTGCAAATATGTGTGTATGTATGTATGCATATGCATGTGTGTACGTATACATGTGTGTGCATACATGTATGTATGTATATGTGTGTGTACATGTATCTATGTGAGTATGAGTATGCATATGTGTGTGTATGTAATATGCATGTATGTATGTAATATGCATGTATGTATGTAATATGCATGTATGTATGTATATGTGTGTATGCATATGCATGTGAGTATGTAATCTCTTTCACTCTCTCTCTGTCTCTCTCTTTCATCTCTTTCTCTCTCTCTCTATCTCTCTCTCTCTCTCTCTCTCTCTCTCTCTCTTTCTCTCTCTCTCTCCCCCCCCCTCTCTCTCTCGCTCTTTATGTTTCTCTATATCTCTCTCTTTCTTTCATCTCTCTCTCTCTCTCTCTCTCTCTCTCTCTCTCTCTCTCTCTCTCTCTCTTTCTTTCATCTCTCTCTCTCTCTATCTCATTCTATATCAATCAAAACAAAAGAATCAGTTACCTGGATGTATTTGTTTGCAGCGTTTTCGTCAAAGTCCACTTAATGATGTCCTCCATCGAACTTCAAAGAACTGATGCCAAAAAGCTCGTGCAAAACTAATAAGAAGAGAAATTTGAAAAGGGAAAACACAAAGAAAGAGAAAGGGTGCTACAGTGTGTGTGATATTCACCAAAACTTTAGATCTAGAGAAATAGAGAGTTGTGTTTAGAGAGAGAGAGAGGGAGAGAAAGAGAGAGATGTGTGTACACAATATGCTCAGAATATAGTTTGCGTGCGCAAACTCGACAGTAGAAGACTTTGGTTCAAAATGCAAGAAAATGTCAAATTTTTGCTCTCGGGTCCCGTTAAAATGTTGCCTCGATATAAGCGTCGATATGAGCATCGATATAAGCATCGGTAATTTCTAGTAAATTACTGACGCATATATCGATACTCATACCGTTCATATTCTATTCGTAATTTTCCAAGCATATTCAATGGTCATACCAATGCCGAAGCATGACCGTCGGTATGGACAATGTCGGTATGCCCCTCATATGTTGTAGTGTTAGATGAACATACATGACATGCTTAACGAAAATAAATTTGATCATCAAAATGATACTTACAAACTCATGATGTATAGTGTTGTACCTGCTGCTACCCAAACGTGATGCTCTAACTATATCTAGACATGTGGCCACCGCATCTAGCTGCTAACAATATTGATCAGGAGTGTGTAGCTACTCATCGCAGATCATATACCACTTCTAAGCCTCTAACCATGCAAGCTTCTATAAGCCTGCTTCGAAAGCATCACGAGCCTCTAATCATCCATGCAACATCATCTCATGTCCTGTGTGCTAAATCCATCCCGAACTTACAAAAGGGTATCCAAGTGCTGGCCGATACTCATGATAGATCGACTCTGTGATATAGTTCTATTTATCTCTATCTTGTTCACTCCATTTCACCATGAGAGAGTGTCCAAACTATATGGAGCACAGTGCCTTATGCACTCATGCATGCCTTTTCGGCCATATCCATCATTGGAGCTCCATCAAATATATGGGACACCTTGGAGTCCTCATGGTCATGAGAACCCCAAGGTGTATGTGGTGTACTATGAGACATACTTGCATCTGAGGTACTCGCTCTAGGAGTAGAAGTGAGAGACACAATGTTTGTTGGACTACCTTCAAAACATTTGCTTCCTTCAAAGCCACCTATAGATCTATCTCTAGAACCTACTCCTCTAGAGCGTGATCTCGACCGATTAGACACACCAGTCGAGCCAACATTATATCGCACTATGGTGTCGAATGCATATTTCGACTACTAGAGCCACTGGGGGATGGCCGATAGGACGGCCATGGTGGAGTCGTAAAGCCAAGAGTACCTCGGATGCGAGTAGACCCACCAAAGGGAGTGAGGCTCAGGGGAGGATTTCCACCAAAGGGAGGGGTGCCAACGGCAAGTGACACCGGTGGGAGTGAGGCTGGGGGGAGTGCTACCATGAGCAACCTAGTACTATGACACTCTAGCAATATAAGCAAGAAATGCTTGAGATAAAAACTCCATAAACTATCGAGGGGAGTGCTACCATGAGCAACCTAGTATTGTGACACTCTAGCAATATAAGCAAGAGGTGCCTCAGATATAAACTCCATAAATTGCTCCTCTCTAAAGGAGTGTGGAGTGATCCGTGGACTCTCCCTTACTTTTCCTTTCGTACTATTTTATTCAATATCATCCTTTGAAGTTATTTCATGTGTCATATGTTTAACAATCTTATGTTATTTCTTTGTCGATGACAAGTATATAACAGAATTTTACTTTTTCACTTTCTTGATGTGAATCAAGTTGAGTAGTGTGCCGGCATTCCTGCTTGAATAGTTATATACACATGCTAATTTCTGATTTCCGTTCTCCCAGTTCTCTTTCCATCTTCCACCTTATGTGAAGGAGATCTAAGATTCAAGGACAATCGATAAAGTCCTTATAATCGTCAAATATAATGGCTTGCCATAACACTATATAAAATCACAAAGGCCTCGACTGTGAGCAGTCCCCCTTCCAATTTTTCGCACAGCACAACAAAGTGAAGTACTTAGAGATGGTCGTGAAAGCTTGAGCACCAACAACGATGGTCGCATGGCAAAATGGAACGTACAGATGAGGTAGAGCATTAGGTAGCGTGGCTACTTGGTGCATATACCACCTAGACTCTCATACGTTTGTATTCAAAGGGACAAGCACTCGAGTGTAGGAGATTGGTGAGGTGGTAAAGTTGAGCACAAACTTGTGACACAGAAATGTGCAAGGACAAAAATACCTAGCATGACGAGCCTCACCCCATTATGCAATAATGTCAATGCGTTCTAACATATACACGCATGGGCACATATATGATGCATGTTGGATTACCCGAGAGGGTCGCATTACATAAATAGATGTGTCGTGAATTGACCCTTATGCAATTCTGTAGGTTTCGGAAACTCGACATTCACTTTGAAGACAAGGTGCTTACGACTACACGACGCATCCCAACATTTCCTTCAACAAAAAAGATCTTCCGTCTTACATCTCTGAAGGTTTGATTGCGGATCTATTTATAAGAGCTTAAAACTCTAAGATTAGATTTTCTGGACTGTATCGCGAACAAATTGTTTTGAAGTTCTTTAGATCAAGTTGTTCAAAACAGGTGCATGGCTGACCTCGTCGTCTCGCTGCGCCTTTCCAACTTGAAGCTTCTTGATCGCTTAATAAGCTATCCACCTGAACTAGAAGCTTCGATTACCACTGACATTCTTAGGAATGTGCAATGTGGCTCCGGATGCCCGACATTAGAAGTCTTCTCATTCTAAAGTTCGGCGAAATACTAATATAGTGAACCGTGTTTGACGAACATTTGAACTTTAATGTTCGAAGATTCTTTCAATAATTGTAAACTTTGCGTGATCACCATAAGTTTCAGTATAAAGTTCACAAGGCTCTCAAAGGATGACGTAAATACAGAATTCCGTTTCTACGCAATGAACATCGTACAGAAAATGATCTGATAAGTTCGAAGGAGCACGATGGTTGTATATCCTTCACGGAATTCAGAATGCTGGTATTCGCATACCGCCCCCAAAGCTGCCCAAGAAGCCGTACAGCTCATTGATATTCATAGAATATCCATTGCATATCCATGCTGTGGTGCGCAATCAGAGCACTAAGACGTTCAAAACATTTACAAGATGTTCGCGGCCTGCGGCCCACGCTAGCATTGAAAGACACACACCCGACCTCGTAACTTAGGAGCACCCATCTTGAGGAACTCTAAGACATCTATCCCTAAGCGGGACTTGAACCTAGAAGCTCAAGGCACATCCGCTAAACACACGCCCGCTGTATACGCTAACATTCAGTTACTACCTAAGACTGAGTGCCCAAATCTTTGCACTTTAAATGTAGAATACATGCTCAAAATTCCATAATTGTCCAAGGTGGGTCCCTACATAATGAGGTTGGTTTTTTTCCAATTCACTGTGTTTATAAAAGAAAAAGAAATCCATTTTCTTTGTGAACTAGAGGTTTCTTTGTAGATAACTAGTATATAACCTTTTCTGCTCCGATGGTTTCATCTTCATATGCCCTTTTATTATTCTATAGTTAAATTCTAATTGAATGAATATACGAGGTGTCATGGTCTCTATTGATGTAATCTTGGTAGCATTTCAACAGTTCTAGCTTATCACTAACAAATGGATTGACTTCCACGTGGAAGGCGGGACATTAAGAGGCCGGGATGCGAGGGTCGAAACAGAATTTTACTTTTTCACTTTCGTGATTTGAATCAAGTTGAGTAGTGTGCCGGCGTTCCTGCTTGAATAGTTATATACACACGTAAATTTCTGATTGCCGTTATCCCAGTTCTCTTTCCATATTCCGCCTTATGTGAAGGAGGTCTAAGCTTCAAGGAAAAATTGCGTAGTGTGCTGGCGTTCCCCGTTGAATACTTATATACACACCTAAATTTATGATTGCCATTCTCCCAGTTCTCTTTCCATCATCCGCCTTATGTGAAGGAAATCTAAGTTTCAAGGACAATGGATAAAGTCCTTATAATCGTCAAATATAATGGCTTGCTATAAGACTGCATAAAAGCAAAAAAGCCTCGACTGTGAGCACTCCCCCTTCCATGCTTTCGCGCAGCACAACAACGTAAAGTACTTAGAGATGGTCGTGAAAGCTCGAGCACCAACAACGATGGTAGCATGGAAAAATCGAACGTACACATGAGGTAGACCATTAGGTAGCGTGGTTACTTGGTGAGGTGGTAAAGTTGAGCACAAACTTGTGACACAGAAACGTGGAAGGACAAAAATACCTAGCACGACGAGCCTCACCCCGTAATGCAATAATGTCTATGTGTTCTAACATATACACGCATGGGCACATAACTGATGCATGTACACATGTTTAAGAGTTGGGTTGTGGCTGTTAGAATCGCATAACAGGAATGTGAAGGCAAGCAAGCGCATGGTTCTTTCTGACGAAGTAGCGTAGCAGAAATATAAAACTATTGTCGGATTACCTGAGAGGGTCGCATTACATAAATAGATGTGTCGTGACTATTCCCATGTTAGTACACGTTTACATGGTACGGGTACTCTGCCTCAATAGTGTGCACACATAGATGGGATGACCACATAGGAAGCAAATTAAGATCTATTCACCAAATCTGGGAGTACATGCGCAATGCACTACGAACATGAAATACATAGAATAACTTAGACTAAGCATAGTGATGAATAAAGTGAATGTTATGTCTTTATATCAGGTTCAGATTTAAACTCAGTTGACCTTGATCTGCATTTGCTCACCCTCCACTGAATATTGAGGGTCGATAGACGACTCATGTTCATGAGATGGTATGGTCATGGTGCTCTCTAGCAGTACAAGAGGTCCGCTTGGATCTCACAGTGGAGACGAGAGGAATAACAAAATTGACAATGAAATGCTTCAGAATATCTTGACCATTGTTAGCATTGTCGTAATGCTCTCATAATAAGATATATTGCATCGCTACATTCGTGAGAGTTTCCATAAATTCATTATAGGTTAATGCATGGTGGTCTACGTTTATAGTCGTCTTCAACACATGCCAGGCAGAAAGATTGTGATTTCATCCATTAGGCTTGATGAATTGCTCAAAGCACCGGGAATCATCGACAGTTGATAACCGTGACGGGGTTCTGGAATAATATTAGAATATACAAGTGTAAGCCTCGATACTCCCGGAGTCAAAGAATTCTCCAACCTATAGGATGGTGGATAAAAAATGTTTAAAGACGCATACAAAGGGAAACTATGGACGAGGGCAAAGGCATAATTTACTTCTATAATCGGAGTGTTGAGGATCTCTAAAACGGTTATACAGCACACATTTGCCCTTCAATGCGGGCACCAAGGGGAGGGGGTGTTTCTTAGAGATTCCTTGCACGTATGTTAGGGGACACTATGGGCACCGGTGGGGCATATCTTGGATGCACTTCCTCACCTCAGGGACCTCATCACTACTTCTTGGCTTATCTCAACTTCTTTTGCACAATAGTCTATATTTCTATCGAGAGGTTTGTGTGCTTTGGATAATATTGCTCTAGGCACAAAATTATGCACAACTATGAGGGGGATCTTCCAACGTCAATCATTGGATACCATCTAGCCAACTATCATGTAATGGAGATTCATGGTTTTGGGCATTGGGAATTCAATCTTCACTCATACTTGGAAACATGCTCTCATAGGTACAAGGTGTTCTAGCCTCCAAAGACTAGCATGTTTTCTTCAATGATTCTGAATTCTTTTCATCCAAATGGGTGCATAATGCTTTGTATTAGACTAGTGTCACTTCACATCCCATCCCACTAGCTCCGCATAGGAGTGATGGCTATCAATCACAACAACATATGAGGGATATAGTGCCCTAATAGTGGTGCAAATACATTGGAGTACTTTTTCCCTGGCATCAATATAGGTGCTGGTATGCATGCCACTACCATAGTGTTGGTACAAGTGCCTATACAGGAATTGGTATAAGAGTGGATAACTTATCCAAAGCATCGATATAGGCATAAGTATAGGCATTGGTAAGTTCGTGGGCAAAAGCTTCGGTATGTTGTTGGACATACGGACACTCACACCATCACCCATACCGATGGCCATATCTACAAAACTATTTTTGGGCAGAGTCTGTTGTCTCTTGCTCTAGCAGCATTACCATGTTGTTGTGTAGAAAAAGGCAATATATTCTGCCCGAAAA
>CM035425.1:54357882-54437882 GCA_020310875.1 Ceratopteris richardii
AATATAAGCAAGAGGTGCCTCAGATATAAACTCCATAAATTGCTCCTCTCTAATGGAGTGTGGAGTGATCAGTGGACTCTCCCTTACTTTTCCTTTCGAACTATTTTATTCAATATCATCCTTTGAAGTTATTCCATGTGTCATATGTTTAACAATCTTATGTTATTTTCTTGTTGATGACAAGTATATAACAGAATTTTACTTTTTCACTTTCTTGATGTGAATCAAGTTGAGTAGTGTACCGGAGTTCCTGCTTGAATAGTTATATACATACGCTAATTTCTGATTGCCGTTCTCCCAGATCTCTTTCCATCTTCCGCCTTATGTGAAGGAGATCTAAGATTCAAGGACAATCGATAAAGTCCTTATAATCGTCAAATATAATGGCTTGCCATAACACTATATAAAATTACAAAGGCCTCCACTGTGAGCAGTCCCCCTTCGAATTTTTCGCGCAGCACAACAAAGTAAAGGACTTAGAGATGGTCGTGAAAGCTTGAGCACCAACAATGATGGTCGCATGGCAAAATGGAACATACATATGAGGTAGAGCATTAGGTAGCGTGGCTACTTGGTGCATATACCACCTAGACTCTCATACAATTGTAGTCAAAGGGACAAGCACTCGAGTGTAGGAGATTTGTGAGGTGGTAAAGTTGAGCACAAACTTGTGACACAGAAACGTGCAAGGACAGAAATACCTAGCACGAAGAGCCTCACCCCATAATGCAATAATGTCAATGCGTTCTAACATATACATGCATGGGCACATATATGATGCATGTCGGATTAACCGAGAGGGTCGCATTACATAAATAGATGTGTCCTGAATTGACCCTTATGCAATTCTGTACACGTTTACATGGCGCGCGATGTGAATTGACCCTTATGCAATTCTGTAGGTTTCGGAAACTGGACATTCACTTTGAAGACAAGGTGCTTACGACTACACGACGCATCCCAACATTTCCTTCAACAAAAAAGATCTTCCGTCTTACATATCTGAAGGATTGATTGCCGATCTATTTATAAGAGCTTAAAACCCTAAGATTAGATTTTCTCGACTGTATCACGAACATACTGTTTTGAAGTTCTTTAGATCAAGTTGTTCAAAACAGGTGCATTGCTGACCTCGTCGTCTCGGTGCACCTTTGCAACTTGAAGCTTCTTGATCGCTTAATAAGCTATTCACCTGAACTGGAAGCTTCGATTACCACTGACATTCTTAGGAATGCGCAGTGTGGCTCCGACTGCCCGGCATTAGAAGTCTTCTCATTCTAAAGTTCGGCGAAATACTAAAACATTGAACTGTGTTTGACGAACATTTGAACTTTAATGTTCGAAGATTCTATCAATAATTGTAAACTTTGCGTGATCACCATAAGTTTCCGTATAAAGTTCACAAGGCTCTCAAAGGATGACGTAAATAAAGAATTCCGTTTCTGCGCAATGAACATCGTATAGAAAATGATCTGATAAGTCCGAAGGAGCATGATGGTTGTTCATCCTTCACAGAATTCAGTATGCTGGTATTCGCATACCGCCACCAAAGCTGCCCAAGAAGCCGTACAGCTCATTGATATTCATAGAATATCCATTGCATATCCATGCTGTGGTGCGCAATCAGAGCACTAAGACGTTTGAAACATTTACAAGATGTTCGCGGCCCGCCGCCCACGCTAGCATTAAGTTTTTTCTTTTTTCTTTTTGTGTTTTTTTTTTTTTTTTTTTAATACAATGAATTGAAAAGACACAAACCCAACCTCGTCACTTAGGGGCACCCATCTTGGAGAACTCTAAGACATCTATCCCTAAGCGGGACTTGAACCTAGAAGCTCAAGGCACATCCGTTAAACACACGCCCGCTGTATACGCTAACATTCAGTTACTACCTAAGACTGGCTGCCCAAATCTTTGCACTTTAAAAGTAGAATACATACTCAAAATTCCATAATTGTCCAAGGTGGGTCCCGACATAATGAGGTTGGTTTTTTTCCAATTCATTGTGTTTATAAAAGAAAAAGAAATCCATTTTTTTGTGAACTGGAGGTTTCTTTGTAGATAACTAGTATATAACCTTTTCTGCTCCGATGGTTTCATCTTCAAATGCCCTTTTATTATTCTATAGTTAAATTCTAATTGAATGAATATACGAGGTGTCATGGTCTCTATTGATGTAATCTTGGTAGCATTTTAACAGTTCTAGCTTATCACTAACAAATGGATTGACTTCCACGTGGAAGGCGGGACATTAACAGGCCGGGATGGGAGGGTCGAAACAGAATTTTACTTTTTCACTTTCGTGATTTGAATCAAGTTGAGTAGTGTGCCGGCGTTCCTGCTTGAATAGTTATATACACACGTAAATTTCTGATTGTCGTTATCCCACTTCTCTTTCCATATTCCACCTTATGTGAAGGAGGTCTAAGCTTCAAGGACAAATTGAGTAGTGTGCCGGCGTTCCCGCTTGAATAGTTATATACACACCTAAATTTATGATTGCCATTCTCCCAGTTCTCTTTCCATCATCCGCCTTATGTGAAGGAGATCTAAGCTTCAAGGACAATGGATAAAGTCCTTATAATCGTCAAATATAATGGCTTGCTATAACACTGCATAAAAGCAAAAAAGCCTCGACTGTGAGCACTCCCCCTTCCATGCTTTCCCGCAGCACAACAACGTAAAGTACTTAGAGATGGTCGTGAAAGCTCGAGCACCAACAACGATGGTAGCATGGATAAATCGAACGTACACATGAGGTAGACCATTAGGTAGCGTGGTTACTTGGTGAGGTGGTAAAGGTGAGCACAAACTTGTGACACAGAAACGTGGAAGGACAGAAATACCTAGTACGACGAGCCTCACCCCGTAATGCAATAATGTCAATGTGTTCTAACATATACACGCATGGGCACATAACTGATGCATGTACACATGTTTAAGAGTTGGGTTGTGGCTGTTAGAATCGCATAACGGGAATGTGAAGGCAAGCAAGCGCATGGTTCTTTCTGACGAAGTAGCGTAGCAGAAATATAAAACTATTGTCGGATTACCTGAGAGGGTCGCATTACATAAATAGATGTGTCGTGACTATTCCCATGTTAGTACATGTTTACATGGTACGGGTACTCTGCCTCAATAGTGTGCACACATAGATGGGATGACCACATAGGGAGCAGATTAAGATCTATTCACCAAATTTGGGAGTACATGCACAATGCACTACGAACATGAAATACATAGAATAACTTAGACTAAGCATAGTGATGGATAAAGTGAATGTTATGTCTTTATATCAGGTTCAGATTTAACTCAGTTGACCTTGATCTGCATTTGCTCACCCTCCACTGAATATTGAGGGTCGATAGACGACTCATGTTCATGAGATGGTATGGTCATGGTGCTCTCTAGTAGTACAAGAGGTCCGCTTGGATCTCAGAGTGGAGACGAGAGGAATAAAAAAATTGACAATGAAATGCTTCAGAATATCTTGACCATTGTTAGCATTGTCGTAATGCTCTCATACTAAGAGATATTACATCGCTACATTCGTGAGAGTTTCCATAAATTCATCATAGATTAATGCATGGTGGTCTACGTTTATAGTCGTCTTCAACACATTCCAGGCAGAAAGATTGTGATTTCATCCATTAGGCTTGATGAATTGCTCAAAGCACCGGGAATCATCGGAAGTTGATAACCGTGACGGTCTATTTATAAGAGCTTAAAACTCTAAGATTAGATGTTCTGGACTGTATCGCGAACATACTGTTTTGAAGTTCTTTAGATCAAGTTGTTCAAAACAGGTGCATGGTTGACCTCGTCGTCTCGCTGCGCCTTTGCAACTTGAAGCTTCTTGATCGCTTAATAAGCTATCCACCTGAACTGGAAGCTTCGATTACCACTGACATTCTTAGGAATGTGCGGTGTGGCTCCGGCTGCCCGGCATTAGAAGTCTTCTCATTCTAAAGTTGGGCAAAATACTAAAACACTGAACCGTGTTTGACGAACATTTGAACGTTAATGTTTGAAGATTCTTTCAATAATTGTAAACTTTGCGTGATCACCATAAGTTTCCGTATAAAGTTCACAAGGCTCTCAAAGGATGACGTAAATAAAGAATTCCGTTTCTGCGCAATGAACATCGTACAGGAAATGATCTTATAAGTCCGAAGGAGCACGATGGTTGTATATCCTTCACGGAATTCAGTATGCTGGTATTCGCATACCGCCACCAAAGCTGCCCAAGAAGCCGTACAGCTTATTGATATTCATAGAATATCCATTGCATATCCATGTTGTGGTGCGCAATCAGAGCACTAAGACGTTCAAAACATTTACGAGATGTTCGCGGCCCGCCGCCCACGCTAGCATTAAGTTTTTTCCTTTTTTTCTGTTTTTTTCTTAATACAATGAATTGAAAAGACACACACCCGACCTCGTAACTTAGGAGCACCCATCTTGAGGAACTCTAAGGCATCTATCCTTGCACTTTAAATGTAGAATACATGCTCAAAATTCCATAATTGTCCAAGGTGGGTCCTTGCATAATGAGGTTGGTTTTTTTCCAATTAATTGTGTTTATAAAAGAAAAAAAATATCCATTTTCTTTGTGAACTAGAGGTTTCTTTGTAGATAACTAGTATATAACCTTTTCTGCTCCGATGGTTTCATCTTCATATGCCCTTTTATTATTCTATAGTTAAATTCTAATTGAATGAATATACGAGGTGTCATAGTCTCTATCGATGTAATCTTGGTAGCATTTTAACAGTTCTAGCTTATCACTAACAAATCGATTGACTTCCACGTGGAAGGCGGGACATTAACAGGCTGGGATGGGAGGGTCGAAACAGAATTTTACTTTTTCACTTTCGTGATTTGAATCAAGTTGAGTAGTGTACCGGCGTTCCTGCTTGAATAGTTATATACACACGTAAATTTCTGATTGCCGTTATCCCAGTTCTCTTTCCACATTCCGCCGTATGTGAAGGAGGTCTAAGCTTCAAGGACAATGCATAAAGTCCTTAATCGCCAACTATAATGGGTTGCTATAACACTGTATAACATCAAAAAAGTGTCGAATGTGAGCAGTCCGCCTTCCATTTTTTCGCGCAGCGCAACAAACTAAAGTACTTAGAGATGGTCGAGAAGGCTTGAGCACCAACAACGATGGTAGGTTGGCAAAATCGAATGCAAAGGTGAAGTAGACCATTGGGTAGTGTGGCTACTTGGTGCATATACCACCTACACTCTCATACAACTATAGTCAAGGGGACAAGCACTCGAGTGTAGGAGATTGGTGAGGTCGTGAAGTTGAGCACAAACTTGTGACATGGAAAAGTGGAAGGATAGAAATACCTAGCACGACGAGCCTCAACCCATAATGCAATAATGTCAATGCGTTCCAACATATACACACATGGGCACATATATGCGTTCAGATTTAAACTCAGTTGAGCTTGATCTGCATTTGCTCCCCCTTCACTGAATATTTAGGGCGAATAGACGATTCATGTTCATGAGGTGGAATGGTCATGGTGCTCTCGTGCAGCACAAGAGGTCATCTTGGATCACACACTGGAGGCGAAAGGAATAACTAAATAATCAATGAAATGTATGCTTCAGAATATCTTGACCATCGTTAGCATTGTCCTCATGCTCTCGCAAGAAGAGATATTGCATTGCTGCATACGTGAGAGTTGCCATAAAATCATCATTGATTCAACATGGTGGTCTACGTTTATAGTCGTCCTCAACACATGCCAAGCGAAAGGGGTATGCCTTGTAATTTTATCCATTAGCCTTGATGAACTGCTCGAAGCACCCGGAATCATAGGGAATTGATAGCCGTGAGGAGCGTCTGTAATAATATTAGAATGTACAAGTGCAAAGCTGGATACTACCGGAGTCAAAGAAATCTCGAACCTCTAGGATGCTGGAATGAAAATGTTTAAAGAATCATGCAAAGGGAAACTACGGATGGGGGAAAAGGCATAATTTACTTCTATAATCTGACACTTGAGGTTCTCTAAAAATGTTGTATGGCACACATTTGCCTTTCCATGTTGGTACCGGGGGGGAGAGGGGTTCCTTGGGGCATAAATGCACATATTTTATGGGACATACCCCCGACCTCTAGAGCATTTCTTGGATGGAGTTCCTAACCTTGAAGCCTCCTCACTACCTCTAAGCTCATCTCAATTTATTTTTTCATATTCGCCTACATTTCTATCTATGGGTTGGGGTTCTTTGGAGAGTTTTCCTTGAGGCACAAAATTATGCTTAATTAAGAGGGCGACCTTGTAAAACATCCAACTCTTTGTGAACGTTAGTGCCTTATTGAGATCCACCAACCTATGCCTCCAGGTCTATTCATTGGATGTTGTCTAACCAACTCTCATGTAGTGATGATCCACGGGTTTGGGCATTGGAAATTGAATCTCCACTCATACTAAAAAAGAAACACTCATAGGTACAGGGTGTTCTATGTGAAGAGAGATGGTGGATGCAATAAAAAGATGAGTAGGTGCCGCTACAACCAGCTTCACACCAGCCAACTGCGACTTCAGAGTTGATTAGTAGACCCTTTGAGCTTCCTAAATCCACCAAAATATCAGCCAAGTAGTTGCGAAATGACTGGTTTAAGTCAAGACAAACTAGTTGCAAAATGACTAGCTCCCAAAACTTGCGATTTCTGGACATACACCTGTAGGAAAAAATGAACAGTGCTCTCAACCTCGTAGAAATTAGAAAAATTCCTTTTGGGCATAGCAAATAGACTTAGCAAGCTTCAGAATCCAAGTTAAAACACTTCAAATGATGGATTGAGCACTGAGAACAAGATTTATCAATTTCTGGAACATGCCCACCATTCTCGGGGCTCTAGAGAGATAGACTAGTGAGCAGTAAACTCTAGATATCTCCAAAACTATAGATCCAATGACCTTGAACATTGAGATGCAGAAACGAGAGAGTAAGATCTATCCAACGCATGTTAAATCACTGAAAAAGAATCAGTAGAACTCGAGATATGACCTTCTGAAGCTACTGCTCTGAGTGAGTATAGCAGAGAACAAAACAGAGAAGTAGATGATGATAAATGTATAGATTCATATATGATTACAACCACATTGGCAATGAAACTTTGCACAATGGGAGTAGATTGATAGAGCTATGGAGTAAGCTCTTCAATCTCTACAAAATGACATGAAGTGGTCACGTATAGCTGTTCTTGGAGGGAGTTTTGAATTTGAATTCGAATGGCTCCACCTAAAAGTGATCCCCAAAGTTAGGAGATATTCCCTCAGCTCAAAAAGTCGTGGGTTTTGGTAGTTAGAGCCACGAAATTGCTTTTACATCATGCATGAGGTAAGCCATCCTTTTCCTTTTTCTTTTTTTAATTACAAGAGATAAAAATGAACTCTTTTACAAGAGGTGTTCACATGACTACTCATGTGTCTTACAAATGAGGATGATATCAAATATATCAAGCATGTAGGCTTGGGTAAAATGCACCAACAACTCCCCCTCAAGCTAACATGCTTGGCCTCCAAATAAGTCTTCAATTGTCCTTGATTTCTTGCAAGCCAATCATCAACTTGAATCTACTTAACTTTGTACCATCAAGAGCTTTAGTTAACATGTCTGCACATTGCATATCTGTAGAGACATAGGATAGTTGAAAATCCTTGCTCATTAGCTTCTCCCTTATGTAATGGTAGTGGACTTCAATATGCTTGGTTCTAGCATGGTATACCGGATTAGCTGCTAGATGTAGTGAGCTTGTGTTGTCACCAAAAATATGAGGTGTTGAAGAATGAAGTCCAAGATCTGTGTACAAAGACTTTAACCACATGATTTCTTGAGTTGCATTAGCCAAACCTCTATATTCGGCTTCGGTAGAAGATAATGCCACGGTTGGTTGCTTCTTTGATGACCAAGAAATGATTTTTGAACCTGCAAATGATATATACCCTGATGTGCTTCTTCTATCATCTTTAGATCCGGCCCAATCTGCATCTGAGTAGACCTTTAGCTCAATATCTGAAGTATATGAATAGAACAAACCTTCATTCATGGTCCCCTTTAGGTACTTGAGGACTCTCTTGGCCGCTTCCATATGTGGTCTTCTCGGCTTATGCATAAACTGACTCAATATGCTAACACTATAGCATATATCCACCCTTGTGAGTGTTGCATAGTTCAAACTTCCAACCAAGCTTTGATAGTTTGTGATGTCTTCAATTGGCTCTCCTTCATAAGCACTAAGCTTATGATTTTGCTCCATAGATGTACCTGCACACTTGGTATTTTCCATCTTGAACTTGACGAGCATGTCATGGACATACTTCCTTTGTGTGATGTATATACCTGAATCTGAGTAGATCAACTCCAATCCAAGAAAATAAGTGAGTGGTCCGAGGTCACTTATTTTGAACTCCTCCTTCATTTGACTCTTTACCTATTTGATTCCTTCAAGATCATTGCCTGTGATAATAATATCATCAACATACACACATAAATAGATCACTTCAGATCCATTCCTCTTTATGAACAGAGAGGTATCCGCCTTGCTAGCTTTGAATCCTTGGTCCTGCAAATAAGTCACCAATCTGAAATTCCAAGCTCTTGGAGCTTGCTTCAATCCATACAAAGCTTTCTTGATTTTGCATACATAGTTAGGATGATGTGCATCCTCATATCCAGGAGGTTGTGCCATATACACTTCCTAAAAAATCCATCCATTCAAGAAAGCATTCTTTACATCAAGTTGATAAAGATTCCAATTTCTAGATGCAGCAAGACTAATGAGAACCCTAATTGTAGGCATTTTTGCAACAGGAGAGAAAGTCTCTTCATAATCAATACCATGGGTTTGAGCAAACCCTTTAGCAACTATGGGGGGATCTTCCAGCGTCAATCATTGGATACCATCTAGCCAACTATCATGTAATGGAGATTCATGGTTTTGGGCATTGGGAATTCAATCTCCACTCATACTTGGAAACATGCTCTCATAGGTACAAGGTGTTCTAGCCTCCAAAGACTAGCATGTTTTCTTCAATGATTCTCAATTCTTTTCATCCAAATGGGTGCATAATGCTTTGTATTAGACTAGTGTCACTTCACATCCCATCCCACTAGCTCCGCATAGGATTGATGGCCATCAATCACAACAACATATGAAGGATATACTGCCCTAATAGTGGTGCAAATACATTGGAGTACTTTTGCCCTGGCATCAATATAGGTGTTGGTATGCATGCCACTACCATAGTGTTGGTACAAGTGCCTATATAGGAATTGGTATAAGAGTGGATAACTTATCCAAAGCATCGATATAGGCATTGGTAAGTTCGTGGGCAAAAGCTTCGGTATGTTGTTGGACATACGAACACTCACACCGTCACCCATATCGATGGCCATATCTACAAAACTATTTTTGGGCAGAGTGTGTTGTCTCTTGCTCTAGCAGCATTATCATGTTTTTGTGTAGAAAAAGGCAATATATTCTGCCCGAAAAAAACTAAGTACATGTGAGATGTAGTCTAGTGGTTCTCCATTTAGGATTTACATGAGAAGCAACCAAAACATGAGTTTATAAAGCAAAATACATGAATATAAAAGAGATGAGCAAAATGAAACATGAACCATGTACAAAAGAGATATTCCATAAACAAACCATGTACAAAAGACATATATATTCCATAAATGAACCATGTACAAAAGTGTGTCAAACCACTACCATATATAAGCAAAATATAAAATGTTGCAACTTGTTTCCATATAGGAACCAAATACAAAATTGTGGTAAACTACTCCCATTTATGAGACAAATACAAAATTGTGGCACACCAATGCCATACACATGCCTAGAGGGATCAAACCATCTATATCTCCAATCTTCCAACAAAGGATGCTTCCATGAAGAGGCTGCACCGCATCCCTCCATGTCCTCCAATACTCTAACTCATCCATAATGATATCCATAAGCCTCCTCTAGCGTTTCAGAGGACAACCCACTGCAAACTCCTACACCAAATATGCAAAATGTTACACTACAACACATTGGGCATACACCGAGGCTTCTACCGAGGAAAATGAACGGGCACAATTTTGCCCCGACGTCGATGTAAGGATCGCTGTAGGTGTCGGAACCAAAGCGCCGGTATAAGCACCGGTATAAGCGTTGGTATAAGCATCGGTATAAGCATCGGTATAAGCGTCGGTATAAGTGTCACTATAAGCGACGGTATAAGCCATGGTATGCCCCTGGGCAAAATAGTCTGTATAAGCATCGGTATCTGCTTGGAGATACCGATGCTTATACCGTCACTTGTACCGATTACCATATCTGCAAAATTTTTTTGGGCAGAGTATGTTGTCTCTTGCTACAGCAACATTCCCATGCTGTTGTGTAGCAAAAGACAATACACTCTGCCCAAGAAAAGCCCGAGTACATGTGACATGTAAAACAGGCAACAAAAACATGATTTGATAAAGCAAAACATACTGTCAAATACAAAAGACATGAGGGAAATCAATCATGAACCATGTACAAAGAAATGAGACACATTGACATGATATTTATAAACAACAACCACAACACATGTATATGTGTGTATGCCTATGTATATAGATGTGTATGTGTATATGTGTTAGGTGTGTATATTTGTATATGTGTAAATATTTGTACCTATCTATTATAGTGAATAGATTCCTTTGATACAGTGCATTGCACATTAATCTCCATATATTTTTAAAATAAACCCACTTGGATGCATGTTCAAGCATTGTCCCGATCATTAGGAGTTTTCTATTTGTTCCATGGCTTTGTGATCCCTTACATCCATGTTCTTGCCGTAAAGGTAATGAATTCAACATCGAACGCGATCAATTGACTGGCTCTGACGAAGCCAAAAGAGTCATCCTTGAGTTTAGCGACACACATTTTTGTAGTTGGTTCTCTTTAATACTCCATTATACCGAACGTGCTCGTCAGATACCCATCAATATACGAGCGTAAAGGCAGCAGGCACACAGAACTCTGGACGGATGACATAGCATGCAGATCAAAATAGAGCTCGACCTCAATCCTATTTCTGAAGAAAATAAACATTTATTAAATTATGTTCAGAAATGAGCATTAACTACTTCCTCATGGCACAAAGCAAAACTCTCTGAGGAGCAAACTGTCAAGTAAATGCGATACAAAAAGTGTGAAATCGAACATGCTATGAACTCCACTTATAATACCTTTTTGCCTTTTCTATACAATTAACATGATTTCTATCTCTTTACATACTAAAACCGTGGAGAATTCGTACATCTAATCAACTAGCTAGTGAAGCCTACATCATGGCCCATCAAAATAGTTAGGAAAAGATTGCCTCAACCTATATTTCTGTCGATTGGAAATCTCAAATCCCCCTTCTCAAATACTTCAAATAGGAATCCTAAAAAATCAAAAAGCCATAGGAAAGGAAATGTGCCCTTTCTCTTTATAATGAAATGCTAAATTTCCTATCCGAGAGTGCATCCAAGAGGAAACATGCCGTTTCATAAAGGAGGAAAAAGGCTATTTATGCTTATAGTATACAATATAGGAATTGAAAGTATAGTATATACACCTCTTTGCAGTTACATGAAATGTTATAGTCGACGGATTCTTGAAGGTGCTTAAATACATTCTTACAGATCTCTCCCTTGCTAATGAGAACTTAAATGTCTGAATTTGAACATGTGTCAAAGCTTCATTTGGAAGTTATCATGAGAATGAGGGATATCAAGGAGCCTGCTGTGTGGGCTATGTGACTTCCCTATTTTAGGGTTTATATCCACTTCCCCTAGCCATCTTGAGGCAAGCTTGACTATTTGGACTTCTAGTAATCATGGCATGACTCTCTAGTTTCAAAGATGTTACAACCTTTTATGGAAGATGGGTCCTTGCTTGCTCCTTCATATTTGTAATTGTTATAAAGTTTTTAGATTGTAGGACTTGCTTCCCAGGAATAACTGCATATTTGGCAACAATGGCTGCTCTTCATGATTGCTCGATTGACTGCCTCTTAGGGAGATTATGTTGCTCCCCATTGAAGGACTCTATAGTACCATGAAAACCTCAAGATTTGAAGAGTTTGAAGAATTGCAGAATTGAAGATTCGGAACTTTCAAGACTTACACTTGGACCAGTTCAACTATGAATGTTCTTCTCTTAGCTTTGTCAAGGACAACAAAGTCTAGGGGGACGAGGGTGTTGTGTTATAGGGTAGGCACACAATTTTCTCTTATGCATAAGAACCCTCTAATAAATACCTCTTCTATGTAATTTGAAGGTGCGCACATGTGAACACCCTCCTAAGCACTTTTTGACAATTCTCCAACACTATGGTATGGAGTCTTCTAAATACATCCCTTTTTTGCAAATATAGGAGAAAAGCCAAGTCCAAATTTCCATGCCTCCATTTCCTTGAGATTTGGGAATATTTTGCTAGATATTAAAAGATATGTTAGATATGCATGTGCTCCCTTTTTGACCACTCAAAAGGAGCACATGGGAAACAGAGCCAAGCCTATATATAAAGGCTTATTTTTGTAAAGAGGGGACATTTTTGTTCAATGTGCTCTCATGTATATATCTTTTAAATTGAAGAACTCTCTTTTCTCTCAAGGCTTTGTGAATATGTGTACGTAGTCTTAGAGTGTGAGAGAGTGAGGTGTGTGTGCATGCTTGTATTTCCTATGTGTGTAAGTGGAGTGTTGCAATTGTCTTCTATGTTACATATGTGACTAGGATCCTTGAAACCCTTCTCTCCATGTTGTCAAGCATGTGGCATAGCTACCGGCAAATGGCCAATGGCTTGAACATGTTGGAGGTTGGGTTGGATGAAAGGTGAGTCATTCTTGAGTCCTCCTCTTGCTTCCATGCAAAGTGGTGAGGGTCTAGGATTCCCAAGGGCATACTACAACAACACCACTTCCCAATGTTTCTTGCTAGGATTACACAAAAATCTACTCACAACTCCTACTACAAATGCAAGGTCTGGTCTCATAGCTACCATAGCATACATGAGACTACCAACAATTTATTGATAGGGAATTTTGGTCTTGAATTCGTTTTCATCATTTGATCTGGGGCAATCATCCTTGCTCAATTTCACATATGTTCGTAAGGGTGTACTCAATGCCTTTCCACCCAACATATTGAGGTAGTGAAGTACTTTGGATATGTACTCACTTTGAGACAAGTAGATGTAACTTTTAATCCTATTAGGAGTAATGCGCATGGCAAGAATATTTTTTGCATCCCCAAAATCCTTCATATCAAATGTTTGACTCAAATTCTTTTGAGAATTTACAAATCATAAGCGGATTTTCTAGCAATCAACACATCATTCACATAAAGTATGAAGCATATCAAGCTGCCATCTGAGCATCTCTTTGTGTAGAGACAATGATCCTCATTGATTCGAGAATAGCCTTGAGACTTCATAAAAGCATCAAACTTTTGGAACCATTGTCTAGGGGACTGTTTAAGTCCTTAAAAGCTTTTCTTAAGCTTACAAACTAGACTTTCCTTTCCAGGAACTACATAACCCTCTAGTTGTTCCATATAGATCTCATCTCTAAGATCTCCATGCAAGAAAGCAGTTTTCACATCCATTTTGACTAGTTCTAAGTCCTCCATTGCAACGAATATAAGCAACATGCACAACATAAGGATCTTGAACACTAGAGGGAAGATTTCCTCAGAATCAACACCATTTTGTTGCTTAAAACCCTTTGCAAGAATTCATGCTTTATACTTTGGAGAATCACTCTGTGATGTGAATTTCAGCTTATATACCCATATACATGGTAAAGCTTTTCTGCCCTTCGGCAAAGGTACTAAATCGCAAGTACCATTCTTGTGAATAGAATCCAACTCACTCTTCATGGCATGCTCCCACTTGACATGATCCTCTGTCCGCATAGCCTCTTTTTGGCAAGAAGGCTCACTGGCATCTGTTAGCATAACAAAATCTAAACTTGGAACATATCTATCAGGTGGATGTGAGACACGTGCAAAAGGTCTCCATGGTTGCTGAACAAGAACATGTGTAGACTAATCTAAATGGACATTCTCTTGAACATCCCTATCTGCAACATTTTTATGCATGCTAACTGGAGGACTAGTATCCTCACACACCACTCTTTTAACTTCAACCTCCTTAATGGGTTATTTATGCATCTTAGACTAATTGAAAATGACATCACTACTTCTGATCACTAACCATGTTCCAGGATCCCATAAGCGATATCCAAATTGTCCTTCTTGACCATATCCAAGAAAAATGCATCTCCTTGATTTATGGTCCAACGTTTTTCTACGAATCTTGGGTATATGAACATATGCTTCACACCCAAAAACTCTAAGATGATCATAATATGGTGGGTTCCCTATCCATAAATCTTGTGCCACTTTCAAACCTTTGGCAGCACAAGGTGAAAGGTTAATCACATGAACTGCAGTCAAAACTACTCTTGCCGAAAAGTATTGTGAGAGATTTGTGTGATGCAACATAGAGACTACTCTATCTTGGATAGTTCTATTCATCCTCTCAACTCCACCATTCTGTACTGGGGTATAAGTAGCTATAAACTCTTTACAAATCCCTCGAGACTGATAGAAAATGCTGAATTCATGTGATGTATACTCACCCCTGTTATCTCAACGTAAAGCCTTAAGCTTAGTTCCTTTTTTAGTCTCAACTAAAGCAAGACATTTTTTGAAAGTAGGGAATACCTCATCCTGTGATTTGATAGGATATAGTTAATCATTTCCAATAGCATCGTTTATGAAAGTGACAAAGTAAAGAGAACCACCTAAGGACCTAGTGGGCATAGGACCACATACATCTATATGATCGAGATCTTAAGGCTGAATTGAAGAGTCAATGTGCATTCTATGCACATTTCTCGTTTGCTTTCCATATTGATAATGCTCACAAAATGAAAAATCAGAGAAGGATAACACATGTAAGTAACCAGAACGAGAAAGATTTCCCATTCCACTACGAGATATATGGCCCAAACGACCATGCTAAATACAAGTCATAGGTTGTTCAGTAATAGCTCAGAAGTGTTCCTTCTATGATACAAATAAACGATAAAATGAGGCAACTTTGCGTCCTTTTGCAATAACCATATTGCCCTTTGATATGCAAAAGGACTGAGCATAGAAGACCAGTTTGTAACCAAGGTCATCAAGTTGACCATGTAACATCAAACTCTGTGATAACTGAGGTACATTGCATACATTATGCATAGTAAATTTTGAATCGTCAATGAACTGCACAACCAAATCTCCTATCCCCAAAACATCACAGTGGTAGGAGTCACCAAGTCTCATCGTACCAAGAGACTTTGCTCCATAATTCGAGAACGATTCTCTGTGTGGTGTAACATGGAAAGAAGCACCAGAATCTAGGAGCCATGTGTGGGAAATAGAATCAGCCATAAGAGCCTCACTTGGCATAGTACTATCAAGTCTCAACACATCAGCATCATTAATAATAGCATTAATTTCTTCAATCTTTAGAGTCGAAGTAGATGGTGCACGTAAATGTTTAAGGTGCCCATCAACATTCTGTCCTTTACCTTTAGCATTCATTAATGCATAACAATCTTTCTTCATGTGTCCTTTCTTATGACAATAATGACGTTCGATATCCCTCTTCCTTGATTTACTTCTACTTTTATTCTGTTGAGCATTCTTTTCCTTGTTCTTGCTCCTGCCATGTTGGTGTTTCTATCCTCGGTATGAATCATGAGCATTATATGCATCTCCACTCTAAGTGCCAACCATAGATTTTCTACGAATCGTTTTCTTCGTTTTCAGGGCATTACAAATGAGGCGGATACGAAGAAAACTTTACATTTAACAGATTCATAAGCAACAAATATATGAAGACATTTATTGCCAACTTTCTATCTCTAGGTTATCCTTCCCATTGATAGATATATCACTTGTGGGATTTGGGGGGTCCCATGGGCACTAGTCCCATCCACTTGTAACTTTTTCTCTTTATTATAATTAAAGTCCGAGAGATTACGCTCAGGCCGAACTTCCTTTATTTAAAAAAAAAAGTTTTCTTCGTTTTATGGACGTGGTTTTGAACTTGAATCTCTAGGAATTCTACATCATTTATGTTCGCGCGCGCTTTGGACAGAGAGAGAAAGAGAGCGAGAGAGAAAGATGAACAATGACACTGTCCAATCTGCATGCGGAAAAGACCAATATTATTTGGCATGGTAAGCTGGAAATGATGCTTTTCAGCGGAATAACCTTGGAGTCCTGAATCTCTTTATTGTTGATACGATTAGGATAGTTCGCCAATATCAAGGTAGGAGATTGGCTGCCAAAGGTCTTTTCGTTTTATGCTATTTATTTTCTCGAAAGGGAGATAATTTTTCTTTTGTAGAACGTCTGTTCGACTACCCATGTATCACTTTCCTATTATCGATTAAACTACTTCCGTTAAGCACGTTGGCGGATTTACTTTCTCCCTATCTGTGGGTCTGAAATGTGCGGTTCTGATAGATACCATAATCCATGTTTTTTTTTTACCCAACAGAAAAATAAATTAATAATTATTGCCATTGACAAAGAATTCAGTTCTTCTTAACTTACTGTAATGAGTCGAATTGAATACGTGAACTGCAAAATCAATTAAATTTTTTCACTCTCTTTACGCCATGTTCATTCCAGAATCTAATGTTCTTATGTTATTGTACTTTCTGAGTACTGTCTCCTTTTCATCGATGTACCTTCATCGGCTTTAAGATTCGGCCGCATGACCATGTTTACGTAAACAAAATTTGTACACCAATTAGCACGTTCATTCATGCGATATCTGTAGTATAAATTGAGTATTGCTTCCTATAGTTTGTCTGTGTGACGCGACGAATATGTGGTGTAAGAGGATAGAAGTTCGCCTTTGGCAGAGCATTTTTTACTTTGTGGGCTATTGCAGATTTCTTTCTCGCATATATCTATTATAGTGAATAGTTTCCTTTGATACCGTGCATTGCACATTCATCTCAATATATTTTTAAAATAAACCCACTTAGATGCATGTTAAAGCACTATCCCGATCATTACGAGTTTTCTATGTGTTCCATGGCTTTGTGATTCCTTCCGTCCATGTTCTTGCCGTAAAGGCAATGAATTCAACATCAAACGCAATAAACCCACAGCTCTGACGAAGCTAAAAGAGTCATCCTTGAGTTGAGCCTCGTGTGTTCCTTATGGAAGAGTTGGAACAAGGCCAAACAATTCATTAGAATCAGCGATGAGTGGAAGTGGGCAGCTGGGATAAGACAAAATGACTCTATTTGGTTCCCGATCAATGGCATTAGGGGGGTGGAGTCCTAGAACCTCCAAATTGCTAAGGGGTTATGGAACAAGGGTTTCAAGCATTGGAAACAACTCTGGAAACAAGAGACCAGCGAGTGGATCAGGTTCGAAGACTTAGACATGAGACATAGAGTCACCCTCGAGGAATGGACTCTACTTCAGGGAAGGTGTTAAGTGTGCGACCGCTCAACTACCCGCCTTCTCTACGATCAGGATCTTCCTTGCCTCGAGGGCCTCAAATGGAGCAATGGTAATAAACTATCCAAAATTCCCAACTTCAAAGAGAACTTAAACGTTCATCACACCTTTTACAAGTTTTGGTGCCTTTCTTGGACCAAACTTCGTTGGGAACTAAAGTTCATGTCTATTTGGCACCACCTAATTGAGATCAAAAAGTATGTTCTCATGTGATAGACCTTGCATAAAGGTATCTCCTCCAATGCAAGGGCTAACAAAATTTGTGGGGTTTCACGATGGTGCAAGCATTGCCATCGATGCATCGAAGATTTGGTTCACCTTTTCTTTGACTGCCCCAAGTCTTGTGTTATCGAGAAACATGTGACATGGGTATTGAGACTCACAAACCAAATCAATTGGCAACAGGCGCTGTTAGGTGAGGCGGTTGGCTGCACTTCAAGGTTACGGAATGCCATCAGGGGTGAGACTCTTTGGAAGATTTGGAGGGAGCGTTGTGCTGTCAATTTTGGCCAAACACCAAAGGAATGCTCGATTGAGAAATCCTTGTTTCTTTTAGGTAAAAAATCTCTCGAGATAAGAGATCTCCACCGTTTACACACCACTGTATTTATCTCCTCGAAGTTAATAAGCTGAAACCCAAATGGATCCTGCATGAGGGAGATGATAGATTTATCTGCCTCATTTGAAATGCCCTCTAGCTTACCGAACTTGTTGCCTGCTTTGTGGGATTTGGGAGGTCCCAGGAGCACCAGAAAAAGTCATCCTTGAGTTTAGCGAAACACATTTGTGTGGTTGATTCTCTTTAATACTGGGTTATATCGAGCGTGTTCGTGAGACACGCATCAATGTACGAGCGTAAAGGTAGAAGGCGCACAGAACAATGCCATGCAGATCAAAATAGAGCACGACCTCTGTTTTGTGTCGCTCACAATCTTAAAATAAACAATCGTTAAATTATGTTCAGAAATGAGCATTAACGGCTCTCTGATGACGCAGATCGAAATTCTCCGAGGTGTGTCCATCGCGTTTACTTAAGCGACTGACTGAGAGTGCGACTGACACAGCTATTGCACGGGATAGCTCTTCTGCTGTAAAATACAATGACTTGTCAAGAAAATGCAGATCACCTGCAAGTTTGTCTGGTGATTGCACTTTCAACACAACAGGCATCCACTCCCTCGCGATGACGACCTCTTCTTCTGCGACGACATAGTAGCATCTTAACTGTTGTCGTTTATGTCGCGCGACTCTCAGGCTTGGTATCCATCGTGATTGCGTGTCGCTCGCGACAGACTGCAATCCCTCGCGACATACCGATTTCTTCCACGATCGACAGGTTTTCCATGAATGACGGTTTTGGCATTTGGTGGTCCCGCGATTGAAGAGTTTTCCCCGGATATTCCACGATTGATGATTTCCCTCTCGGTGATTGATGGTTTTGCAACCGCGATGGGCGGTTTCCCTCTCAACGATTGACAGTTTTGCTCGACTTTTTGGCTTCGCTTCTTTTCGAAAGAGACCCTGTATTTTGTTTTGTCGTGGAGCGAGTGGACTTTTGCCAAAAAGAAGACCGTTGGAGCTTGATTAGCAATGGGCGTTCAGAAAAAAAAAAGTGGGCAGTTTTCTCGGCAGTTTTGACTTGGCAGTAAGTGGCTCTTTAAGGAATTTAGCTTTGCGCTGTCTTGAGCCTCTTGGGGGCCTATTTAAGCCATTGTTCTTCTGTTAAGAAATTTAAAATTTCTCTCCACTTAAAAAGTAGAAAGTAGTTAGTAGAAAAAAAAAATTCTCTTCGATTCCTCTATCGCCTCCTTGGGCCTTCGTATAGTGAAGGCATTTATTAGAAAAGGTAAAAAAAAGAGAGAAAAAAAAAGAGAGAAAAAAAAGAAAAAAAAGAGGCACGAGAAGATTCCAGGGGCTAAAGGTAAAAGAATATGCAAAGTTTTCATTGATCCTCGTGTAGATCTTGCAAAATCCTTTTAATTTGGTCATGGGTTTGGTGACCCCCTCTTTTGTGAGAAGTAACCTAGCCCCTCCTCCGGGGGAGACCGGTAACCTGGCCTCTCTGTTGGAGGGGGGGGGTCTTGTGTTGCCCCTGGGGCCTCCAAGAGTGTCGAACCCCCCGTGGTCTCCCTCAGCGGATCCGTAATTCTGTCGACTCAAGAGGAGCTCAAGAAAGTTTGCCTCGTCGGCCAAATGTTTGGCCCTAGGCCCGCGCTCAAAATTGTGCGACAGTGGCTTCGAAACGAGTGGTTCCCCCGTGGACTAATTGTTTGTAAGTGTCAATTCTTACCGGCAAGCCACATTTTGCTAGTCTTTGAAAATGAAGATATAGTGTTTCGAGCCCTAAGCGTCGGCACCTGGCAACTCGGTCGGGCGACCCTATGCCTATTCAGATGGTCCCCTGATTTTACTCCCGACAAATCAAAATCGCTTCGGTACCCTCTCTGGGCTAAGCTCCCTAACCTTCCTTACTTCTTGTACAACTTCGTGTGGGACATTGTCTCTCCTATCGGCAAGCGGTTGGCCTCACGCGAGGACATTGGCGGTCTCATTTATGAAGGTGCAAGACACTCGTCCAACGCCCGATGGCACCCTCAAATATGTGTCGAGGCCGACCTCGGCATGCCGCTTCCATCGAAGATCAAAGTGGACTTGGGCGAAGGGGATGTTTGGGAGCAAGACATCAATCACAAAAACCTTCCCAACGCGTGTTTTCATTGTGGCCAACAATGCCACAAGATTAAAGATTGTCCTTTGAAACAAAAAAGCAATCGAAATCAAGAAGTGTTAAGGGCACAATGTATCACTTTGTATCTTGCTACCCTTTGGGCTATTCTAGAGTTGAGATTATATTTGTAAGGTTCATTTGGAGGGTGAGATAGCGATTGAGCGGGAAGAGCCTTAAAGGCCACCTTCATTTGTATAAATATGGCAGTTTTCTAATGAAAGATATCTCTCTCTTCTTGCGTTGCCAATCATGGCTTTCGACATGTGGCTTCTTGGAATTAGTTAGTTCTTTTTAGTTTCTTGTTGTTCTTGAATTCTGTGCGCTTAGGAATGTGTGCAGACTTTTGGTTTCTTGTTTTATTCGTAGCTATGGCGACACTCCTTCTCTTCTTCTCTCTCTCTCTCTTTCACTCTTGCAGGGAGGCCAAGCCTTCATTGTAACATTTGGCGCCGTCATCGTGTTCAACCCCCAAGCAGCTCTACCGGCTCATTCTGCAATCGGAGATGGCTTCTACAAAGGTGCATGCCTGCAACATCTACACCACGGTGGATGGAGGTCTTCAGTAGAGTCATTGCAACCTGCGCCTTCAGGTGGCCTGTGTAGCAAGATATCCCAACGCACTTTGGCGCTGCAGCCTCACGGGCTATGGGAACTCCAAAGCTTTGCTCGCATGATGCAGGGATCTTTCTCAGATAGGACTTGGCAAATTCTCGTTTAAATCCATCTACGAAGCTTCTTCGCCTCCGATTATCTCTACAACAAGATTAGGGTCCATCGTGTTTGCTGTCGTCGGACAATCCAATCCAAGCGGGAACACGAGTTGGTTGCGGTCTGCTGATAAAAAGGGAGGTAAGAGGAGGAACGTGGAGGGGGCTTTTGGATCATGTGCTTTGAGGTGACAGAAGAATTCGAGCGGCAACGGTCCGCTTGACCATGTGCGAAGTGGCAGTTCTCGGCGAACCTACAGCCCTTTGGTGTGTTGAATCTATTGCAGAGCCGCGTTTTATACCCGTTCACAGTCAGGCTTGGGTCATTCGATCTGTAGAAGATGTAACCGGTGATTTCATGAGCAAGGCTTCAATTTGGTTCCCTTGGATTGATCGGTTGGCCTCGCACTTTGCACCACTTCGAGTAGGTCCTACGAGGAGCCCAGGTCGGCCGCCATGGTGGAGCAGCTCTCTAGTGACCAGATTGCTGAGTTCAAAGAGGCTTTCAGTCTCTTTGATAAAGATGGAGACAGTTGTATCATCACTAAGGAGTTAGGTACAGTGATGAGATCATTAGGAAAAACCCCACTGAAGGAGAGCTGTAGGACATGATAAATGAGGTTGATTCAGATGGTAATGGAACTATTGATTTTGCTGAGTTTCTCAATCTCATGGCCCGCAAAATGAAGGATACAGATTCAGAGGAAGAGTTGAAGGAGGCTTTCCGTGTGTTTGATAAAGATTAGAATGGTTTTATTTCTATAGCCGAGCTTCGCCATGTTATGACGAATCTTGGAGAGAAACTCAGCGATGACAAGTTGATGAGATGATTAGAGAGGTAGATGTCGATGGAGTTGGCCTATTCTATTCCAAGAACGGTGCTACCACTTTAGCATTATGAAAATGTACATGGAGATTGTATATGGGTTGGGTTCTTATTTTTAGAATTTTTTTGGATATGTGTTGGCCTTGATGTGAGGGCTTCACTTGCTGTATTTGATCTTGGTGAGTGTGATGGAACCGGTGTCCTCGGGCATGAGTGATGTGGAGGCTCGCGGATTGAAACACTCTTCAAGATTAGGTGTATCCCTTTGGTTGTATGAAATGTTGTATAAAGGTTCCCAGCCTATAAATGGTTTCCATGTAATTTTCATCTTGTTGAGGGGGTATCACTTATCAAGGGATGTGGTAGTTCAAGTCCACCGTGCGTGCCAGTGTTAAGGGCACATTGTATCACTTTGTATCTTGCTACCCTTTGGGCTATTCTAGAGTTAAGATTATATTTGTAAGGTTCATTTGGAGGGTGAGATAGAGATGGAGTGGAAAGAGCCTTAAAGGCCACCTTCATTTGTATAAATATGGCAGTTCTCTAATGAAAGATATCTCTCTCTTCTTGCGTTGCCAATCATCACTTTCGACGTGTGGCTTCTTGGAATTAGTTAGTTCTTTTTAGTTTCTTGCTGTTTTTGAATTCGGTGTTCTTAGGAATGTGTGTAGACTTTTGGTTTCTTGTTTTATTCATAGCTATGGGGACGCTCCTTCTCTTCTTCTCTCTCTCTCTCTCTTTCACTATTGCAGGGTGGCCAAGCCTTCATTGTAACAGAAGCTTTCAAAAACGCTCAAGACAAGAAAGGCGCTTTGGCCCACTCAACGAAGGAAGAGGAAGGCAAGGGCCCCCATAACCCAGATGCTGATGTAGATGGGTTCATCGAAGTCAGAAGAAGAAGGAAAAGAAGCCCTAGGGGGACTTCTGAGCGAAACATCATGTGAGTTACCCCCTCTAGCAATTTATATTGCAATCTGGAAAAGGAGATCAATGCGTTTGACTACCTAGGTGGGAATCTACTTGAGGTGGACACCAACGACAAAGCCCAAGAGATCCCCGATAATAAAGAAACCTCCCAGGAGGGCTACACTACAAGCAAAGAAGATGGCTTTACCACTAGTAACAAAGATAACATGGATAGTGAAAGTTCCATCATCAGATCGACTATTCTGGAAACGGTGTCGAAAACGGTGCCCAAGTCTTCCCATCAAGAGGCATCCGGCAAAGAAAAACAATGTTTGGAGTTACCCTAGAAAAGCCCCCACAAGAACCTATTGCTGATTCGGGATCCGATCCCAGCGAAAAAGAAAGATGAATCCAAGAAAAGAAAGGACAAAGCTCCCTCCCGCAAAGAGGGCTCACTACGTCAATGATCATCATCTCGCTAAATGCTATAGGGCTAACCGACCTCTCAAGAGCGACCATCATTGGTCAATGGATTTACGACATTAGCCTAAACCCAAAATTGATATGTATTCAAGAGATTAAAATTGACGGAGAAGACCTCCAAAAAGAGCTTAGGCAGGTCTCCTCGACCCATGTTTGGATTTCAACGGCGCACCATGGGGGGTCCGGTGGAACGGCAATCGGTATTAATCAACTCTGGTTTGAAAAGCTTGAGAACTACATTGAAGATGAAAGGCATCGATGGATTGCTGTTTCTTTTGGTGCTCCGCTTTGTTTTACTCTAGTTTCTTTGTATGCCCCTAATGGGGAATTAGAGAGACTGAACACATGGGCCTCCTTGGACTCGCTCCCCCACAACGTGCTTATTTGTGGTGACTTCAACATGGTGGAGGATCCTACGGACAGATGGATGGGCAAGGGCTGGGTCATCGATAGTCGGGAGAAAGAAACGTGGGACAGAACCAAACTTTGGTCGAATTCAAAGACTCGAATGGCTTTTCATGGTCAAATCTCCAAGCAGGCGAGGACCTGAGGAAAGCTAGACTTGATAGATGCTACATCTCTCAGAGTTTTACTTCTCAATGGGGCCACCCATCCCTTGCGCAACGTAGTCACCTCCCCATCTCTAATCACTACCCGATCGTTATCACTTTCCAACCTTCCAACAAGATCCGTAAGGCTCCTTCGTTCCATTCCAATACGCCCACCTTCTCTCTCCCCTCCGTCCATCAAGAAATTGCTGATGTGTGGAAGGAGGCGTTCGCCTGCGACTTGTCCACAACCAAGTGCTGGAGAAGTGGAGTCGATAAGTCTCGACAGATCATGATTAGATCCAAGAAGATGCTCGAGATTGTGCGATAGGCTCGTAGGGAAGCTCTCTACCATAGAATCTGGAGGCTCGAGGAGTACGTGAACAAAGGAAAATCTCAAGCCTAGAAAGGTGTTCGAAAAATCAGAGCGCTCTTCAGATACGAGGAAGAGATACAAAGGAAAAATTTGCGAATTTTTTTCAAGGAGTGGTAGGCTGGCAAAGCCGACAAACCCACCAAAGAGATGTGTTGTATCCTTAGAAGGAAACATAACAAAGAATCGATCCCCTTACTGCTAGAATTAAATGGAAATGTATGCAATTTGGAAGAAGATAATTTTGGGATCATTGAAGGGCACTTCACGAGACTCTTGGGGACCTCGAACCCCCTCTCCCACCATAGAAGGGACTGTATGGCAGCCATATCTAGGGTTTCCCCCCATAGGATACCACTCAACCTGCGCTCCCTGCTACATGCCCCTATCTATGAAGCAGAAATCATTGAGGTCATTGATGCCCTCCCTCTCGGTAAAAGCCCGAGACCCGATGGGCTCACTAATGAGTTCTTTAAATCCTTCAAGTTGGTGGTTGCCACCCCTCTTTGTCTGGTTTGGCAAGAGGTGCTCAAGTTTGGCGCACTTCCTTCCTGTCTCAACAATCGTATTATCAAGTTAATACACAAAAAAGGGGACAAGAACAGAATAGAGAACTGGCGTCCTATTATGATGCTCTAATAAGGATACAAGATCATCGCCAAAGTCATTGCCAATAGAATCTCTTGCCACTTGAGAGCGTGGCTAAGCGAGCCACTATATTTTGCAGTCGCTCCAAGATCTTGGATGTAGTCAGAAATTCACCAAGATGATGGCGACCCTTCTTGGAAATGCATCGACCCAAATTAACATTAACGAAAACCTTTTGAAGGTGATCAAACTTCGAAGATCTATCAGACAAGGGTGCCCATTGGCTCCCTTCTCTTTGCCATCGCCACGGAGGGGCCTAGCAGGCTTGTGGCGCACCAGGTGGAAGCTGGCAATATCAAAGGCCTCCGCTTGCCTCACGACCACAGTCAGATCACCATGAGACTTTTTGCCGATGATATGAACGCGTTTGTTCACAATGATAGTACCAGCCTGGAGATGTTCTGGTGGTGTCTTGCCACTTTTTGTGAAGCCTCTGGTTCCATAATCAACCACTCTAAGACCACCTTTAGAGCTATTGTGGGGTCTCAACCCGGCCTTCTCATTGATCATGGCTGTCAAATCATTTTGTAGGCCCAAATTTTTCGGCTTCTTGGGATCCCCTTGGGGTTTGGGGTCTCTATGGAACAGCGGTGGAACTGGGTGTTGGCCAAACTCGAAAACAAGCTTAACTATTGGAGAGGTATGCAAATCAATCTTGCTGGTTGCTATGGTTATCAACATGTTCCTCCTTTCTTCTACCATTTATTTCCTTTCTTGTTGGAGACCGAAAGAGCAAGATCTCTCCAAACTAGATAGTATTTGTAGAAACTTCCTTTGGACGGGCGATCACAACAGAAGGGGGGTGCCTAAAATCAAATGGTCCATTTGCACCAGCCATAGAGATAATGGGGGTCTTGGTATCCTAGACATTGGGTGCATGGCTAACAAACTGGCAGCCAAATGGATGATTAAGGCTTGGTGCATTGGGGAGGCCTCGTGGGCCAAGCTGATCTTTAGAAACAAGAACGAGCTGGCTCTCTTGAGTTTCCCTAATTGGAAGAATCTCGACATCTTGACCTTGTTGTTTTCCCGGATCCCTGTCTTCCCAAAAGGCTCTAATCTCATGTTCTCCCTATGGAAGAGTTGGAATAAAGTCAAAAGCTACACAGGAATTAGTGAAGACTGGAAATGGGCTGTCGGTATTGGACAAAACGACTCTATCTTGTTTCCGATCCATGGCATCCAGAGTGTGGAATCTTGGAACATTAAAAATGCCAAGAAGTTATGGAACAAAGGCTTCAAAAAATGGAAACATCTCTGGAAACAAGACACCAACCACTGGATCAACTTCGAGGATATTGACCCTTGCGTCAATTTTTCGTACGAAGAATGGAACACTTTGCAAAGCAGATGTCTCGCCTGGGATCATCAAAAAACTCACCTTCTCATGGGACACGACATAGCGAGCTCGCTTGGTCTCAAATGGCACAATGGGAATAGCCTATCAAAAATTCCGAACATCAAAGAAATGATTGACTATCAGGTTAACCTCAACAAGAAGTGGTGCTTGTCATGGACGCGGCTTCGGTGGGATATGAAGTTCATGGCTATCTGGCACCTCCTCATAGAAATCAAAAAGTCTGTCCTCTTATGGCAAATTCTTCATCATGGAATCTAGACCAATCTTAAGGCTAGCAAACTTTGTGGGATCCCTCCCTGGTGCAAACGCTGCTACCGGTCCATCGAAGATGTTCCACACATCTTCTTTACCTGCCCAAACTCCAACAGACTCTGGCAGACGGTTGGAAAGAAAATTAGAGCTTCTTTCTTCCATTCCGTATCGGCGCACATCACCATTGAAAAAATTATAAGAAACAAGATACCATGGCTTTATGAGCATCATGCTGCAATTGGTTTTGCAAAGTATTCTTCATTCTCAAAAATGACTTCATTCATGCCACATGTGCATTCCATCCATCTGCACTTGCATTTATTTAAACGGGTGAGGCGAAGTCCAATGCATTAATGCTAGACTCATGCATTGAAAGATTAAATACTTTGAAGAAAGAATATATGTCTAGATCCTAACTTCCTGGAGAACTGCAGTAATTGGCCCAATAAAAATAGCAAGCAAGGATAAGTGATTCTGCACACATTAGCTTGGTTGGATGGGCTTGATTCTACGTCAGGACAACTTTGTGGGCCTAAGGCCACTATAATCACATTGTGCCTATTTGAAATCAGTTGTCTTCGGACAATACAAGGGTCCATTCTGTACTATGCCCATTCACTTGTATAATTGCAATTTCAAAGTTATATCTCAGAGGAATAGGCTTCAGCTAAACTTGTATTTAAAAAAAAAACTGCAATAATTTTAGAAGAGCTCACAGAAATGAATTTTAATGTCAATATTCGCATGATTACTTGGCTATTTATAGAACTTGATCACTGTTCGAGACTCTCACAGCATTTAAAGAAGAAACAAAAAAAATAAGTTACCTCCCTTCACATGGGTATCTCGATTGATTTTCTGAAAGGCTCACGAAAATCATGCCGTTGGTCTCAAAGGACATAATGACCCTGCATTCAATTGCAAACTGACAGACATTGGATAATGATTTGACTCCGAATAGAAGTTCTTAAAAGTATCTATAGAAGTACATAGAAGGTAGTTCTTGTAACAGATTTATAGTCAGTTTACGTACATCGGCATTTTTTTCCTTTCTAATCAGCTTTTGTAAGCAGTGCGAGCGCGCTTGTATGCAGGAGCGCTAGAATGTTGAAAAAAAAAAAAAAAGAAATCCTATGCTTGCTATAAAATCTTGCCCCACATTTTTCGAATGCATAAGACATTTATTGAGGATCCCACATCTCGTTTGTCATTAAAAATACATTCTAATTATCTTATCATCAACCTAGTTTGAGGATATAAAAGTAACGTAGCTGATAGGTATTCGTTTATTCCCCAATATCCCTCGCATGTAAGAATGCACAAATTAATCTTTCAGTCCTTTGGATTCATAGAACATCCACATGGAGATTCATAGAATATCCATGAAAATGCAGGAACCACATGGGCGAAAATACTTCAAATCTTTGTAACGTTTCAACTCATTATATAAATCTATCTTTTGGATGCATCCTTGAAGTCTTTGCCACTTCAAGATAAACGATGGAAAATATATGTTTATTATCTTCTAGATTGCCCCACAGTTATTTTCAGGTTATGCGGGATTCACATACGAGAGGTGCATGTAACGTATAAATTCTCAGGTTCATATGGATAAATTTATTATTTTCTAGATTGCCCAAAATTTACTTTTCAGGTTATGTGGAACATACGAGAGGTGCATGTAATGTATGAATTCTTTTCTATCGCAAGATTTACATGAAAGATGAAGTTCGCGAAATAGAAATGTGAGGTCTATATGTGATTTCTTGATTGTGTTAAGATGCGAAAAGAATCGAGATGACCTCATACATCAAATTATATTTCTACATATTAATTACATTAATTACATGTAAGAAGGTTTTGAAGCCAAAAACAAAAATCATATGTTTCACTAAGCTCATAACTTTATAGGAGAAACGTAAAGATAAAATAAAAAATTACAGTTGAAAAGAAACTTGATTTTTGGCATCACTTCTTTTTAGTGAAACTTAAGTCATTGAGACCATCTTGGTGAAAGCATTTTTTCAAGCAACGTGGAATTGTCGATAGATTCTTGATACTCGTAGCTAAAGGAAACATTGATTTGTACTTCATAGCTAAACCTCTGAGCTGGAGTCCAATGCGTTAATGCTAGTTTCACGCATTGAAAGATCAAATATTTTGAACAAAGACCTTACGTCCGGAACCGAGCTTCTTAGAGAACTGTGGTAATTTTATTTTGAACAAAACAAGGAAGCTAAATATCAATGCAGGAAAGCAAAATTACATCATGCTGACAGAGTACCAGCTGGTGGCAATAAAGCTTACAAAAAAGAGTCCATAAAATGGACCATGGACATTATGGGGCTAAAATATAAGGACAGAGTGTTTCCGTCCATGTTTAGAATCCAAAAACTCTCATCGCATCATCAGAACTGGGATTTTCCAGTTGGGCATCTTTAATAGCATTAGTAGATGACTTGAGGATCTTCTTGATACCCTTATTACAAGAGAACAAATAATCTTTTGGGGGCTGGAAAAGAGATGATCAGTCCGGCCACCGATGCATACGATGATGATTGTTGTCACCGGTTCATAAGAGAGAGAAAGAGCGAGAGCTGAACAATAACAGTATCCAATCTGCACCTATCTATTATAGTGAGTAGATTCCTTTGATACAGTGCATTGCACATTCATCTCCATATATTTTTAACATACAGTGTTCCGATCATTAGGAGTTTCCTATTTGTTCCATGGCTTTGTGATTCCTTACATCCATGTTGTGGCCGTAAAGGTTATGAATTCAACATCGAACATGCTCGTCAGATACGCATCAATATACGAGCGTAAAGGCCGCAGGCACACAGAACTCTGGACGGACGACATATCATGTAGATCAAAATAGAGCATGACCTCGAAAAAAAATTAAATATTTATTAAATTATGTTAAAAAAGAGCAGTAACCGCTCCCTGATGACACAAACCAAACAACCGGCCTTCTCTGATGGCTATCAAAACATTCGTCTAGGCCAAATTTTTCGGCTTCTTCGGACTCGCTTGGGCTTTGGTATCTCGTTGGAGCAGCGGTGGAATTGGGTCCTTGTCAGAATCGAAAGCAAGTTAAAGTATTTGAGAGGTATGCAAATCAATATCACTAGTCACGCAATGGTTATCCACACATTCCTCATTTCGTCGACCATTTACTTCCTCTCTTGTTGGCAACCAAAAGAGCAAGAGCTGTCCAAACTGGTAAGTATTTGCAGAAATTTCCTTTCCACAAGGGGTAAAAATAGGAGGGGAGTGCCAAAAATCAAGTGGTCCATCTCCACTATTCAAAGGGATAGTGAGGGCCTTGGCATTCTGGACATTGAATGCATGACTAACAAATTTGCGGCAAAATGGATGATTAAGGCATGGTGCAACACGGAGGCCTTGTGGACTAAGTTGATCTTCAGAAACAAGAATGCATTGAATTTAAAGGGATTCTCCAATTGGAAGAGTCTTGAAATTCTGTCTCTCTTGTTTTCCCGGATCCTGGTATTCTCGAAAGGCTCGAATCATGTGTGCTACCTATGGAAGAGTTGGACTAAAGTTAAAAGATTCATAAGAATCAGTGAAGATTGGAAGTGGGCGGCTGATGTCAAACAGAATGACTCTATCTAGTTTCCCATCCACGGCATCCAAAACGTGGAGCCTGGGAACATTCGAAATGCGAAGAGGTTTTGGAACAAAGGCTTCAAAAAATGGAAACATCTCTCAAAATAAGACACCAACCAGTGGATCAACATCAAGGATATTGACCCCAATGACTCCATTACCTATGAAGAATGGAGCACTTTACAAAGAAAACGTCTTGCATGGGACTGCTCTAAAGTCCATCCTCTCATGGGGCATGACCCGCCAAGCCCGCTTGGTCTTAGATGGCGCAATGGTTTTGCCTAACAAAAATCCCCAACATCAAATAAAACATTGATTATCAGGTCAACCTCAACAAGAAGTGGTGCCTGTCGTGGACGCAACTGCGGTGGGATATAAAGTTCATGGCTATCTAGCACCCTCTCATAGAAATGAAAAAGTTTGTCCCTTTATATGGCAAATTCTTCATCGGGGAATCTCGTCAAACCTAAAGGCTAGTAAACTTTTTGGGCTACCTCCGTGGTGCAAGCACTGTTACCGATCCATTTAAGATGTTGCTCACATCTTCTTTACTTGCCCTAGCTCCAAGTCGCAGTAGTAGATTGTAAAAAAGAAAATTAGACTTCAGAAACATATTAGTTGCAAACAAGCACTTCTGGCATAAGCAATTGATTGCTCTACTACTCTCTGAAATGCCATCAGGGGGGAGGTCCTTTAGAAGATATGGCGGGAAAGATGTGCTTATAACTTTGGAAACTCCTCCAAAGAGTGGTTGATTGAGAAATCATTGTTACTCCTTGACAAAAGAATCGCTAACAGTAAGAAATCCCTGCCCCCCCTTTAGGCATCATCAAGTGCTCCTTCTGATCAACAACACGCTTAAACCCAAGTCGGCCCTACATGAGGGTGATGAGAGGTTGACTAACCTTCTTTGTTATGCAATCAAATCTCTATAAAATCTACCCCTGCTCTATGGGATTTGGGAGTCCCATGGGCACTAGTCCCCTTCACTTGTACTTTTCTTTTCCTTTATTTAATAGAAGTCCAGGAGAGTAGGCTAAGGCCAAACTTACTTTATTTATAAAAAAAAGTCTCTAAGGAGGCAATTGTCAACTAAATGAGATATGAAAAGAGTGAGCTAAAACATGCTATGAAATCCACTTATAATAACCTTTTGTAGTTTTCATACAGTTTAGCATCTAAGAAACTATCTAGTGAAGCCTACATCATGACCCATCAAGATAGTTACGGAAACTGGCTCAACTTATATTTTTGTCCATTGGAAATCTCAAATATTTCAAATTGGAATCCTAAAAAAATAAAAAAGCCATAGGAGAGGAAATGTTTGCTTTCTCTTTATAATGAGATGCAAAATCTCCTATCCCAAAGAAAATCCAAGAGGAAACATGCTGTTAGTCGGCCGCCGGATTGGTAATTGTAAAGACTGAATCTTTTCATATTCCGCACGAAGGAAAGGTTGTTACAAAGATGTTTGTAATCTTTATAAATCAAGGAAAAGAGACGCTTTGGTGACACTTAGTGGGATCACCAGACTGTCTCTCTAGGTGATTGATCTCTAATGTTGTTGTGGTGTGCGTTGGGTAATTCTGAGTATTCTATTCTCAGCGCTGTCTTGTTTGTTTATCAATACCTGTTCGGTTTGTGATTTACCTAGACGACCAGAAGATCGCCAGACTGTCTCTCTGAGCGAATGGTTATGTGTAGTTTCAGTTGTGATTGTGCTGATAATGCTTCGTACTGTTGTGTCTCTCTGTTTTGTTGATGTTCTGTAAGTTTTTTGATGAAGCCCATGCTCCAGTAATGACAGTTCAGTACTGTGTGGTTGAGAATTCTGAATCATCCTACGTCTTCTGTTCTGGTGGATTATTCGCACCTGTACGGTACAGATTGAGTTACTGTTATTGACTCTATTGTGTACGGTAGTTTGTGTTGGATCAGTTCTTTAAGCTAGAAAAAAGTAATCTTGTATTACCGTACTGAATATTGCGTGCACTGTACGCTAAGAGAGCATTAACTAGAGTGTGTTTGGTAAGCTTCGGAAGAGTCCGATTACAGATAGTAAGATTGTGAAGCGTAAATAGATTCTTGATAGAGTTCTTGAACATTCGTATATTGTTTTGTGTAAAGTGGTTATTTTGGGGAAAATCAAGCATAGGGCCTTTGTTTAACAGACCCCTTCCACTCCCAAGAACCCGAATAGATGTTTAAACGCACTTTTGATGGCAAGCGACGTTTAACACTAGCACCGTCTGTGGGAAAGTGGCACTGGATTGTTGCCATTTGTCTATGCGAATGTGGCATCAAGAGTGTTGCCAACTGATTGTGGGAAAGTGGCATCCAGAGTGTTTGTTGATTGATTGTGAAAGTGATGATAGATTGTGAATCGACTGTAAGGAAGAATAATACGCAAAGTATTGCAAACGTAGTATATGCCGGTTACTCGTTCCGGTGAATTATACTCGAAGCATAGAAGAAACCAACAGTCCTGGGTGATACATAATTTGCTAAGGATGCCTCCATGAGGAAGAAGCGCAGATAAGTTTAACCTAGTTATCAAGAAAGTGAAGAACGCTAGTAGCGATTGCGGTAGAACTCCGGTGGAATGCACTGCAATTTCGGCAGATTCGGATGCGATTGTGGCACAGTCTATCGAAGATATAGTCACTCCAAAATCTACTAGGACGCAGTATGCAGCTGACTTAACACCATCTGGTCAAGATTCTAATTTGTCTAAGGATAGAAGCGTGTTGGCCAACGAAATCAATGAAGGTGAAACATTACCTTGTTCTGGTGAAAATACGACAAATTTTGGTGATACTTTGGTACCCGTTGCCGAGAGTTCACAATTTTCCAGTGACGGTTTACCATTTCCTGGTGAATGTTCATTCTAGTCACCACTATTCGGAGTAAGTTTCCCTACATTTGATATCAAGGAGGAAGGTAGCTTATTCGAAACTTAAATCCGAAAGATAGTGAACGATATTATCAAGCTGGAAAGTGCACAGGCTGACGATACAGATTTTGACGGTTCAGATATTCAACCTCGGGACTTAGAAGATAGTAACAATATGCGAGCATGATGAGTGGGCAACAACAAGAACAACAACAACAAAAGAAGCAGCAACAACAACATCAATTTCCACCCTGACCAGCTCCAACAGGAGTGACATACACCGAATTCGGTGGGTTTCGAGGTGATGATCCTGATGCCCACGTACGTACTTTTGAAATTAGTTATGCAGTATTAAATCATCCCCCTGATCCGGCATACAAAGCTATTATATTCCAGTCTACATTGATTAATGAGCCAATCAAATGGCTTACAGAATATGATTTTAATCATTTTGTGACTTATGAAGCAGTAAGGGATGCATTTTTGCAGAGATTCCGGTTATAGAAAAATCCGACATAAATTTTTGATTATTTACAGAACAACAAATAGAAACTGCACCAGACTGTGTAGGAATATGCCACCCTGTTCCGAACACATTTGAGGCAACTACCGCCGGCCCATGCAAACCTGCCAGATGATGTTATCACTCAATGGTTTATTAATGGGTTAACTCCGCAGCTCAGAGAGACTATGATCATCTGCTGTGTGGGAGCTATGACATTAGATGCGGTTATTACAATGGCTTTGCAGCTCGAGAATAAGGTAGGAGGATTTACAGAAGACCTCGAATGGTTAAAAGCATGTAAGAATGTTGCCGAAGATCCAACCAGACAGATGTACTGCACCACGTGCAAGAATTCAGGGCATACCTGTGCCACTTGTGCCCTTAATCAAATGTTTTGCGCTATCTGCAATATGACCGGACACTCCACCGAAAATTGTGCATACAACGCCAAAGTGCAGGGAATAGTAACAATAAATGCAATTATACAAGAACCAAGGCAGCGTGCCAATCACTATGTACCTCTTCAAATGAGAAATAACCAGCAGCAAGGCTACCGAAATTATCGAGGAAAGAGAAATAATAACTACAATGCAAACCGCTGGCAGACATGTCCACCACAAGAAGGTAATGCTTTGCCACCTCCTCGTTGTCATTTTTGTGGTGAATTAGGACACATTCGAAGATTTTGTAAAGATGCAGCCGAATATGATCAAAGGAAGAAGGAGCGCAGAACCCAATGATAAATATGGTTCATATCACACCCATAGAAACACAAGTTGCAGTAGTTCAGACCAGATCCGGTAAGCCACTGCAACCAGTAGCTGAAATATTTGAACTAGGCATCCGAGAACAGCAAAGAATGTATGACAAAGCTAGTCAGTGGACCACCATAGAACCTCCAGTGTTCCCAGATCCTATTCTGGTAACACAAGTTCCGCTGTCAAAAGAAACTACACAAGAGCAAGAGTCAATCCTAGTAACCGACGCATCATCTTCAAAATCGGTGAAAAGTACAAATCAAGCAGATCAAGCATGGGAAATTTTATCTAAAGCAGCCATTACTCTCCCTCTTGGCCAGTTACTTGAATTAGTACCAAGAGTTCGGCAACAGTTTTAGCAACAGTTCAGTCGTGAGTCTGCCTCAATTCCAGCAACGGCAACACTACAACGAGAAACTGACTCTACGGTGGATCACTCGGTTCCTTCAATTACGGTATGGTACAAAAATCATAAAATTACTCAATTATTAATTGATGGTGGGTCCAATGTAAACATAGCTAGTACAACACTTTGTAAAAAGTTAGGATGGACCAAAATTGAACTTGTGTAGTTTTTTGTTAGAATGGCCGACCAATCCAGAGTCCATCTAGTAGGAGTCGTACGGAATGTGCTAATCACTTTGCAGGGAACCACTTTTAAGATGACTTTCATAGTTCTAGAACTACCGGAGTCTAGTCTTGATTTTAATCTTCTTTTCGTCTGTCCTTGGCTGAAACAAGCTAAGGTTATACAGGATTGGTCCGCACAGGAACTCACTTTCAAAGAAAAATAACTGAAAATATGTTGTAAAATTAGATACTATCCAGCCCTGTGAACTACATGCTAGACCTTATGGGGCAGAACCAGTTCACATGCTAGATGGTTTATCCGATGACGAAGAAGAAGAATTTTTGAAGAATAACATAGATTTAATTTCCTTAGGGATTGTTGATTTACAATCTGTTGTAGATCACTAGAATCCGGCAGTGTGTACGGTGATTCCTATGACCGAAGAAGTAGAAACAAAAAATACTACTGCTAAGGATGAAACTGCTATACAACAACTTTTACAATCAGTCGATGATTCAAAAAAACCTCGTCAATTCTATGTTCCAGAAGATCACTTGATCACATATAATTTCTGGGATGAAGTTAATCCACGACCTGTCAAAATAAAGGAGGGATTGTCTGAAGTATCTCAAGGAGATCTGATCCAGTTACTTCGTGAGTTCGCTGATGTTTTTGCATGGGATTACTATGACATGAAGGGTCTGGATCCTCGCATATATCAGCATCGAGTTGTACTTAAACCGGAAGCAAAACCAATTAAACATTCCAACTACCGGATGAATCCTAACTACGCAGCACAGGTAAAGGCAGAGCTTGATAGGTTATTAAAAGTTGGATTCATTGTTCCAATAGAACATGCTGAGTGGATATCACCCATTGTTATCGTCCCTAAGAAGAATAAGCAGCTACGCATATGTGTGGATTACCGAAAACTGAATGCAGCTACGGTGCAAGATCCATTTCCTCTTCCATTTCTTGATAAAATGCTGGATAGAGTGGCTGGGCACGAAATGTATTCATTTCTAGATGGATATAGTGGGTATAATCAGGTGAGAATGGCTGAGGAAGATATACAAAAAACAGCGTTCATTACCAATTGGGGTGTTTTTGCTTGTACAGTTATGTGATTTGGATTAAGAAATGCTCCTAGTACTTTTCAACGATGTATGCAGAAAATCTTCTCCCCCTATCTTACTTTTTTCATGCAAGTATATCTAGATGGTTTCTCTTTATTTGGTAAGATGGTAGCACACCTGTATCATTTACGGTGTTGCTTTGAGAAGTGTCGTGAATAAAGACTCTGCCTGAACCCAAACAAGTCTGTGTTTGCGATTCATGTGGTAAGCTGCTTGGCCATATTCTGTCTGCACAAGGCATACAAGTCGATTCAGATAAAATTGAAGCTGTGTTAGAAGCACCTGTGCCTACTACGCCGAAAGAAGTCATGTGATTCATGGGTCAAGTCAGGTGGCATGGTCGACATTGACGGTGGCTTGCTCATGTGGTAATACCTCTCAATAGATTAATAACCAGTACTCCTCGACAGTTTGTTTGGACTCAGGAATGTCAAACAGCATTTGATCGTCTCAAAAGCTTATTAACGCAGGTTCCAATTCTACAACCTCCTAATTGGGAACGCCCATTTCATGTTTTTGTAGACGCATCAGATATCGCCATTAGTAGTATTTTAATGCAACAAACTGATAAGTGGTTCTGTCCTGTTTACTATGCAAGTCGAAGGCTTGCTCCTGCTCAAAAGAATTACTCTGTAACTAAAAGAGAATGTCTGGGTTTAGTGTATTCTGTAAAGAAATTCAGGCACTATTTACTTGGCCGCAAATTTACTTTTCATGTAGATCATGCTGCACTTGTCTATCTCGTACGGCAATAGCATTTAGGTGGTCGATTAGCGCATTGGGTTCTACTTTTACAAGATTTTGATTACGAAGTAATTCATCGGCCCAGTAGTTCACATGCATTAGCAGATTTCCTTTCTCGCTTAGATTTCGGTGAAGCTCCGGTCGATGTAACTGACACCACACCCGCGATTTATGTTACTGAACCAACTAATGATGAATCTGCAGAACCCCCTATGCCATCTACATATTATGATCAGATATTAACTTTTCTTACTGATGGATGTCTTCCTACTCAGATTTCTCCTACAAAGCGTAAGAAAATTACAGTTTACAATCCCAAATTTCGGTTGATTGCTGGAGAGTTGTATTATATGGATCACACTAGAGTTTTAGTTCGCTGTATTTCTTCACATGAAGTAAACTCAGTTATAGCTTTGGCACTTCGAGTGGGCCTACTGTGTACAGGGATGTATCTTAGTTTGTCAAACAATGTGATAATTGTGAGAGGTTTGGACAGCCGTTACAACGCCATGTTTTCCCTCTACAACCTGTCTTACCTTTAAAACCTTTCCAGAAATGGGGTCTTGATTTTATTGGACCTATTACACCTCCAGAAATACTCAATAATAATCGTTATATTCTAACATGTATAGATTATGCTACCAGGTGGGCAGAAGCTTGGGCTTTATGGTCCGCCACAACTGTTTCAGTGGCAAAGTGTCTAATGAAGGATGTTTTCCCGTGTTTTGGCTTACCTCTAGAGCTTGTGACAGATCAAGGCACGCATTTTGTTAACAATTTAATGGAATTACTCACACATTCTTTTCAGATTATGCATAAATTCAGTTCACCGTACTATCATCGAGCTAATGGCTTAGATGAGAGTACAAACAAAACCTTGTTGAATATGCTTCGAAAATTGATTCTAGAATCACCGGAAAGGTGGGATCAACTGTTACCTGTAGTATTATGGACATAGCGGACTACATACAAGGTAGCAATAGGACTAACTCCTTTCAAACTAACTTATGGACAGGAAGCCATAGCACAATGGAGATCATTGTGCCAAGTTTACGTGTAGCCATCACCTAGAAACTGTTACCTAAAGAATCTTTGTCATTTCGGTTGGATACTCTCAGAGAACTAGATGAGCATCGCTGGGAAAGTTTTCTGACTATTCACGAAGTGCAATTAAGGCAGGCTCATACTCATGACCGGTATCTTAAAACTCCAGTTTTTAAGATAGGACAGCTTGTGTTATTTTATAATGCAAAATCAAATCGCTTGGCTGGAAAAGTCAAGTTACAATGGTTTGGTCCCTACCGGATTACTGAACAAGTAGGTCCATCTACTTTTTGGTTGACTACTTTGACTGGAATTCCTCTTCCGAAAGTCATTAATGGTTCAAAGTTGCAGCTGTATCATCAAGCATCTGACTCTCGCTGACGTGTTCGGCGTTTTTTTCATGTTATTTATTTTCTTTTTTTGTTTTTGCGTGCTTAATAAAATAAGTTTGTATATATCCTTGTTTTGCTACCTAATTATGATCAACAGCCACCCTACATTATCGATTCTACTCATGCATGCACACCAAAGTTATGAGGTTATCATCTCAACGTCGCACGATGATTAGTAATTTCGATTGCTTCCCGCTGCAAAGCATCTCTTTAACCTTTTTCGCTTTGTTGTTAATCGCTATTGTGTCTGTGTGATCTGTGTGTTTGTGTTATCTGTATATCCTGTGCGATTGTGTTCTTGTGCCTGCTATTCGTGTTTGCGCCATGGAAGCGTTAGCAAACTTTGTTGCGTTTCGTGATGGACTCCCTACTGATGTAGGTGAGTTCCTGCGCATCCGTGGGTTAGTCAATTTCGCTGAATTGCCTTGGCATTCAGTGGATTGCCACCCTTTCTATGCCCAAATCATCACCGCTATCGCTGCCACACCTGCTACAGAGCAGAGTTGGCCTATCACTTCCCTGCCATCTCGTAGCGTAATCACTCTCCAAACCTTTGCTAATGCATTCCGACTCTCTCCGCAAGGTCGAGAGAATGGCCCGAATTTGCCAATAGCCACAATGATCCAATTGTTTCCTAGGTATTCATCCAATGAATATGCAATCCTCTATCACCCCGAACCTGAAAGATCAGCCCTGCAATTCTTAGTAGCCATCCTCAACCTACAGAAACACACATATGGCATCTCTCGCCCTTTCTATTCAACAATAGATATGGCTACCAGAGAGCCTATAAATTTTGCATCATATTACTTCCGCCGCATTCATAGAGAATGCGTTTCGATCATTAAACAGATCAATAAGGGAGATATGCCACGATCAAGATTACTGCATATCATCTCCTTTCTGTTTCTGACTATCCAAGCAGCACAACCACCACCCCAAGGATCCGTTCTCCACCATGAAGAATCTGCACAGATCTTAGAAGATGATGAAGAGGATGACGAAGAGATTTTCCACCTCCTCCGCCGCAAAAGAATTAGAATTAGTTCATCTGATAGTGAAGTATAGGGTTCAGCCGCAAATGATGAAGCAGATAACAATGAAGAGGAAGGGAATGAAGATGAGACTTTCCACAACACCGCAACATCAATTCATCATGATTCATGAGCACAGTCTTCTTCAGAGAAGACCCAAGAGCATGAGGATACCAACAACTATGCAGATAATTCTACTAAAGAACAATCTCAACAACAATCTGAGCAGGAAAAGCAACAGGATGAACAACCTATAATTAAAGAAATTTTTGAAGAACAGCTTAGAGCAGTGGAGTCTATAGCTGTCGGCCCTGATGACACTACCAAAAAGGTAATCGACACAACTACTGTTCTTCTTACTCATCCACCCGAACCTCTAATTCAGCCCACCATCCCTGTTCCACCCATTGTCACTGAGGAACCTATCGCTTCATCATCCTCGTCACCAAACTATTCTCCACCAAATTCCCATTAGCTCCTCACAACCTCTTCATCTCAACCCCGTTCTCATCTTCCGGTTCCTTCAATTCCCATGTTTTTTGAACTTACAATCATGGGTCAATTGCTGATTTAGCTATCAAAACGATTACCAATACAGATGAAAGAAGTCACTGATAACATCCGGGATGAATTACAACATAAGATTGATGTCCTGGAAGGAGACATCACTCCTCTACAAGAAGAGCTAGATGCGGTCAAAACAAAAAATCACCAGCTTCACTACCTGATTACTCAGCTCCATGCCAGACTTGCAGAACAGGACACTATAATCAATGAACGAGATATTGCACTAGCTTAGGTTAAAGAGAAAGATGAATTGTTAAGTGTTGCAGATGCCGAGATCACATAGCTGAATCAAATAGCCCAAGATGAAGAAGATGCACGAATACCTCTAGGCAATCTGTTAGAAGAAACCAGACAACTGCTAAATGAAGCAGTACAGAAAGGACAAGAGATTGCAGATTTGTTTAAGAAGACTAATGAAGAACTCCAGAGAAACAAGTTTGATTTATTTGAAGTAAACATTATTCTTAAACGCAAATTGATGGGGGAAGCGCAATTACAGAAAGAGATTGCAAGTACCCACCGAGAGCGCGACGCCTATTACAACACAATCCAATTTCAGAATCAGGAGATAGAAAGAAGAGAATATCAATTGGATACACAAAAAAAAAAGATTATCCAACATTGAAACAAATTGCAGACATCACTCCTCTACAAGGAGAGCTAGATGCGGTCAAAACAAAAAATCACCAGCTCCACTACCAGATTACTCAGCTCCATGCCAGACTTGCAGAACAGGACACTATAATCAATCAACGAGATATTGCACTAGCTGAGGTTAAAGAGAAAGATGACTTCTTAAGTGTTGCAGATGCCGAGATCACAGAGTTGAATCAAATAGCCCAAGATAAAGAAGATGCACGAATAGCTCTAGGCAATCTGTTAGAAGAAACCAGACAACTGCTAAATGAAGCAGTACAGAAAGGACAAGAGATTGCAGATTTGTTTAAGAAGACTTATGAAGAACTCTAGAGAAACAAATTTGATTTATTTGAAGTAAACATTATTCTTAAACGCAAATTGATGGGGGAAGCGCAATTACAGAAAGAGATTGCAAGTACCCACCGAGAGTGCGACGCCTATTACAACACAATCCAATTTCAGAATCAGGAGATAGAAAGAAGAGAATATCAATTGGAAACACAAAAAAAAAAGATTATCCAACATTGAAACAAATTGCCGACATGAAGGTCACTAGGGATGCAGCTTATTCGAATGAATTCTATTTACAGGAAGCTTTTCTGCACACTAGAGCAGAAGTTTTGATGTCCCAGGTTATTTCTTTAAGTTCAGTACGCAGAGATGCTCAGCTAGTAGAACCAGACATTTTGAAGGAGATGATAGAATCATTGAAGAAGAAAATTTCCGAGACTTTTAGATTAGCAAGATGAATGTATTTAGAAGGTATACTTGATGAACCATAGGATTTTTTGTATACCTACAGTTCGAGTCCACTGCGCGTGGCAATGTTAGTCGGCCGCCGGTGTGGAGGTGATCGCAATTCGGGTGGATCGGGTCCGGTCGTGGCACACACAGGGTGTATGAAGCTAATGAATGTTGGAAGGTTTAAAGATGTGAAGGTGAAATTAATGTTGAGTATGGAGAAGAGAGAGATGTTGAAATGATTATGGGAATGGGAATGTAGGTGTGCAAGTTAGATTGATGACATGAATGATAAGAATGAAAGAGAACCATACACACGAATCAAATTTGGAAGGAAGAATGGTCCATTGGAGGAGCTTCTTAAACACTTCCTAATTCTAATCCATATGTATAGCCTTCTTTGGATGATATGTATGCATGATGAGAATAGATGGAATCCTTACACATAAATCAATTTCGAAAGGAAGAATGGTCCAATATTGGAGCTTCTTATACACTTTCAGAAACTAATAAATATGTATGGATTTGTATGGATTATATGCATGCAAGTGAATTATGATGATGGATTTTACTCACAAGCTCAAAGAAACATCCTCACTGGTTCAACGCAATACTGCGGAGCCTTCTCACACATAGAAGAAATAGAAGACATGTAAAAATACTTAAGAGACTGAGAGAGGTGACAAGAGACAAGTGACAAGTGACATGAATTAAAAGAATTTGAATTAAGTTACATGTAAAAGATCGTCGTGTACGTCATGCTAAGCAGTCTACTGATCAAAGGTGGTTCCGACCCTCAAACCATGACAGTTCAACCGAATGTCACACGTAAGAAGGTGAGTTCCACTCCAGTGACCCTATGTCTGTCTAGGCTCGTAACGTCTAACTAAAGAAGTCTAAGACTCATTAAAATCAGCTCTAACTCACTCACACGCTCCACCGAGGGTGAGTCAAGATAGAGATGCTGGTTTCAAGAGCCTATCCTAAATTGGAGTTCTAACTTAAATTTGAAACTAGGTTCTATACTCATACTAGCTCACCTTGGATCCTCACTCGCTCAGCCGAGGGTGATCGTCTCAAGGAAACCGTAAGCTAGCATGAGCCGTATGGATGCCTAACAATGATGCTCTAGGAGTTTGGAGGGGGGTTTATATAGTTTTTTGAATGAATTTGGGCCCTTGGATCTAGAGAAATCAACTCTCAACTCTAGGATCACTACTTTCGATTACAACCATTTGATTAATCAAATCAATGGCTTGGAATTGTTCTTTCTATCAAATCTAATGTAAAGGAGTGAAATTTAGGCGCCCTCATTCTCCACCATTGGATCTGGGGATGATCTGGACCATCGGATCAGTGCTGACATCAATTCGGATCAGATAAGCCACTATTTTTGGAGAAACTTTGCATTATTGATCTTTAACTGTCAAAAAAGTCTTCTTTGATGAAAAAATTCGTGGATCCTCCTTCCTTTATGCTTAAGTGCATCTCCACCCTTGAATATGAGCTCATCTTGACCGTACAACATGGTTCAATCATATTTTGACATGTGGTAGCCCTTCAAGCCTTCAATTTTCTTATTCTAGAAAACTGCGGTGACCTTGAAAACTGGACTTTGTACTCTTTGAACCTCCAAATAGGCTTTGATGAAGATGAAACTTTGTAGGACTATGTTTCCAAAGATCTCCTTCAGGAATATGCAGAAAAAACTCCCATCTGAATCTCCCTTGTACAAGTTTGACTACATTTGGAAGCTTGCAAGGTGGCGTTAAGGTGTCTAGGAAGCTCTGATAGCCTTGAAAATTTGTACAAATATGTAGCCATAGATGATCTTTATACATGCCAAACCATATGGCTAACATAATTTTCTATACAAGAATTTGTAGGGTCAAACTAGAAAAATTACATTTTTACAAAATGAACATAGCATATCAATGTGCTACAAAATCCATTTTCTACTGAAATTGGGGCTATAGACTGCCTTTGACAATCTTTACAAGTATATGAATTTTCATCTAATTTGGTGATAATGAAATTTTTGCACTAATTTCCTAACTTTGACCAGCTTTGACCAGCTTTGACCGCTACCATGGACTTTCTTGATTTCTTTGAAACTTTGTATGTGAGCTTCCTTTGACATCCTTGATGCATCTTGGACTTCTCGGGGAATTCCGGCTACCTTCACCAAATATGTTTTTTGTAGGCCTTCACAAGTGGGAGAGGAGAGAAAATCTCGACGACACCGGATTGGCAATTGTAAAGACTGAATCTTTTCATATTCCGCACGAACAAAAGGTTGTTACAAAGATGTTTGTAATCTTTATAAATCAATGGAAAGAGACGCTTCGGTGACAATTAGTGGGATCACCAGAGTGTCTGTCTGGGTGATTGATCTGTAATGTTGCTGTGGTGTGTGTTGAGTAATTCTGAGTATTCTGTTCTTGTCGCTGTCTTGTTTGTTTATCGATACCTGTTCGGTTTGTGATTTACCTAGACGACGAGAAGATCGCCAGACTGTCCATCTGAGGGAATCGTTCTGTGTAGTTTCTGTTGTGATTGTGCTGATAATGTTGCGTAGTGTTGTGTCTCTCTGTTTTGTTGATGTTTTGTAAGTTGTTTGATGAAGCCCATGCTCCAGTAATGATAGTTTAGTACTATGTGGTTGAGAATTCTGAATCATCCTACGTCTTCTGTTCTGGTGGATTATCGGCACCTGCACGGTACAAATTGAGTTACCGTTATTGACTCTGTTGTGTACGGTAGCTTGTGTTGGATTAGTTCTTTAGGCTAGACAAAAGTAATCTGTATCACGGTACTGAATATTGCCTGCGTTGTACGCTGAGAGAGCATTAACTGGAGTGTGTTCGGTAAGCTTTGGAAGAGTCCGTTTACAAATAGTAAGATTGTGAAGCATAAATAGATTTTTGATAGAGTTCTTGAACATTAGTATATTGCTATGTATAAAGTGATTATTTTGGGGAAAATCAAGCATAGGGCCTCTGTTTAATAGACCTCTTCCACTCCCAAGAACCGGAATAGATGTTTAAACGTGCTTCTGACGGCAAGTGACGTTTAACAATGCCCTTTCATAAAGGACGAAAAGGGCTTCTTATACTTACAGTATACAATATAGCAATTTAAATTAGAGTATATACACCTCTTTGCAGTTACATGAAATGTTATAGTCGACGGATTCATGAAGGTGATTAAAAGCATTATTACATGTCTCTCCCTTGCTAATAAGTGCTCCAAGATTGCCCTATTGATATTTCTTTCTAAGAAAATAACTAGTGAAGCTACAAAATATGAAGGTCTCATTATATCATCGAATCTTATTCATGGTGGTCTTAAGAGAAAGTCTTTCACGCTCTTGCTTCTTATCCTATATAATATACATTTCAGCATTCTATGCTCTCTCAGAAAAATGATGAACTCTATTGTTCAAAGAAAGGTGTGAGTATCTCCTTGCACTTCCATCGACACCCTTTAAAGAATATTTGAATATAAATTCTTGGCTGCAATTCCATATTAAGAAAAAAATCAATAGGTCCAGGTAAGGTTTTACATGCTCTCATCATTATCTTTACGTTTGCGTAGAATATTCTATTTGGCTTTTGAGACTTATTGCTATGTTTATTGTCCAAATGAAGAACGATTGTGAGTGGTTTGATTGTATGTGTTCATGTAGCTCTAGTAAGTGAATGCTTAAGTGATCCATGTTGTTCTGCACGAAATCAGTGGAAGCTTCATTCCTTATCAAATTATACTTCTCATATGTGTTGCTATGTTTATTGTCCAAATCAAGAACGGTTGTCAGTGATTTGATTGTTGCTATGTTTATTCTCCAAATCAAGGATGGTTGTGAGTAATTTTATTCTCTAAGAACGATTGTCAGTAGGTGTTCTTTGTAATAAGTATGCAGGGAAGTTTGGATCATTGAAACAATGTTAAATGATCTTATGGTTCAGAAGAAGCTCGGCGTTTGGAATTACACCTGGGGAAAGATAAGCATGATCAATGTTCCTTGTGATTGGGAATTTGGAAATGATGTTTCATTCTCTTAGCGTTTATCTGTATTTACTCCGACTATGTGAGTCACCTGATATCGTCCATGACGTTTCTCTAAACAATATAATGGTGTTTCCACGAGGTATAGTTGTTATTTCCTTAAAGGAAATTACTGGTATAAATAATATTGACCCACAAAGACTGCCCTTTTGATGCATGGTGCTTATGAATCTGTTAAATGTAAAGTTTTCTTCGTTTTATGTACGCGCTTTTGAACTTGAATTTCTAGGAATTCTAGATCATTGATGTTCGCGCGCGCTTTGGGGGGGAGAGAGAGAGAGAGAGAGAGAGAGAGAGAGAGAGAGAGAGAGAGAGAGAGAGAGATAGAGATGAACAATGACACTATCCAATCTGCATGGGAAAAAGACTGATATTATTTGGCGTGGTAGGCCGGAAATGATGCTTTTCAGAGGAATAACCTTCGAGTCCTGAATCTCTTTATTGTTGATACGATTCGGAGAGTTCGCCAATATCAAGATAGGAGATTGAATGCCAAAGGACGTTTCGTTTTATGCTATTTATTTTCTCAAAAGGGAAATAATTAGACCTTCTTTTTCTTTTGTAGAACGTCTATTGGACTACCGTTATCGATGAAATTAGTTCCGTTACGCATGTTTGCGGATTCACTTTATCCCTATCTGTCGGTCTGAAATGTGCGGTTCTTATAGATACCATAATCCATGTTTTTTTTTTTGACCCAACAGAAAAATAAATAAATGATTATTGCCATTGACAAAGAGTTCAGTTTTTTTATTTTTAAATTACTGTAATGAGTAAAATCAAATACGTGAACTGCAAAATCAATTAAACTTTTTTCACTCTCTTACGCCATGTTCATTCCAGAATCTAATGCTTTTATGTTATTAGACTTTCCCAGTACTATCGTCTTTTCAACGACGTACCTTTCATCGGTTTTAGCCTTCGACCGCATGATCATGTTTACGTAAACAAAATTTGTAGACCAATTAGCACGTTCATTCATGGGATATCTGTAGTATAGATTGAGTATTGATTCCTATAGTTTGTCTGTGTGACGCGACGAATATGTGGTGTTAGAGGATAGAAGTTCGCCTTTGGCAGAGCATTTTGAAACTTGTGGGCTATTGCAGATTTCTTCCTCGCACATGTCTATTATAGTGAATAGTTTGCTTTGATACCGTGCATTGCACATTCATCTCCATAGATTTTTAAAATAAACTCACTTGGATGCATGTTAAAGCACTATCCTGATCATTAGGGGTTCCTATGTGCTCCATGGCTTTGTGATTCCTTCCATCCATGTTCTTGCGTAAAGGCCATGGATTCAACATCAGACTCAATAAATCGACGGCTCTGATGAAGCTAAAAGAGTCATCCTTGAGTTTAGCGACACACATTTCTATAGTTGGTTCTCTTTAATACTGCATTATATCGAACGTGTTTGTGAGACATGCATCATTGTACGAGCGTAAAGGCAGACGGCGCACAGAACCCTCGACCTACGACATGCCATGCAGATCAGAATAGAGCACGACTTCTGTTTTGTTTCGCTCACAATCTCAAAATAAACAATCATTAGATTATGTTGATGATGGAGATCGAAATTTTCGGAGGTGGCAACTGTCAAATAAATGAGATACGGCAAAGAATGAAAATTGGACATGCTATGAACTCCACTTATAGTACCTTTTTACGTTTTCTGTACAGTGAACATGATTTCTATCTTTTCAGATACTAAAACCGTGGAGCATTCATAGATCGAAGCAACTATCTACTCAAGCCTGTATCATGGACCATCAAACGAATCCACATCTCCGTATCTCATATACCGAACGACATACATGCTGGCTCATAGACACCAGCCGCAGCTGCCATCTCTCCCTTATGCATCCATATCATTTAAGAAATCCAGGCGAAGTTCCAATATACCAAATGAAAAAATAGCGTAGACAAGCTGTGGCTATGGAGCTCGATAGAGAGAGCGATAAGATACGCACAGATAAGAATTGAGTTTGTGCCTTAGGTTCTCATTGATCAGATACTATTATACACATCATGAATGGCATTGGGCATTCAATCTAGTCTAGAGTAGATGGTGGTTGTACATGACTTCCTAACAAAGATTCTTTGACAAAAGGGGATCTATCAAGTTCAGATGGATATTGACAAAGTTGGTTACAATCGACCCGTCCCCTTTTTCCAAGCATCCAAAAACACATGATGTACATGGTTTCTTACCACATTGGATATTTACATGGGATTAAAATATGTCATATTAGGCTACATGATTAGAATTTTTATACCACATTGGAGTTGATTTACCATATGAGATTCGATCTACCAGATTGAATAAGTGTGAATTTTATTGGGCTTTGTGTAGAAGCTAATATCTATCAGATTGGATAGTATGCTCTATTGGCTTGTATACATGTGTGATTTTGTTTACACCACATTAGGACCCACCATTTTAGGCTAATAGGGTGTATTTGGTTTTACCTTGCATATTGTCAAAACTATATTATGTTGGCTTGCTAGTTGTGCACCATTTGAAATCGATCCATGATGATAGACTTGTTGGTCGTTGATTTTCTTCGATGTTTTGCATGCACTTCGGCACTTAGAAAAGGAAAAAAACTGATTTATGGGAAGGCGTTACCATAGGGTTGTTTACAACCTAGGCACTGTCTAATCCCTTATATTTTTTTATTGAAATTTTTTGATAAAACACTATTATATATACAATGATCATGATCAAACAATGGAAGTAGGGATGTTTTTTTTTTTTTGAATAAAGGAAGTTCGGCCATAGCCTAATCTCCCGGACTTTAATTATAATAAAGAGAAAAAGTTACAAGTGAATGGGACTAGTGCCCATGGGACCCCCCAAATCCCACAATGCAGGGGAGAAGTATGGCAAGCTACAGGGCATTACAAATGAGGCGGATAACATTACCATCACCCTCATGTGGGACCCATTTGGGTTTCAACTTGTTGTTTTCGAGGAGATAAATACAGTGATGTCTAAACGGTGGCGATCTCTTGACTCGGGAGATTCTTTTACCAAGGAGAAACAAGGACTTCTCGATCGACCATTCCTTAGGAGTTTGGTCAAAATTGACGGCACAGCGTTCTCTCCAAATCTTCCAGAGAGCCTCACCTCTGATGGCATTCCAGAGCCTCAATGAGCATCCGATCGCCTCACCCAACATCACTTGTTGCCAGTTGATTTGACTCGTGAGTCTCAAAACCCGGGACACGTGATGCCAGATAACACGGGACTTGGGGCAATCGAAGAACAGATGAGCTAAATCTTCGATGCACCGATGGCAACGCTTGCACCATGGTTGCACACCACAGATTTTGTTAGCCCTTGCATTGGTCCAGATTCCTTTATGCAAGATCTGCCACATTAGAACGGACTTTTTGACCTCAATTAGGGGGTGCCAAATAGACATGAATTTTAGCTCCCACCGAAGTTTGGGCCAAGCAAGGCACCATTTCTTGTTAAGGGTGTGGTGAACATCCAAATCCCCTTTGAAGTTCGGGATTCTGGAAAGCTTCTTACCATTGCTCCATTTGAGGCCCTCCAAGCAAGGAAGATCCTGACCGCAAAGAAGGCGGGTAGTTGAGCGGTCCCAGGCTAAACACCTGCTTTGAAGAAGAGTCCATTCCTCAAAGGTAATGCTAAGTCTCGGATCCAAATCTTCGAACCTAGTCCACTGGCTGGTCTCTTGTTTCCAGAGCTGTTTCCACTGTTTGAACCCCTTGTTCCATAACCGCCTTGCGGTTTGGAGGTTCCAGGACTCCACTCCCCTAATGCCACTGATCGGGAACCAAATAGAGTCATTTTGTCTTATGCCGGCCGCCCACTTCCAATCGTCACTGATTCTGATGAACTGTTTGGCCTTGTTCCAATTCTTCCATAAGGAACACACGAGGCTAGAGCCTTTAGGGGAAACCGGGTGGGGGGAGAACAGAAGCGTGAGAATCCCTATGTCCTTCCAACCAGGGAGGCCAACAAAGGAAAGGTCTTCCGTGTTTCTGAAGATCAATTTAGCCCATGAGGACTCCCTATTGCTCCAGGCCTTGATAAGCCATTTTGCCGCCAGCTTGTCAGCCAACCCAGCAATATCCAAAATTCCCAAGCCCCCTGAGTCTTTAGAGCTAATGCAAGTTTCCCATTTGATTTTGGGAATCCCCCTTCTGTTGGGGTCCCCAGTCCAAAGGAAGTTCCTGCAGATTCTTTCTACTTTGGCCAAGTCTTTCTCCTTAGGTCTCCAACACGAGATAAAGTAAATAATTGTAGACAACATAAAAGTGTTAATAACCATAGCACGTCCTGCCAGGTTGACTTGCATACCTTTCCACTGATTCAGCTTGCTATCCAACTTGGATAGCACCCAGTTCCAGCGTTGGTCCATTGAGATGTCGAAACCCATCGGAATGCCAAGGAGACGGAAGACTTGACCGCTAGGGATAACTTGACACCCCCGATCCACCAACAATTGGGGAGTAGGTCCGCTGATTGCTCTAAAAGCAGTTTTAGCATGGTTGATTTTTGAGCCCGATGCGACACAAAAGGTGTGGAGGCACCACCAAAACACCTCAATGCTGTTTATATCGTTATGCACAAAGGCATTCATGTCATCAGCAAAAAGTCTCACAACCATTTGGCCGTGATTTAGATGTTTAGAGAGCACTAAAAGCTTTGAAATTGATGTTTCTAATTCAAAAACTTGAGAGTTAACCACTAAAAGACTATGAAAAAGGCTGCTCCTAAAATAGTCGTGAAGAAAGTCAAAGAACTTAAAGCAGCATTAAAACGCGTGTGAGGAAAGTCAAAGAACTGAAAGCAGCATTAAAACGCGTTCGGTATAGAATCCCCGGTGGATATGAATCAAAGGCGAGAAACATTAAAGGGCTGCTATATATTCAACAGCATCGAAACAACAGTGTCATCACTTTTGCAAGCTTAGGCCCATCAAGTGTTTCATGACACGGTAGTGAATCTGCTCGTAAATATGTATCATTTTATTGCTTTTCATATAAGAGTTTTTCCGACTTTCCTATCTAGCAGCCGCCTTCAGAGTTCGTATTTTTTATGTATGCTTCATGAGGCTTCTCAGTGCACTAGTCAACAAGCTTCCCTGCGAGTCCAAAGGTATGAGCCCAGTTAGCAGGTGAGTCGACAACAGCGAATCAAGAGGCTCCCATAAAGTCCTTCATCAATGATTCACAAAACGGATCCTCGCGCACTTGTAGAGTCAGATGGCATAGAATCATCATCTTTAACCTGAAACAAGGCAGCTAAATAAAGCTCCATAAGATGTTCGTTCACCAGCATATTCATGTGCATCAGAGGAAGCGGTGCGTGCTGTATTCCGTCTATGAGTCGATGAACCATTTTAGAACCTTTTTCACACATCACATTTACTCTCAACGCATTGTTCCTCATGCTTATAGTCTCCACAAAAGCAATTGTTATTCTTGGAGCTCCGACATTCTCTAAAGGGTTTGCATATTGATGAGGGCTTGTAGCTTCAGTTGCTATCTACGCATGGAACACTCTGCCATCTTTTGTTGCTCCTAGTTGGGGACATCTCGCACACAAGAAAGAGTATGAACTATAGAGATGCTTTTGTGAGTGGAAAGCACAAGCAAGCCAATTTGGAGATCCACGCATGCTCTCATACCACTTGAAAGAATGATGCAGAAAAGCTATGGCTATGGAGCTCAACACAAAGAGTGATAAGATATGCACGGATAAGAATTGACTTTGTGCCTTAGATTTTCATTGATGAGATACTATCAAATACATGCATGCATGGCATTCTGCATTCAATTCAGTCAAGAGTAGATGTTGGTTGCACATGGCTTCCTAACAAAGGTTCCCTCACAAAAGGGCATCTGAGAAGTTCAGATGAACATTGACAATGTTGGTTACACCTAAGTTGTGAATCTTAGAATGAAGCAGAAAAAGTTGCAGAAAGTTAGATTCCTATCACTGGTGCATAAGAATTCAAAGAAGACATACTATCTTTGACTAAGAGTCTCGTGATAAAGATTTGATTGAAAGCATGTTTATGATGTACTACTAAATGTGGAATCGAACGTGACAGGAAGATATAAAATGACTCAATTTGAGCACTAGTTTGTTTAGTTCATGGTCTTCTTTTTGCCACTTCCGTGCCTGTGCACATCACCATAGATATTTCATTTCTTTGTAAAACATTGAAAAAATATCATAAACGAGTTACCATGGCTTTATCTGCATCATGCTACAATTGGTTTTGCGAATACTTCATCATTCTCCAAGATGACTTCATTCATGCCACATGTGCATTCCATCCATCTTCAATTGCATTTACTTAAAGAGCTCAGCCAAAGTCCAATGCATTAATGCTAGAATCATGCATTAAAAGATTAAATCTCAAGCAACGAGAAGTGATTCCGCACACGTTAGCTTCGTTGGATGGAACTTCTACTTCTTGAGGGGGGTACAAAGGTTTGATCCCTATCTAAGACAAGACAACTTTGTGGGCCTAAGGACACTCTAACCACGTTGTATCTAGTTGAAATCAGATGCCTTCACACAATTATCTCTTCTGTCACTTTTGTATAGTCTAACCACTGCTTTGTGGGATACAAGGGGTCACTTCATACTATTCCCAATCACTTGTACAGCTTCAATTTCAATGTTACAACTCATAGGCTTCGGTTAAACCTGCATTTAAAGAAAAGAAACTGCGAAAATTTTAGAAGAGCTTAGGGAAATGAATTTTCATGTCAATATTCACATGATTACTTTTCTATTTCTAGAATTTGACCACTGTTCAAGACTCTCCTAGCATTCAAACAAGAAACAAAAAATAATAAGTTAATTCCCTTCACTTGGGTATCTCAATTGATTTTCTCAAAGACTCACAAAAATCATACCGTTGGTCTCAAAGGACATAATGACCATGCATTGAATTGCATACAGATAGGCATTGGATAATGATTGGACTCTCAAGAGAAGTTTTTAGAAGTATCTATAGAAGTACATTGAAGGTAGTTCTAACTAATTTATAGTCAGTGTACATAGATGGGCATTCTTAAAGGTCTCTCCCTTGAATAATGAGTGATCCAAGATTGACATATTGATATTTATTTCTAAGAATCTAAGTAGTGAAGCTACAAAATATGGAGGTCTAATTATATAATGGAAACTTATTCCTGGTTGTCTTTAGAGAAAGGCTTCTAGGCTCTTGCTTCTTATCCTATATAATGCACGTTTCTGCATTTTATGCTCTCTCAAAAAAATGAGGAACTCTAGTGCTCAAAGAAAGGTGTAAGTATCTCCCTGTAGTTCCATCGACACCCCTTGAAAGAATATTTGAATATAGTTTCTTTGTTGTGATTCCATAATAAGAAAAAATCAATTGGTAGAGGTAAGGTTTTACGTGCTCTCATCATTATCTTTAGGTTGGAGTGGAATATTCTACTTGGAAAGTTTTTGATGGGCATATGTAATGGCTGTGTAAGTTTACATGATGTAGGATCAATGTTTGATTACCTAGGAGCTCCAACTGTCTCCTCATGGGTCAGTGAAATTGTTATTCCATGTGTAAGGACATCATGCAACGCAAGTGGCTTGACCACAACCCTCATCTGGATGTCTTCTCTTGGAGATTACCCATAAACTTGGTGAATCAATATGATTGTATAGATGAAACTAGATTAGTCTATGATAGAATGCCGCATTAGTGCATTGTTTCATGAACTTCTATGATCCCCACATCTTCTATACTAACCAAATATTGTTAGCATACTCTATTCCATAATTTTTAGATACAAATTGAAGGTGTTTTTCCTCACATACTCATGTTTTCTTCTATCATCAATGTGAGATTATGTTTGAGATTCCTCGGGATTTTCATGCTCATACTATCAACATGCATATGACACATGAATCTATGGTTGGAACAACCATTATTAATCTTTCATATCAAATTCCTACATAAGGAGTTGCTTTATCAAAATTGGCTTCTGAGACTTGTTACTATGTTTATTATCCAAATCAAGAATGGTTGTCAGTGGTTTCATTGTATATATGTATGTAGCTCTTATAAGCGAATGCTTAAGTGATCCATGTTGTTGTACATGATATCTCTAGACCCTTTCTTCCTTATCAAGTTTGGCTTCAAAGACTTGGTGCTATGTTTATGGTCCAGATCAAGAATGCTTGTCAATGGTTTGATTGTATGCATGTATGTAGCTCTTTTAAGTGAATGCTTAAGTGATCCATGTTGTTGTGCAAGATATCAATGAAGGCAATCTTCCTTAATAAATTTGGCTTTTCAGACTTGTTATGTTTATTGGGTTTTGTGTGGAAGCTAATATCTATCAGATTGGATAGTATGCTCTATTGGCTTGTATACTTGTGTGATTTTGTTCACACTACATTAGGATTCACCATTTTATGCTATTAGGGGGTATGTGTTTCCACCTTGCATATTGTCAAAACCATGTTACGTTGGCTTGCTAGTTTTGCACCGTTTGAAATCGATCCTTGATGATAGACTTGTTAGTCATTGATTTTCTTCGATGTTTTGCATGCACTTCGACACTTGGAAAAGGAAAAAAAATAATTATGGGAAGGTCTTACCATAGGCTTGTTTATGGCCTAGGTAGTGTCTGATCCCTTATATTTTTTAAGGTTGATAAGTTTTGATAAAACATTAATATATATACAGTGATCATGCTCAAACTATGGTAGTAGGGATGTTTAGAGAGCACCAAAAGCTTTGAAATTGATGTTTGTAGTCGAAAAATTTGAGTGAACCACTAAAAGACGATAAAAAAAGGCTGCTCGTAAAATGGTCACGATGAAAGTCAAAGAACTTAAAGTAGCATTGAAACATTAAAGGGCTGCTATATATTCATCAACATCAAAAAATTGGTGTCGTCACTTCTCGAAGCTTAGGCCCATCCAGGGTTTCATCATACGATAGTGAATCTGCTCATAACTATGTAGCATTTTGTTCCTTTGCATATGAGATTTCATCCGACTTGCCTATCTAGCAACCTCCTTTAGAGTTCGTGTTTTGGATGTATGCTTCATGAGGCTTCTGAGTGCAGTAGACAACCAAGTCAAGAAGCTTCTGTGCGAGTGCAAAGGTACCAGCCGAGTTAAATGGTGAATCGACAACAACGGATCAAGAGGCTGCCATCAAGCCCTTCATTGATGATTCACAAAAGGGATTCTCGCAGATTTGTAGAGTTAAACATCATAGAATCATCATCTTTAACCTGAAACAAGGTGACTAAACGAAGCTCTAGAAGTTGCTCATTCACCAATACATCCATGTGCATCAGAAGAAGTGGGGCATTTACTGTCAACGCATTGTTCCTCATGCTTATAGTCTCCACGAAAGGAACTCTTATTCTTGAAGCTCCTTCATTCTCTTAAGGGGTTGCATATTGATCAGGGCTTGCAGCTTCAAGTGCCATCTAGGCGTGGAACACTTTGCCATCTTCTGTTGCTCCTAGTTGGGTACATCTCACCACATAAGCAAGAGTATGAACTACTACTATGTGCATGCGTGCATGCCATTGGGCATTCAATTCAGTCAAGAGTAGATGGTCGTTTCACATGGCTTCCTAACAAAGTTTCACTACAAAAGAGCGTCTGAGAAGTTGAAATGAATATTGACAAAGTTGGCTACACCAAAGCTGTATATCTTAGAATGAAGCTGAAAACGTTGTAGAAAATTGGATTCCGATCACTGATGCATAAGAATCCAAAGAAGACACACTGTCTCTGACTGAGAGTCTCGTGATTAAGAATCGATTGAAAGCATGTTTATGATGTACGACTAAGTGTGGCATTGAACGTGAAAAGAAGATATAAAATGACTGGATTTGAGCACTAGATCTTATAGTTCATCATTCTTCTTTCTGCCATTTTCGTACCGGTGCACATCACCATAGAAAATTTATTTCTCTGTACAACATTGAAAAAATATAAGAAACGAGTTACCATGGCTTTATCTGCATCATGCTGCAATTGATTTTCCGAATTATTCATCATTCTCAAAAATGATTTCATTCATGCCACATGTGCATTCCATCCATCTTTGCTTGCATTTACTTAAACGGCTGAGGCGAAGTCCAATGCGTTAATGTTAGATTCATGCATTGAAAGATTAAATATTTTGAACAAAGAATATATATCTAGATCCTAAGTTCTTGGAGAACTATGGTAATTGGCCCAATATAAATCTCAAGCAAAGATAAGAGATTCTCCACACGTCAGCTTGGCTGGATGGGCCTTTTACTTCTTGAGGCGGGTGCAAAGGTTTGATCCCTATCTACTGCAGGACAACTTTGTGGGCCTTAGGTGACTATAACCACATTGTATCTCGTTGAAATCAGTTGCCTTCGGAAAATTATCTCTCGTGTTACTTTTGGATAGTCTAACCATTGTTTTGTGGGATACAAGCGGTCCCTTGGGTACTATGCACATTCACTTGTACAGTTGCAATTTCAAAGTTAAAACTCAGAGGAATAGGCTTCGTCTAAACCTGCATTTAAAGAAAAAAAACTACGGTAATTTTAGAAGAGCTCACAGAAATGAATTTTCATGTCAATATTCACATGATTAATTGGCTATTTCTAGAAGTTGACCACTGTTCGAGACTCTCATAGCATTTAAAAAAGAAACAAAAAATAATAACTTACCTCCCTTCACTGGGGTATCTCGATTGATTTTCTGAGAGGCTCACGGAAATTATGCCGTTGGTCTCAAAGGACATAATGACCTTGCATTTAATTGCAAACTGGCAAACATTGGATAATGATTTGACTCCGAAGGGATGTTTTTAGATGTATCTATAGAAGTACAATGAAGTAGTTCTAACAGATTTATAGTCAGTTAAGCAGTGCGAGCGCGCTTGTATGGAATGCAACAACGTTGAAAAAAAAAAACGAAATCCTATGCTTGTTATACAATCTTGCCCTAGAGTTTTCCAAAGCATAAGACATTTATTGAGCATCCCACATCTCGTTTGTCACTAAAACTACATTCTAATTCTCTTATCATCAAATTCCTTTGAGGATATGAAAGTAACGTAGCTGATAGGTATTTGTGTCTCCAATATCCTTCGCATGTAAGAATGCGCGAATTCATCTTTCAGTCCTTCGGATTCATGGAATATTTCCTGAAAATGGAGGAACCACATGGCCGAAGAAACTTCAAATCGTTGTAAAGCAGATTATTAATATCTTGGAACTGTAGCCTCTACCTCTACCTCCACTTGTCTGATTTCTCCATCTTCATGACCGATTTCATTTATTACCTGGTCGCATGTTATATTCTAATCCAAAAGCCTTGCTTTTAATAGCTGGTTGGAATAAGAGAAATTATAAACATCTTTGAGTTCCACCGCATTGTGGTGTAGCTTAACTTGGTCCTATGCATCATTCTAAATTCCCTAAATTACATGACCCCTTAGGTCCCATCTATAAGACATAGCTATCAGCATATTAAAGTCCCCATAGAGGAAGACCTCAAAGGGTAGAGAGTCTAAAGAGTCTCAATTATTCAATATTTTTGTGTCACAACTAGGATCATAACTGGAGGCAATGGTGAGTTGAAGAGGGCCCTTAAAAGATGTGAAAATCTATCGACTATGTGGTCCATCATAGTATCTACCAAGAGGGAGTGCCATGTCGGTTTGAAGTCTATAGTTGCACCATCACATCCATGCAAGTGTTGTGTGGAGCCCCACATATGAGATGCCAAAATACGCTTTGTCCTCCTCTGTACGTTAATCCCCTCAAATTTTATATCTTGAAGATAGATAAAGTCTAGGTTGACATTTTTATTTTATAGCCTGTAACCAAACACAATCGCTCTTGAGAGGCTAGACAATGCTGCAATGTTGTCGAAAATAGGTATCTTTCTTGTTCATGAATCTTTTGTTGTTGTTATTTTTACTTTTCTTATCCTTTTTCTTCTTCTAGAGGTTGAGGGTTCATGGCACAGGAGACAACCTTTACGGGGCCTCCTCAAAGGAAACCTAGCAGGGAGTTTCCCTTTTTGAGACACCACCGCCATCAACAAGTCCACATCATCACTTATATAAGAAACATGGAAATCATGATAGAACTTTCATTGTCAAGGGTATGTTCTTTTCTATTGTGAGACCATCCTCTTTGCTAGATGTGGCTCCTTCTTGTTACATTGGTTGCTTGTGGAAGGATTCTTTAGGGTTTCCTTTTCTTTCAACTATTCATTCCATTCGCGCACGTAGTCTAAGATATTGCTCTCCTTCTGTAGATTACACAAAGTGCTTCTACTTGTAGGGAAGGGGAAAGCTTCATTTGGCCTACCACCTGCTTTGAGTGTTCTTGTTCTTTTAAGTATTAAGTCCACGAAGGCCTTTATAGTATGATCTGCCAATTGTGTTTTTATAACTTTTAACTTCCACCTGAAACTATAGATATTATCTTAGATGAATATCAAGTATAATCGATCCAAAATGGATTTCATATATCTTAACATCCTTTTTATATTTCCTTATTACCCATTCAATGCATATTGGTTAGTATGAAATTAACTTAAGCATCCTTTCCACTTCCATGGTCAATTTTTCTTTAAACATGTATGCGTCAAGTGCAGCTTCTTTAAGCTTTTTGACTACCTCTGTATAGGACTCACTCTAGGAAGATGATTTGCTTCTTGTTGCACGCTGATATAGAGGTTCCATTAAATGTGAAAATTCTCGAATGCTGAAAACATAAAATTAAAGATCCAAGAAATGCCCTTAATTGTGTCGCAAATTATACAGCTAAAACTGAGCTTTTATTGTTTCATGAGCTTAATGATTTCTAATAAAGATTTTTGAGGGCATATTGGCATGAAAGGACTCATTACCATGCCCCTATAAAGCGATTGAAGAATCATCGTGTGGAGTAACAATCGAAATCATGTTTTTCAAGTGCAGTTTTTTTAATCTTTTTTACTACACAAAGCAAAATTCTTGAGGAGGCAACTATGAAGTAAATGAGATACGAAAAGACTGAAATCGAACATCGTATGAACTCCACTTTTAAATACGTTTTTGCCCTTTCTATACAGTAAACATGATTTCTATCTTTTCAGATACTGAAACTGCGGAGAATTCGTACATCTAAGTACCTATCCAGTGAAGCCTACATCGTGGCCCATCAACAGTTACGGAGAAATTGCCTCAACTTATATTTTTGTCGATTGGAAATCTCAAATCCCCCTTTTCAAATACTTCAAATAGGAATCCTAAAAAATAAAAAAAAAAACTGAGGAGAGGAAATGTTCCGTTTCTCTTTATAATGAGATGCTAAATTTCCTATCCGAGAGTACATCCGAGAGGAAACATGCCGTTTTATAAAGGAGGATAAAGGCTATTTATGCTTATAGTATACAATATAGAAATGTTTTGAGACTTGTTGCTAATTTTATTGTCCAAATCAAGAGTGGTTGTCAGTGGTTTCATTGTGTGTATGTATGTAGCTCTTGTAAGTTGATTTTTAGGTGTTCCGTTTTGTTCTACAAGATATCATTAGGGGCTTTCTTCCTTATCAAGATTGGTTTTTGAGGCTTTTTGCTATGCTCATTGTGCAAATCAAGAATGATCTTCAGTGGTTTGATTGTATGTATGTATGTAGCTCTTGTAAGTGAATGCTTAAGTGATCCATGGTTTACTCCAAGATATCACTGGAGGCTTTCTTCCTTATCAAATCTGGCTTTTGAGACTTGTCGCTATGTTTATTTTCCAAATCATGAACGATTCTGAGTGGTTTGATTGTATGTATTCATGTAGCTCTAGTAAGTGAATGGTGAAGTGATCCATGTTGCTCTGCACGATATCATTGGAAGCTTTCTTCCTTATCAAATTTGGCTTTCGAGATGTGGTGCTATTTTTATTGTTCAAATCAAGAACGGGTGTCAATGGTTTGATTGTTGCTATGTTTATTGTCCAAATCAAGAATGGTTGTCAGTGGTTTGATTGTATAAGAATGGTTGTCAGCACTTGTTCTTTTTAATAATTAATGCAATGAAGTTTCGATCATCGAAAGCAAGTTAAATGATCTTATGGTTGAGAAGAAACCCAGGCGCTTAGAAGAGAGCCAGGAACAGATAAACATGATCAATGATCCTTGAGATTGCCAACTAGCAATGAGGTTTTATTCTCTTAGCGTTTATGTGTATTTAATCCGACTATGTGAGTCACCTGATATCGTCCATGACCTTTCTCTAAACAAAACAATGGTGTTTCCACGAGCTATACCTGTTATTTTCTGAAAGGAAATTACATGTATAAATAATATTGAACTAGAAAGACTGCCTTTTTGATGCATGTTGCTTATGAATTGTTAAATGTAAAGTTTTCTTCGTTTTATGGATGTGCTATTGAACTTGAATCTCTTGGAATTCTAGATCATTTATGTTCGCGCGCCCTTGAGAGAGAGAGAGAGAGAGAGAGAGAGAGAGAGAGAGAGTTCTAGATCATTGATGTTCGCGCGGCCTTTGGGGAGAGAGAGAGATGAACAATGACATAATCCAATCTGCATGGGGAAAATACGTATATTATTTGGCATGGTAAGCTCGAAATGATGCTCTTCATAGGAATAACGTTCGACTCCTGAGTCTCTGTATTGTTTATACGATTAGGAGAGTTCGCCAATATCAAGGTAGGACATTGAGTGCGAGAGTACTTTTGATTTTATGCTATTTGTTTTCACAAAAGGGAGATAATCATATCTTCTTTTTCTTTTGTAGAACGTCTTTCCTATTATCGATTAAATTACTTCCGTTAAGCACGTTTGGGGATTTACTTTCTCCCTATGTGTTGGTCTGAAATGTGCGGTTCTGACAGATACCATAATCCATGTTTTTCTTTTTTGACGGAACAGAACAATAACTTAATTTTTTTTGGCATTGACCAAGAATTCAATTTTTCTTAGATTACTGTAATGAATCAGATCAGATACGTGAAGTTCAAAATCAATTAAATTTTTTCACTCTGTTTGCGCAAAGTTCATTCCAGAATCTAATGGTTCTATGTTTCCTCGATGTAACTTCAACGTCTTTAAGCTTCGGCCGCATGACCATGTTCACGCTACAAACAAAGATGGTAAACAAAATGGTACACCAATTAGCACGTTCATTCATGGGATATCGGTAGGATGAATTGAGTATTCCTTGCATGGTTTGTCTGTGTGACGCGACGAATATATGGTGTTAGAAGATAGAAGTTCGCCTTTGGCAGAGCATTTTTTAACTTGTGGGCTATTGCAGATTTCTTTCTCGCGCTGTTCACCGGGAAAAGTTTCCTTTGATACCGTGCATGGCACATTCATTTCCATATTTTCTTTAAATAAACGAACTTGGATGCATGTTAAAGCATTGTCCCGATCATTAGGAGTTTTCTATTTGTTCTACGGCTTCGTGATTCCTTACGTCCATGTCCTTGCCGAAAAGGCAATGAGTTCAAGATCAAACGCACTAAAATTTTTCACTCTCTTTACGCCATGTTCATTTCAGAGTCTTATGTTTTTATGTTATTGGACTTTCTCAGTAATATCTTCTTTTCATCGATGTACCTTTCATCGGCTTTAAGCTTCGGCCGCATGTTCATGCTTACATAAACAAAATTTGTACACCAATTAGCACGTTCATTCATGGGATATCTGTAGTATAAATTGAACATTGCTTAATATTGTCCCACAAAGAGTGCCTTTTGATAAATAATATTCTCCCACAAAGAGTGCCCTTTTGATGCATGTTGCTTATGAATCTGTTAAATCTAAAGTTTTCTTCGTTTTATGGACGCGCTTTTGAATTTGAATCTCTAGGAATTCTAGATCATTGATGTTCGCGCGCGCTTTCGGGGAGAGAGAGAGAGATGACCAATGACACTATCCAATCTGCATGGGAAGAGACGAGTATTATTTACTTCCGTTAAGCACGTTCGCGGATTCATTTTCTGTGCGGTTCCTATAGATACCATAATCCATGTATTTGTTTTTTTAACCCAACAGAAAAATAAATGAATGATTATTTGGCATTAACAAAGAGTTCAGTTTTTTTCTTGAATTACTGTAATGAATCAAATCAAATACGTGCACTTCAAAATCAATTAAAATTTTTCACCCTCTTTACGCCATGTTCATTCCAGAATCTTATGTTTTTATGGTATTGGACTTTCTCAGTACTATCTTCTTTTCATCGATATACCTTTCATCAGCTTTAAGCTTCGGCCGCATGATCATGTTTATGTAAACAAAATTTGTAGACCAATTAGCACGTTCATTCATGGGATATCTATAGTATAAATTTAGTTTTGCTTCCTATAGTTTGTCTCTGTGACGCGACGAATATGTGGCGTTAGAGTATAGAAGTTCGCCTTTGGGAGAGCATTTTTTAGCTTGTGGGCTATTGCAAATTTCTTTCTCGTACATATCTATAATAGTGAATAGTTTCCTTTGATACCGTGCATTGCACATTCATCTCCATATATTTTTAAAATAAACCCACTTGGATGCATGTTAAAGCACTATCCCGATCATTAGGAGCAGTGTTGAATTTTGACGGTCGAGCATACCCTTCAATTTTGAAGGTTATATACAGATAATACCTGTTTTTTTTATTTTTAATGTAATTTTTGAAGGTCATAAATAATATATATGACCTTATTTTATGGTCCAAAATGGCCAAAACGGTCAATACGGCCATCAAAAATCAACATTGATTAGGAGTTCCCTATGTGTTCCATGGCTTTGTGATTCCTTCCGTCCATGCTCTTGTCATAAAGGCATTGAATTCAACATCAAACGCAATAAATCGACGGCTCTGACGAAGTGAAAAGAGTCATCCTTGAGATTAGCGACACACGTTTCTGTAGTTGGTTCTCTTATCACATTATTATTTTTTTCTCAAATGCAGGTTTGGTCGAGGCCTACTCCCCTAGATTTTAACTTTGAAATTACAACTGTACAACGAAGGGCATAGTACCCATGGGACCACCCTTATCCCACAAGAACACAATGTAATGTACAAGGAAGGGCATAGTACCCATGGGACCACCCTTATCCCACAAGAACAAGGGTTTACATTGTTGGGTTAAACGATGGTCACAACTACCGCAAGACAGAATAAGTAGTGGCACATCAACCACATGATACATCATTCAAAGTTAACATGTTCCTCACAAATGCTGCCAATGGGGGTTGAACCCTCACCCTCGCCTCAAGAAGTGAGAGACCCAACCATCTGGAGAGTGGCCTAGCACAATACTGCATTATTTAGAACATGTTCCTGTGACACGCATCAATGTACGAGCGTAAAGGCAGAAGGCGCAGAGAACTCTGGACCTACGACGTGCCATGCAGATCAAAATAGAGCACGACCTCTGTCATGTGTCGCTCACAATCCCAAAATAAACAATCATTAAATTATGTTCAGAAATGAGCATTAACGGCTCCCTAAGGACGCATATCGAAATTCTCCGAGGTGGCAACTGTCAAATAAATGAGATCCGGAAAAGAGTGAAAATTGGACATGCTATGAACTCCACCTATAGTACCTTCTTCTGTTTTCTGTAGAGTGAACATGATTTCTATATTTTCAGATACTAAAACCGTGGAGGATTCGTAGATCGAAGCAACTATCTAGTCAAGCCTGCATCATGGCCCATCAAACGAATCCACATCTCCGTATTTCATTTACCAAAGGCCATACATATTGATTCATAGACACCAGCCGCAGCTGCCATCTCTTCCTTATGCATCCATATCATTTAAGAAATCGAGACGAAGTTCCAATATACCAAATGAAAGAATAGAGTAGACATGCTATGGCTATGGAGCTCGACGCAAAGACTGATAAGATACGCACGAATAGAATTGAGTTTGTGCCTTACATTTTCAGTGATCAGATACTATTATATGCATGCATGCATGGCATTGGGCATTCAATTTTGTCAAGAGTAGATGGTGGTTGCACATGACTTCCTAACACAGGTTCTCTCACAAAAGAGCATCTGATAAGTCCAAATGGATATTGACAAAGTTGGTTACAACCCCCTACCCCCCTCCTCCCCTTTTTCCAAGCCTTCGAAAACACTAGTTGTACATAGTTTCTTTACAGATTTGGCATGTCATATTGGGTATTTACGTGGGATCTAGATATGCCATATTAGGCTACATCATTAGGTTTTTTTTTACCAAATGTCATACATATTAGTTCATAGACACCAATCGCAGCTACCATCTCTCCCTTATGCATCCATATCATTTAAAAAATCGAGGCAAAGTTCCGATACACTAAAGTCATATACCTTAGAGTGAAGCCGTAAAAAATGTAAAAAAATGAATTCCTGTCATCGGTGCATAAGAATTCGAAGAGGACACGCTCATATTGGCCCACCTTGCATCCTCATATGCTCAATTGACGTTCATAGTCTCAAGGATATTTGCTAGCAAGGCCCTATGGATGCCTAACAACGATATTCCATGAACTTGAGGGGGAGGGTTTATAGTTTTATGAATGAACCTAGGGCCTTGGATATGGAGAAATCAACTCTTAACCGTAGGATCAACTACTTTTGATTACAACCATTGGATTCATAAAATGCATGGCTAGGATTGATTCTTCTTATCAAATCGATGGCAAAGGAGGGAAAAATAGGTGGCTTCATTCACCGCTATTGGGTGTGGGGAAGATCTGGATCATTGAATCAATGTTGAAATCAATTTGGATAAGATTAGTTGCTTTTTTTGGAAGAACTTTGCATTATAGATCTTTGGCCATCAAAGTAAGATTATCCAATGAAAGGACTTGTGGATCCTCCTTGCTTGAAGCTTTGTTGAAACTCCACCATTGAATGTGAGCTCATCATGATCACAAAACATGTTTCAATCATCTTTTTCTATGTGGGTGCATTTCAAACCTTCAATTAGTGTAAACTAGGAACTTGTGGTTACATTTTTAAAAAATGCACATGGCATATGAATGTGCTAGGAAATCCATTTACATGTGAAATTCAGGTTATAGACTGTCATTGATAGGCTCTATCGGGATATGAATTTTCATGTGATTTGGTGATAGTGAAATATTTGCCCTAATTTCAAAAAGTTGACTATCTTTGACTACAACCCTAGATTTGATTGATTTCTTCAAAACATTGTATGTGAATTCTCTTTGAAATCCTTGATGCATCATGGAATTCTCAAGAGATTCTAGCTACCTTCATCAAATGTCTTTCCTATAGGCCTTCATAAGTGACAGAGGTGAGCAAACCGCGATGGCACCATTCTTGTCAATGTTGATCTACCTAATATAGCATCTATCAACTATAGCTTCTCCCAAATCTTTTTCTAGCTAAACGTTGGAATAAGAGAAACCATGAACATCTTTGAGTTCCACCACATTGTGGTGTAGCTTAACCTGGTCCTATACATCTTTCTAAATTCCCTCAATTACATGAACCCTTTGGTCCCATCTATAATACATAGCTTCCACCATATTAAAGTCCCCACAGAGGAAGACCTCAAAGGGTAGAGAGTCTAAAGAGTCTCAATTATTCAATCTTTTTGTGTCACAACTAGGATCATATGGAGGCAATTGTGAGTTGAAGAGGGCCCTTAAAAGATGTGAAAATCTACTTACTATGTGGTCCATCATAGTATCTACCAAGAGGGAGTGCCATGTTGGTTTGAATTCTATAGTTGCACCATCACACCCATGCAAGTGTTTTGTGGCACCCTACATATGAGATGCCAAAATACGCTTTATCCTCTTTTGTACTTTGATCCCATCAAATTTTATATCATGAAGATAGATAAAGTCTATATTGACATTTTTATCTTATAGGCTCTAACCAAACACAATCACTCTTGAAGGGTTAGACAATGCTCCAATGTTGTCAAAAAGAGGTATCTTTCTTGTTCATGGAATTTTTGTTGTCATTCTTTTTCTTGTTTTTATCTTCTTCTCTTCTTCTAGAGGTCGAGGGTTTCTGGCACATGACACAACTTTTATGCGGCCTCTTTGAAAGGAACCTAACAGGGAGTTTCACTTTCTGAGACACCACCGCATCAATAAGTCGACATCATTAGTTAGAAACATGGAAATCATGATAGAACTTTCATTGTGAGGGGTATGTTCTTTTTTATGATGGTGAGACCATCCTCTTTGCTAGATGTGGCTCCTTCTTTTTAGCTTGCTTTCTTGTGGAAGGATTCTTTAGGTTTTCTATTGGTTCAACTATTCATTCCATTTGCCCGGGTAGTCTAAGATATTGATCTCCCTCTCTAGATTACACAAAGTTCTTCTACTTGTAGGGAAGGGGCAAGCTTCATTCGGCCTACCAGCTCCTTTCAGACTTCTTGTTCTTTTATGTATTAAGTCCATGAAGGCCTCTATAGTATGATCACCCAATTGTGTTTCTTTAACTTTCAACTTCCCCTTGAAATGATAGATATCATCTCAAATGAAAATCAATTACAATGGATCCAACATGGATTTCATATATCTTAACATCCTTTTTATATTTTCATATTACCCATTCAATGCATATTGGGTTAGTATGAAAATTAACATAAACATCCTTTCCACTTCCAATGTCAAGTTTGTTTAAGCATGGGTGCTTCAAGTGCAGCTTTTTCAAGCTTTCTTACTACTTCTATATAGGACTCGCTCTAGGAAGATGATTTTCTTCTTCTTGAGTGCTTATATAGAGGTTCCGTTGAATATGAACATTCTAAAATGTTGATAGCATAAAAGAAAAGATCCAAGAAATCCCCTTAATTGCGTGGAAAATTATACAAGTTAAACTGAGCTTTTATGGCTTCATGAGCTGAGTGATTTCTAATAAAGTTTTTTGAGGGTATATTGACATGAAATGGTTCATTACCATGCCCATATAAAGAGATTAAAGAATCATCGTGTGGAGTAACAAATGAAGTCATGTTTTTCAAGTGCACCTTTTAAAGCTTTCTTACTACTTCTATATAGGACTCACTCTAGGTAGATGATTTGCTTCTTCTTGCGCACTTATATAGAGGTTCCATTGAATGTGAACATCTCGAATCCTGAAAACATAAAAAAAGGATCAAAGAAATCCCCTTAATTTTGTTTAAAATTATATAGCTTAACTTGAGCTTTTATGGTTTCATGAGCTCAATGATTTCTAATAAAGAGTTTTGAGGATATATAGACATGAAAGGCTTCATTACCATGCCCATATAAAGCAATTGAAGCATGATCATGTGGAGTAACAATTAAAATCATGTTTTCTTCTTGTGCCCTAGAAGCTACCCAGTCTTGCAATCTCTCATGAGGAATCTCAACTTACAGAGGCAAACCAACTTGAAATTAGCATTAGTTTGAGAAACAATTGGTTGCTCTTCTAGTTTGTGGAATGCCATTAGAGGGGAAGTGTTCTGGAAGATATGGAACGAAATACATGCTATAAACTTTAATGCCTGTACAAAATAGTGGTTGTTTAAAAAGTCCCTCTACTTGATAGGTAGAAGAATAAGTTGTTGGGGGATTCTTGTGCAAAAATGGATTTGAGTGTTTGTAGGAGAAGGGAGAAAGATAAGGAGAAAGATACAGATATTGGAAGCTTCTATAGATTGATTATAGGGAGGAAAGCACAATGGTGATGTACGGTACAACCCAAATGCTTTCTGTGCAAAAATCCTAAAGAGTGCACAATGACAAAGTACAAAATACCCAAAGGTTCTTGTTGTTGTCGACCTTCTCTACACTAGACCTTCAACTTCTCCAAGCTTCCACTTATGCACATGTTGCACTCAAGCTTCCACTAGGGGAAGGGATGGACACCTTTTGTTGGCGCGCACACAACTTCAATGGGACCTTAGGACCTTTGGTTGTATGCTTATCACTTCTCTACACACTTCTTAGTCATTGTTCATGCACACCTTGTACGTCACTTCTCTGCATCGCACACACTCTATGTCTCTTGCACTTCTCTTGCTTAGTCTAGACTATGCGCACACCTCTCAGTCTTCAAAGAATAATGCATTGCCTTCATTTGAGTGTCGGTTCATGTACGCTCCTAACTCCTAGAGTATCTTGGTGCTGACTTTGATGTCCCACGATTGTCTCCAAAACGTATTCTGTCCTATAGTGACTCTAGATTAAAACAAAAATTTTAATTCAGGGGCCATACTTTTACTTCTCTGTATGCTGCCGCTTCACATACCTTCATATTTTTCCTTTTAATTCTTCAAATGTGCACCTAAGAGAGGGCTCACCTGAACCATCTAAAACACTTTAGAACACTTTCAACCTTAGAGAATTAGGGAAATACCTCTACAACATGCAACCAACTTTCTGCAATTTTACCCTGTGTGAACAATTATGTGTGCACTACCTATGCATCTTGGCACCCCCCTTTGAACACTTTGACTTCACCGATGTGGACCTTTGACTTTGACCATGTTGACTTTGACCAATTCGACTTTGATCTTTTGACTTTGAATATTGTTGACTTTGACTATAGTTCACTTTGATTGCAGTTCACTTTGACCAATATGACTATTATGGGCTGAACAATTGCAAACCACCTAATGGGCTCTCTGTCCTAGAGAGCTACTACAACCAAAACTCTGAAAAGAGATGACACCATGATTCTTGCGCTACAAAATCTTCAAAAGGACACTTGAGGAGCTACCAAGTCCACTAAAAGTAGTAGAGCACAAACACCAGAGAAGAACCAAAAGTGGAAATGTTGCATAGAAAAGCAAAGGATGGCAAATGGAGGGTAGGAAGGAGGCGAAAGGGAGGGCTGAGGGGGCTGAGATTGATAGGCCAGGGAGGGGTAAGGATGGGGCTGGGTAGAAGGGTAAAGGTAGGGTGAAGGAGTAGGATTAAGGGCTTTGGAGATGGCCGAAATGATAAAATAGTAAAGCTATAGAGGGTGCATATGGGAAACTATGAAACACATTGTAAAATGAGTTGAGACTAGACCATGTGGACCATGTAGGTAATGAAAAACATGTGGAAAATGGGCACAAAAGTCAAAAGAGAAGTTGAGTTTTTGGAAAAACTAAGTCAAAAAATGAATTCAAAGGTGCCAAAAGACATGAAAATGACTCCAAGTTTCAAAAAATGGCTATCCAAGACGCAGTCTAGAGCAAAAAACATTGGACCAAAGGAAATAAAAAAATAAAGGAAAAAAACTATATATATATATATATATATATATATATATATATATATATATATATATATATATATATATATATATATATATATATATATATATATATATATATATATATATATATATATATATATATATATATATAAGACCATTTATCTCTTCTTGGTTTTTTTTTCAGTGAAATATTAAATCCGAACAAGAAAATATAATAAAATAAACCAAAGATGAGAAAAAAATTTAAAAATAAAATAAAAGAATAAATAAAGAAAATAAAAATAAAATCTAAATAAAATAAGTACATAAACCAATCAAATAAAAATAAAGTAAATAAATTAAATAAAGTAAAAATAAATAATTAAAATAAAAAATAAACAATAAACAATAATAAAAAAGAAAAAATGGGTTTGGGGGGACCGAGGGCCCATATATATATATATATATATATATATATATATATATATATATATATATATATATATATATATATATATATATATATATATATATATATATATATATATATATATATATATATATACATACAGAGAGAGAGAGAGAGGTGAGTGAGGGAGGGAGAGGGAGGGGGAGAGAGAGAGAGAGAGAGAGAGAGAGAGAGAGAGAGAGAGAGAGAGAGAGAGAGAGAGAGAGAGAGAGAGAGAGAGAGAAAGAGAGAGAGGGGAGTTCTTTTTTGTTTTTAATATATAAACTATCCCCTTTTTTGAAAAAATAAGCATGGGGGCCCCTTTTTTTTTGTTTTGAAAATATCCAAAAATTGGATAAAAATACAAATAAAATCCAAAAAAATGCAATAGAAATCCAAAAAATTCAGAAAAAAACCCTCAAAAATTCCATACAGGTCTAGGCCAATCTGTGCACTCAAAACCACAAAAAACTTACTTTATTCCTCCAATTTAGCAAGAAAATGACTTTGGATTAGAAAAATGCTAGAAAAAATCTAAAAATGCTTGAAAAATTTCCTCAAATTGTACTTATGCAAAGGGATATGAAATGGTTGCTAAAGTTGCTAAAAACTCAAGCAACAAGCATGAAAGTGGATAAAAACTACTAAACATTGAGCAAAATGATATGAGAAGGCTATGTACAACCTAGGTAGATTTTGCAAGTTCTAGGTGATTCTGAAAGCTTAAGTTGTGTTGGTGATAGGCCTTGAGCCTTGATATATTGACCAGTGGTGGTACCTCTCGTTTCGAGTCTCTAAATTCACAACACCCCAATTCAACATCATCTTAATTCGATAAGGTCCTTTCCAGTTTGGAGGCCATTTTCCCCTTACTTATATGTAGATTTGAGGTCTATGGAGAAGAACTAACATGCTTGTTTGTACATTATTGGTCCATAGATTCTGATCATGTGCCTGCTTCCTCTTCATTTGAGTCTCTATCAATTGTTTTGCAACATGTAGACATATCTCCTCCACTTTGTGCAATGCTCCAAGCCTCTGAGAGACACCACAATCTTTCTTTCCCTACATGAATGCTAGTTTTGCTGATCCATGCAGAAATCAAAAGGGTTCAATGGGAAATATCCCATAAACCAATTGGAATGGAGAATATCCAGTAGCTTCTTTGTAAGTTAATCTATATGCCCATAGGGTACCTTGATAAGCTATGCCCCATGAAATGGTCTATAATATACATTCCTTCCTGAACATGACAATTAATATCTTATTTGTAGATTCATCTTGTTAGGACCTTGTTCAAAAAATGAGTACCTTAGTCTGTACAAACTTCAAGGGGGCATCCAAATCTATAAATGATGTTACTATAAAGGAAATAAGCAACAGTTTGAGCCAGGCAGTCAGGGGAGGAAATAACTTCAACCCACCTTGTTGCATAGTCAGTGGTGATCAATAGATACTTCTCTCTCGTTGGAATCAATGGAGGGTAGACGGGCCCTATGAAATCTAGCCCCTGTTACACTTATGTGTTCCTTGAGTAGCTTTGATGTGAACCTTTTCCCTATACATGGGCACTTTTTACTCTAGTGCTGGCTAGAGGTTTTTTCTCCATGTTACCACATACTTGATACTCTCATATGCGATGGTACTTTGTACTTAGGGATATTATTCAGCACTCACTTCAGTTCAGTTCATCGATCAATAGAGAGAGCTATTCCAGCCATCGTCTTCTCTGTGTGTATTGCTGAGTTTATGCTTGTTGTGTCTGCTTCTTGTGTGTCTCTCGCACTTCTCGCATTTGATGAGGTTGTGTCTCTTCTTTTGCAAGAAGAGCAATCTAGAGTGAATAGCAGTGGTTTGATTGAGGGAACACAAGCACTTGCTATCTCACAAAAGGGAAAAAGCAAGTATGGTTCAGCTTTGGGTTCATCAAAACCAAAGCCTCAAGCTTCCTCTTCCACTCATTCCTCTAATGATAGCGATTTGCAAAACAAGAAGAGATGAAAATAATGCGGGAAGGTTGGTCATACTATTGATGAGTGTAGAAAGCTTTCCAAACGCAATGAAAAGAAGAAGGAATCCGGCATGTCTATTGCTGGAAATTCAGCAAATGCAAAGAATGATGAAGCTAACATGGCTCAAGATTTTTGGGCATGTGTTGTTACATGTCATTATGATGCTTCTTTACATTCTAAATGTATGGTTGTGAGTGAGGATGATTCATAGTAACGTATATGGTCCGGTCAAGACTCCATCTTTTGGGAAGCATGTATATTTTGTTACCTTCATTGATGATGCTACTCGCCATACATGGGTGTATCCTATGAAAGCAAAGAATGAGGTATTTTCTTGCTTCAAAGCATTTTTAGATATGGCTGAAAATTTTTCTTCACAAAAGCTTTTGACTCTACGCACGGATCGTGGTGGTGAATACATGTCACATGAGTTTAATGCTTTTCTTCGTGAAAGAGGTATTTCACACCAATGTACGGTGCCATATACACCTCAACAAAATGGTGTTGCTGAGCGTAAAAATAGAACTTTACTTGAAATGGCACGATGTATGGTTAAAGGAAAGCATCTTCCTCATAAGTTTTGGATGGAAGCAGTCATGTGTTCAAATTATGTGTTGAATCGCTCCCCTACAAAAGCATTGAGAGTCATCACTCCTTATGAGGCTTGGAATGGTCATAAGCCTATGGTTAGTCATATGCGTGTGTTTGGTTGTTTGGCATATGCTCTTGTGCCATCACAACAACGTCACAAACTTGATGACAAGGCAAACAAATGTATATTTGTTGGTTATAGTGCTGAAAGTAAGGGATATCGGTTGTACCATCCATTGAAGAACACAATTATTATGAGTCGAGATGTGGTACTTGCTAAAAATTCAGTTTTCCCTCTACTTCAATGCAAAAAACTACCAAAAGTTAGCTCACAAGATGTGTTCGATACACTCACGCCTTTGTTCCAAAATGGTGCGCTTGACTATGGCCATGTAGACTAGCCAACTAAGGTTCAAAGGGATGAAAAACTCTAGCCAAATAGGGCTGAAAATGCAGAGAATTTCGAGCCAAACATGGCTGAAAAAATTTAGCCAAAAATTATGAAAACTATTGGAAATTTCCAGCCACATATGGCTGAACATTTGCCTCAAAATATGGCTGAAACTGAGCATGAAATTCAGCCCACGCATGATGTACATATTGAAGATGTTTTATATAATGAACGCATGTCTATGAAGAGTGCACAATCTATGCCAAAGTGGTTGAAACAAACTTTGCAGGACAACAAATTGAGTGCACCTTTACTTGGTAGAACAAGATCAAGCTCTCACCATGCATGAAGTAATTTTGTGGATTATTCTCTTATTGCTACAACATGTAATGAAGAGCCACTTTCTTTTGAAGATGCATGTGACGATCCACAATGGATGGGTGCTATGCAATCAGAAATGGATTCCATACATAGGAATGGTACTTGGGAGTTATGTGAATTGCCAAAAGGAAAGAATGCCATTGGTACAAAGTGGGTTTACAAGATTAAGAGAAAATCTGATGGTAGCATTGATCGTTACAAAGCTAGATTGGTTGCCAAAGGATATGCACAACAAATGGCATTGACTATGAGGAAACTTTTGCACCTACTTCACGCATGACTACCATTCGTACCGTGGTTGCATTGGCTACCCATGGAGGTTGGAAAGTGCATCAATTGGACATAAAAGCAGCCTTCTTGAATGAAGATTTGCAAGAAGAGGTCTATGTGAAGCACCCTCCTGGATTTGCTATGAAAGGGAAAGAGCATATGGTTTGTAGCTTGCATAAAGCCTTGTATGGTCTCAAGCAAGCTCCACGTGCATGGTATGACAATATACAAAAGCACTTGATTGCTCTTGGCTTCACATGTAGTTCGATTGAAAGCACACTCTATGTACGCAAAAATGGGGCTGATCTTATAGTGCTTGTTCTTTATGTCGATGACATACTCTTGACTGGGTCATGTGATGCAAAACTTGACATTCTTATGGCTGATTTGCAGCATACTTTTGATGTCACTTATCTTAGTCTTTTGAGCTACTATCTTGGCATCCAGTTTATATCCGTTGAGGGGGGAATTGTTATGCATCAAGCAAAGTATGTTGAGAAACTACTTCAGCGTTTTGACTTTGAGGATTGTAAGCCAGTTTCCACACCAGTTGATACAGGATTCAGGTTCTCAATCGAGGATTCGAGTGATGCAGTTGACACTTCTCTTTATCAGCAAGCTGTGGGATGTCTTATATATGCATGCAACACAAGGCCGGATATACAGTATGCAGTTTCCCAGTTGAGTCGATTCATGCATAGCCCTGGCACTAAGCATTGGCAAGCGGTGAAACGTGTGTTTAGATATCTTCAAGGCACTTTGAGCTTAGGTCTCTTTTATGGCAGAGATGTTCAGCCATGCTTGCATGCTTTTACAGATAGTGATTGGGCTGGTTGTTATGATACTCGTGTGTCCACTAGTGGTAATTGCTTTTTCCTTAGAGACTCATGCATATCTTGGTTGAGGAAGAAGCAACCTAGAGTGGGGACATTGAGTTGTGAAGCTGAGTACAGAGAAATTTTCACAGCTACAGTGGAGTGTATATGGCTGAGACGCCTATTGATGGATCTTTGCATGGAGATTGATGCTGCTATGCATATTCTCATAGATAGTCAGAGTGCTTTGGCTATTGCACGAAACCCTGTGTTTCATGCACGGACCAAACATATTGAGGTGCATTATCACTATGTGAGAGAGCACCCTCATGTAGGAGATATTGATTTGGTATATGTGCCTACACAAGATAATGTGGCAGACATATTCACCAAAGCTCTTCCACGAGAAAAGTCTGAAGCTTTTTGCAAAGCTTTAGGCTTGTTACCTTGTGGGGGCTGATCTCTCACTCCCTGTATGTGTTCACATCATTCGCTCTAGGGGGTTTCTTACACTTATGTGTTCCTCTAGTAGCTTTGATGTGAACCTTTTCCCTATACATGGGCACTTTTTACTCTAGTGCTGGCTAGAGGTTTTTTCCCCATGTTACCACATACTTGATAATCTCATATGTGGTGGTACTTTCTACTTAGGGGTATTATTCAGCACTTACTTCAGTTCAGTTCATCGATCAATAGAGAGAGCTATTCCAGCCATCGTCTTCTCCGTGTGTATTGTTGCGTTTGTGCTCGTTGTGTGTGCTTCTTGTGTGTCTCTCGCACTTCTACACACACACAATAGCCCCCACTTCTCAAATGGTTGCCAAGAAGTGAAATAATCAAGGGGTTGTGCGTCTACTTTGTTGGCTTGGGTCCACACCTCTGACAAACATCACATGATTTTCCCCATTCCTTTGCATCTTTGAATAATGTAGGCCACCATAAGCCAGCATCAAGGATCCTATGACTCAAATGTGTCCTGGAAGGTGCCCACCACATGTTCCGTCATGTGCAAATTTAAGGATTTCCCTCACTTTGTCTTCTTCCATGCACTTTCTAAGCCTGTTATCTTTTCCCTGTCTATATAATTTTCCCTTAGTGAGGGTAAAAGGTCTCCTTTTGATTAGGAGTTTTTTTCCTTGCACAACACGCCCTCTCTCGATACAATCCAATTTCGATAAAATTCTTGATGTCATCATACCAACCTTGTGCTTGTATGGCGAACAAATTAGCATGTCAAAAATCATTATTTACTCCAATCACTTCATCCATCATGTTGATCTTGGATAGGTGGTGTAACATGACATTTTCTTTACCTCGTCTATGGACTATAGAAAAATCAAATTCCTAGAACAAAAGTAGCCACCTCTATATCCTCCTAGTCGCTTGTGGCTTCTTCAATAAGTACCTGAGTGGTTGATGATTAGTGATGATAACAAATTTCACACCTAACAAATAATGATGAAAGTTGTGTACAACGAAAACCATTGCTAGGGCCTCCCTTTCTATGGTGCTATAATTTTTTTTCAGCCTTAGTCAAATTCGACTAGCATATTGAATATGTCTATCAAGTTTGTATTCTTCACTGTGTTGAGCCAAATTAGCATCCACTGAATATGCACTCACATCAACATGTACATGAAAAGGTCTTGAACAATCTGGTGTGATAAGAATTGGTGAAGCCAACAATTTGGATCTTAATGTCTGATAAGCGTTCTCTTCTTCTTCTTCCCGTTTAAAGGGTACTTCTTTACCTGTAAGCCTAGCCATTGGATTGGCTATCCCTACAAACATTTTAATAAATCTTCTATGGTACCCAGTATGCCGCAAGAAGCTTTGAATCTCTGTAGGACATTTGCGTTTAGGTAATTTTAGTATAGAAATAATTTTATCAGGATCCGGAGCCATACCTTTAGCAGACACCACATGTCCCAAGAGGGTTCCTTCTGTCACGAGGAAATGATATATATATTTGGGTTAAGCTTTAGTCTATTTTTCCTACATCTTTTAAAAACATTGTACACCTATCTCAAGTGATGGTCCAAACAATCCAAAGGGGTCTTTTTGTGAGATTTTGAAAATGAAGAAAAGTCATTCATGAAAATTCTGAGTGTTTCTAGCAATAAGGGTCCAAAAATGAGGTTGACAATCCTACTAAAGGTGGTTGGAGCATTTCGGAGTCCAAATGGCATTTTTACATACACATATGTTCCCCAAGGTGTGATGAAAGCAGTCTTTTGACAATCCTTTGGGTGGGTGGATATTTGATTATAGCCACTAAAGCTGTCCATAAAGTTATATAATGTGTGTCCCGCCACCTCTTCAATGACTTGCTCTACAAAAGGCATGGGGAGTCCATCTGGAATGGTCACCTTTTTGAGTGCACTAAAGTCAACACAAATCTTGATTTTGTTGGTATGCTTCTTTGGTACTATGACCATTGGTGAAAGCCATTCTCATTGTTCCACACGAATGATGACTCTTGAATCCTCCATCTTCTGTATTTCCTTATAAACAACTTCAGCATATTTTGGGTTTAGTATATAACTCTTTCCTCTTATTGGTTTGGCTCTATCAACAAGAGGGATTCTGTGCTCTCCATAATTGGAAGACACACCTTCTCAATCTTTATAATGCCACGCAAAAAGATCTGCATAGTGTGTCAAGAAAGATTTTACCTTCTCAAGCAGCTCTGAATGGCTCCAAAACCAAGTGGCCATCAAAACTCCATGATCATTTTCTTGAGTGCCTAATTGTACTTTTTTGATTGGGTTTCTATCTACCATGGAATCTACCTGCTCATCTCCAACGTTGTTTTCTTCAAATAGCTTTTCCTTGTCTTTAACTTTAGTAACTTCCTTGTCTATTGTTGTTGCATCCTCCTCCAGATTGTGCTTGAGGGGTGTCCTCCTCTCCCTTCTCTGGTCTGCGATGGGTTCTCCCACTCCATCAACCTGAACTTTATCCTCATTTCATCATAACATTCATTTGCGCAAGAATTATTTAGAGAAACTCTAACAAGAAGAAGGGTTGCTTGCTTGCAACCAACTAAGAATGTCTTCTTCCTTCTCAAAATCTAGTTGTGGTTGGTCCTCCATTTCTTGTTCCATGCAAATCCCAAGTGATTGCATCATGCTGGTGTTCCCTTGATGATTTGGGCCCTCCTCTAAATGTATCTGTGTAAGTTCGTGCCCTTTACAGTGGCTCCTTCTACTGCTCCATGATTATTTACTCAGACCATTTGGAGATGGGGCCCATATGTAGATGCTTTGTTTTGTGGGCAACAATTTGTATAATGATCCTTGGCATCTGGGCAATTCCTCCAAGGGGAGCATTTTCTGGCAGGCTGCATTTACTTTGATAATGGCCACACTTTTCACACCTGAAATAGATAATTGGCCTTCTTGGACCATTTCCATAATTACCTTTAGGTCTTTGATTGTAGTTATTAGCTTGGCTTGGAGCTACCGCCATTACATTGGTTGAGAATTGAGCACCTCCTTGTGCCCAATAAGGTTGTGCAGGCATCCCTCTTCATGGACATTCATGACCCTGCTTAGTGCACATGGTAGAGCATAGCACACTTTTGATGCCATCCCCTTTGAGTTCTTGCAACTCTTATCAAAGCTGAGCTACTTCTTCTGCTCGGGTTCCTCAAATTTTCTAATTCCTCTATGATTATCTCTATGGTGTTCCCATGCTGGAACTGAGTTTTGAATTCCTCTTTCATTAAATCCCACATGGTGAAATGGTTTTCAGCAAAGTCGTTGAACCATTTATCTGCTAGTCCTTGTAATGTGGCAGGGAAGAGGATCAAAAAGGCATCCACTCTTCCCATCAAACCTCTTGTTTTACCTAATGCTAAGAATCTCCTAATGTGTGCATCCGGATCTTTTTGAGCTAAACCTTTGAAAGATGGAAATTTTTTTATCCAATCTAGAAAGTAAAGTTTCCAAATCTACCTGGGTTGCCATATTCTTGACTGATGATGTTAACGACAGTGGACTAGAGGATCTTCTAACAACCTTCCTTCTTGTTTCTTTGCAAGTGACCCGCAATGTTTGAGATCGGGTTACGGTCATGAGCTGTTCATTATCCTCTTAGGCTAGGATAATTAATAAGAAGGTTTTCCTCTTAACCCAATGAAGTAGTATTGTCGACACTTGAATAATTCTTCTCCACACTGCAATATTTCTTCTCCTATGCTCAAATCTCCTTGTGGTCCCACTGTATGTGCCAAAATTTGTTGGGAGATTCTTTTGCAAAAAGGGATTCGAGTGTTTGTAGGAGATGGGAGAAAGATATAGACACTGGAAGCTTTTGTAGATTGATTCTAAGGAGGAAAGTACAATGGTGATGTACAATACAACCCAAATGCTTTCTGTGCAAAAAACCTAAAGAGTGAACAATCAAAAAGTACAAAATACACAAGCTTCTTGTCGCTACCAAACGTCTCTACACCATACCTCCACCTTCTCCAAGCTTGCACTTATGCACACCTTGCACTCAAGCTTCACTATGGGGAGGGATGGACACCTTTTGTCCACGTGTGCACAACTTCAATGGGACCTTAGGACCTATGGTTGTATGCTTAGCACTTCTCTGCACACTTCTTAGACACTCTTCATGCACACCTTGTGCTTCACTTCTCTGCATCACACACACTCTGTCTCTTGCACTTCTCTTGCTTAGTCTACACTAAGCTCACCTTGCTTAGTCTTCAAAGAATAATGCCTTGCCTTAATTTGAGTGTCGGTTCACGTACGCTCCTAACTGCTAGAGTATCTTGGTGCTCACTTTGATGTCCCAAGATTGTCTCCAAAAGTGGGCAGCCAACGAATCCCTGTTTTGTCGTGTAGTGAGTTTAGATTAAAACAAAAATTTTAATTGGGGGGCCATACTTTCACTTCTACGTATGCTGCCACTTCACATACCTTCATATTTTTCCTTTTAATTCTTCAAATGTGCACCTAAGAGAGGGTTCACTTGAACCTTCTAAAGCACTTTAAAACACTTTGAACCTTAGAGAACTACAAAAATACCTCTCCAACGTGCAACCAACTTTCTACAGTTTCACCCTTTGTGAATAATCAATTGTGCACTAATTGGGCACCTTGGCACCCGACTTTGAATGCTTTGACTTCACCAATGTTGATCTTTGACTTTGAAAATGTTGACCTTGATTGATTTGACTTTGGCCTTTTGACTTTTACTATAGTTGACTTTGACTATAGTTCACTTTGACTATAGTTCACTTTGACTATAGTTGACTTTGAACAATATGACTTTGATGGGCTCAACATAAGTAATTGTAAAAACTCTTTGTCTTTCATGCACGATAAGATGTTTGTCTTGGAAAACAACAGGATTGAAAGAAAATGGATCACTTATAAGGGTGAAGAGAAAATTGTTAATCTTCTTACTAAATCTTTTTATGATGCTTGTCACTAGTCGAATCCTAGGTTCTTCTATAAAATGCTTGTCAATAGAACTAGGGAACTCATATGTTGGGAATTACAATAGTTACGTTTCTTCACTATTTCACGTCATCTTTTTTGTATTGGGTACACTTCCTTTTAGGAATAATTGTTTTTTTCTTATACTATTGTTTTATGTCTCTCAGATACTAAAAGATAATAGTAACTCACCATTCCATCCTATACCATTTCATATCTTGTGCTTAAAATCCCTTCAAATTTCATGTTGAACGTTTCCACGACCACATGTCTTTATCAATTTTGACTACATAGTTAATATCTACTTGGAAAGCATATTTGAATGGATTATGCACTACTTGATGAATAATTGTTATAAAATGACTTCTTACCTTCATAATTAATGCATTCCCTATATGGTTTTATGAATCAATCTACCTTGAAAAGAAAAAAGGTCTTAGTTTGCAATGCATGGTGAAAATTTATAAACTTACATTCATTTCGAGAATGCTCAACCTCATCTTTTGTTCATTGCACATGCAAGGATGGTTTTGGAACATGAGAATAATTTGATTGTTTTACACTCTGGGTAGTCATTTCACTTGTTAACATGTCATCCATACCATCGGAGTCAGCCATTGGACCTTCGTCATTTTGACTTTTTATTTTCCTCTTTTGGAGGTCTTTTATCTCCATCTCCTCCAAACCATGACAAGAGTCAGAAATAGTTCTTTTTTTTGCCTCAAATCTCTTTATGACCTTTTTATTAGTTTCCCAATCTTTCATAATGCTAGAGGTCGGTTTGGTGTTAAAGATGAGGCAAAAGCTCATCTCATAGCAAAGACGCCATTTCATATGTACAACTTCCAAAACCAAAGACACTATTTCATATCTAATAGAAAGCCTATAATAATTTGAGACCTTCTTGAATTTCTTTTAGAATTTCCTCATCAAATCTAGAAGTAGAAGCTGACGTCATGTGGCTGCGTTTTGCAAATTCACACGATAACACCATCTTGTGTTCATTACATAGACAAAATGCTCCCACTTTTATTGACTTATGAAAGCCTAAGCATCTTCCCATGTTGTTCAAGATGAAAAGATCTTTTGGTTCTTTTTTTTTTGGAAAGGAAATTTGGCAATAGCTTACTGTCCCAAATTTTAATTAATAGAAAGAACCATTTTACAAGTGAATGGGCCTAGCACCCATGGGAACCCCAAATCCCACAAAATAGGGGTCCCTTTTAACTTGCTAGAAGACATTCCAATGAATGTTGATAACCATTTCATCCCCCTCATGGGGGGCCCACTTTCTTCTAATCTTGTTACTC
>CM035425.1:54440382-54567882 GCA_020310875.1 Ceratopteris richardii
CTCTCTCTCTCTCTCTCTCTCTCTCTCTCTCTCTCCCCTCCAACCCCCGCTTATCTCCACCAGCCCTGCCCCTCACCACACCACCCTCCCCCTCCACAGCCCCCCGAGTCCCCCTCCCTCCTCCGCAGCCCCAACGCATCCCCATCTTGACATTGACTTTCAAGAGTAGATTTTCCAAATCTCTTATCATGCCCCCACTCTTCTTCCCTCCATTTTCATCCTCTCTTTGAAGATATCTCTTCGTGATGCCGCTGGGTTGCCTCATACTTTGAAAATATGGCCAATCCATACTTGTTGCAACCACGGAACTGGAAGGTTTTTGATCATCACCTACTGATGGATGAGAAACATCTAACCCAATGATTATCGATGGGACTTCAGAACTAAGTGGAAGCCTCTGATTCTTTTCATCCAGAAGTTAGAGGCTCATCTCATAGATGTTTGAATTTGCCAATATATAAGAGACACCCACATATGTTATGTTGGCATTTTTCTTGTGATGCTGAGGGGAATATGCAAATCTTGAAAGCTAGCAGATGACAACACTAATTGAGGGTTGTTGGATGCTTATGAAGAAGTCAGGAACTACTATATGTGAGTTGAAGCGTCACCATTCATCAAAGGTAAGGGTCACAAGCTAGTATAGAAAATTATGTAAGGAAATTGCTGCTTAGGATCATTCAAATATCACGAGCGGCACAACAGTGGTAAAAGTGAAAGTGGAGTAATGACCATTGCCACCAACCATTCATAACGACTGCCTATTTTTGAGGAACCAATTCAAGATTGGTGGAAAATTTAATTTACCCCTCCAATTTCGGGCAATCAACCGGCGCATGATCAGTGGACATGAGGAATCGGCAAAGGCCCTCTTGGCCTATTGAAGCCGAACTAAGGAGTGATTGGTCTTCCTTCATTGTCAGTTGTGATTAATATTTTCTTAAATATTTGCAACTCTGTGCAATCATTGATTTCTGCCTACTCACAGAAGTGTTAAAGGGTATATTTCCCTAAGGAGAACCTCCCTTGAGTAGGTGAAGTATTGGAGTGCTTGCTGCATGCTTCTGTTAAAAGTAGATACCCGAGTACCTCCTCTATAGTTTCGCACGCCCGGTGGGACCCTTGCATTTTTGTGAGAGGCCTTGAGGATAGTAAAGAGTCCTCTTTTTCAATATTTTACCTTATTGAAATTGCAAATAGATACATGACCCATACACGATCAGATAAGGAGCCTCTTCGTGTACGAAGGAGCCTTAACAAGTCAGTTATATCTTCGACTAGTGAGCCTACCTCCCCTCTACCCTCCTTGAATTCATCTATTGATTTGGGGGCGACACCATTGTCAAAGAAGAAGCATAGGAGAACCTTAGATTTCTCCTCAGATACGTCAAAGGAAACACCAGTGCAAACGGAGCATCTCTCTCATTTACTCTCTAGACTCAATATCAATTTCCCTACCTTCAAGGGAGAAGCTTATGAGGATGCGGATGATCATGTGAGGAGATTCATCTCCTTATGCCGTGGATGAGGTTTGTAGAATAGAGAGGATGCAATGCTGGTACTCTTCCCATCCACATTGGAAGGCCTTGCTGACAAATGGTACAGTCAATATGCATATGGCCATTTTGCTACGTGGGAGGCTCTGAAGACAGCATTCTCACAGACATTTTGACCTAGTGACTCCTCAGAAAGAGCTCTAGACGAGCTCGAGAATCTAAGGCTAAGATCAGGTGAATCCCTTCATGAACTTCACACTAGAACAAAAGCACTTCTTGCAGGTCTGCCACATGCTCCAGGTGACTTCTTGGTTAAAAAATGAATAGAAAAAGCTCTACCTGGGTCATCCCAGCAGAAGCTACGTGAGTCTCTTAGATTGGATGCAACCCTCAATGATTTTTTTGTAGCAGCATCATGCATTGAAGAAGCTAGGCAACATTTTGAAGGGGATACACAATCGAATTATGCTGCAGAACTAGAGGCAACTGAGGAAGGAACTGGAGGCGTTGAGAATGCAACAAAATCAACAAGAAGAGAAGGTCTTGCCACCACTGCGTCGCACTGATGATGAAGTAGCCCAGCTTCGCGGTGAGTTAGAAGATTTGCGGACCACTCAGGATATAAGAAGGCAGATTTGGTGTATAATATGTAGCAACAATGGACATTCCAATGCTAATTGCCCTAATAAGGTAAGCTCTCAATTTTGTGGAAAGGATGGTCATGAAGCTAGAGACTGTTACTACCTCAAGGGTACACAACAACGAAGTAACCCTCAAGCTTTGGATTCATATTATGCTAGTACTTCAAATGCACCTAATAGAGAGGAAAATCGTATGACAAAGCCTAGATATAATAGACCATTGATGTGTTATCGCTGTGGTGAGTATGGCCATATGCAAAATAGGTGTTCCCTTCCAGAAGATGCACCTCCTTGTCAACATTGTCCAGAGGCCAAGGATCATTATACCAACGACTCCCCAAGAAGCCGTCCTACTCCAATCCACATGATTGCAGTCTCTCCACAAGAAGAAGGTATGACCACTCAGTCTTATGTTGTTTCATCCTCTGCAATACCCATGATGACTAGATCCAGACAAGCACTAGCAATCCATAGAGAGGAACAAGAAGTGTTACAAGGCTGACGGAGCGAGACAACCGCAACCGCAAAAGAAGGATAAACAAGAATTGTGGCTGAAATGACGGAGATGCAGGAAATTACGCAAGAGTCGGTAGATGAAGAATGCGAAAGCAATAAAAAGCAGAAGACAGAAAGAGAGAAAGGTCCTCGCTTCGCTAGACTGGTGGAGCAGAATTTACTGTGTTAAACAGAATCTTGGAGTGATAGTTAACAGGAATTTATTTGAGAGAGACAGAAGGTTAGATACGTCAAGAGAGAATAAGAAGATTGGCAATTTTTCCAGAAGAAGTCTCTGTTCTGTTGAGTACTGTAGTGAGTAGGGTTGATCACATCGCGAACGGAAGTGTTTGGAAATTGCAAGCATCACATTTATTCTGTTGTTTGCTATAGTGAATCAATTTGGGAGATTGCGAGTATCATATTTTAAGACTATGTATGAGATATTGATGATGAGTTCTGTTCCATTCTATCCATATTTAATTATTCTGCCATTCTTTTGGTTGAACTGATTCCCATTCGGTAGTCTTGTGTTGTGAGTCTATTTGATGATTAGTTATATACGATTCTGTATCTCTCGGCTGAGAGATTGTGTGTTTGCTGTCCTGCGTGAGACTGTGTAAGAACAAAGTTTAGTATTTTTTTCGGTTAAGTGACCAGGTTATATATAATAATCGGCGATCACTGAGTATTCGACAAGGATCTGTGTGTAGAGAGAAGTTAATTACGGTAGAAATCTGTGACTCAAGTCAGTATACGCAAAATTTGAAGTAATCTCGATCCAAGTTGTCTGTGTATTTTTTTTGTCCGGTGTGTTTACTTGTCACATGGAATCGTCTTATTGAGAAGTATTTAATTATTGAGAAGAGCGTATTCTCGTAGTTTTAAGTTACGGCAGGACCACTGTGTTACTACCATAGCATATTCAGTCCGACATTCTAACACTCATCGTGCCGAAGAGTAGTCAGTATTCAAACTCACTCACTGTGTTAAGACGTGAAGGAATACTTGCGATTGTGTAAAGGATTGGGAAAATAGTACAGGGCCTCTGTCTAACAGACCCCTACCACTCCCAAGAACCGGAGGACCCGATAATACTCGTCCGAAAGTTGGATTGAAGTATTATCGTTTAACATTGGCGATCCTACTGGGGATGTGGCATTGAGATTGCCTGGTATTTTGTTCAAACTAAATTTTGTTGGAAGAACAGTAGCAACAGAATCAGATACTGTTTGTTCGTAATACTATATGATTAGTACGGAAATGCCACATGCCGATTACTCGATCAGGTGAAAAGTATCCCAAGAATCATCAGTTAGGGGTATTAAGAATAACTTTGGGAGGTACTAGTGCAATTAGACCTGACCCAGTTGTCGAAAAAGTGACAAACGATAACACTGATTCCGGTGAAATTACGGTAGAACGTAGTACATCTCTAGAATTGCCTGGTATTACTACGGTGCAGACTGTCGAAAATACAGCAATTTTGGAACCTACCAAGACGCAGTTGGAATCTAGTCTAAAAGTTTTTGGAATAGATTCAGATACGATTAGAAACACTTTAGGGAAGGAAATTAATACAGGCGAATCTACGCTGTATCCAGTCACAATTTTGAATCCTTCCGGTGTAATTTCGGTAAGAAAAACACAGTTTTTCGGTGACGATTCAGCACTTTCGGCTGAATCTTCAGCTCAACTACAACGTTTGAAAGCAAGTCCTCCTACTTTGGATATCAAGGAAGAAGGAAGACTATTTGAAACAGAAATTCGCAATATAGTAAGTAAGCTAGTTGCACCGGAAAGTGTGCCATTTGGCGAAACAAATTCCGGTAGTTCTGAAACTCAAACCAGAAATACAGAAGGAGTGTATAATACATTTACGATGAATGAACAACCGCAACGACAATTAGGTCAACCCAGATTGGCTCCAATGCGAGTAACATACACAAAGTTTAGTGGGTTTCCAGGAGATGATCCAGATGCTCACGTACGCACCTTCGAAATCAGTTACGCTGTCCTCAACCATCCACCGGATCCGGCATACAAAGCAATTGTTTTTCAATCCACACTTGTGAATGAAGCAGCAAGATGGCTTACTGAATATGATATTAATCATTTCGGTACTTATGAAGCAGTACGAGACGCTTTTCTGCAGCGATTCAGGCTGAAAAAGAATCCTGTAGAGATCTTTGAGTATTTACAGAACAATAGACAAAAACCAAATCAAACTGTACAAGAGTATGCTACCCTTTTCAGAACTCATTTAAGATAGTTACCCCAGGCCCATGCTAATTTACCAGACGATGTTATTACACAGTGGTTTATCAATGGCTTGCTTCCTCAACTTAGGCAAATCATGATTATAAGATGTGTAGGAGCCATGACCCTCGATGCAGTGATAGCAATGACCCTTTAGCTGGAAAACAAAGTTGGTGGATTTTAAGAGGATTTGGAATGGATTAAAACAAACAAACATATAGCTGAAGATATAACTAGGCAAGTATATTGCACTACCTGCAAGAATTCAGGACATACTAGTGCCTAGTGTGCGTTAAATCAGACCTATTGCGCCATCTGTAACATTGTGGGACATACCACTGAGAATTGTGCATACAATGCTAGAAGACAAGGGGTAGCAACAGTTAATGCAATTATTCAGGAACAAGGGCAGTCATCCAATCAATATGTACCCCCACATTTGAGACATAATCAACAACAAGGGTATCGACATTATCGAGGACAGAGGAACAACAACTATAACACACCGCGCTGGCAGAATGGACCACCACCGGAAAATCAAAATTTACCACCACCTCGATGTCATTTCTGTGGACAATTGGGCCATATTAGAAGATTCTGTAGAGATGCAGCGGAATATGATCAAAGGAAAAAGGAACGTCAAAACCCAATGGCCAATGTGGTAACAATCACACCTGTAGAGACGCAGGCAGCAGCAGTTCAAACTCGTTCCGGTAAACAATTGCAACCAGCAGCAGAATTATTTGAACCAGGGATACGTGAACAACACATAATGTATCATAAGGCTAGCTAGTGGACTACCGTAGAACCACCTGTTTTTCCAGAACCTACTCCAGTAATCCAGTCCTCGGATACGACACAAGCTCGTGCTGACAATACAGAAGCACGTACCTCATCTACAGTAGAATTACCATCTTCAGACCAAGCTTCATCCTCAACAGTTAAGGAAGATGCAAATCAATTGCAACCAGCTTGGGATATATTGTCAAAAGCATCCATCACATTGCCTTTCGGGCAATTACTGGCATTAGTACCAGGAATACGCCAACAATTTCAACAACAGTCTACTACAAAATCTGCTTGCATTCCGGCTACCGCAACAGTACAACCAGAGCCAGACTCTACGGTAGATCACTCAGTTCCTCTGATTACGGTATGGTTTCATAAACATCAAATTCCACAAGTTTTAATTGATGGGGGGTCTGGCGTGAATATTGCAACTGCGTCACTTTGTAAGAAGTTAGGATGGACTAAGATAGAACCAGTTCAATTCTTTGTTAGGATGGCTGATCAATCTAGAGTTCATCCAGTAGGACTGGTCGGAGATATACCCATAACTGTCCAAGACAACATTCAAGATGACTTTTGTTGTTTTAGAATTGTCGGAATCCACCCTAGACTACAATCTACTTTTCGGACGTCCTTGGTTAAAACAAGCCAAGGTAATTCAAGACTGGTCAGCCCAGGAACTTACGTTCAAAGATAAAAATCGCAAATGTGTTGTAAAATTAGATACTATACAACCCTGTGAGTTACATGCTCGACCATATTTTGCCGAACCAGTCCATATGTTAGATGGATTGTCGGATGACGAAGAAGAAGAATTTCTGAAGAATAATGTTGATTTGATGACAGTAGGAACTATTGATCTACAGTCTGTGGTAGATACCTGGAATGCTTCAGTATGTACAGTAATACCCATTGCCGAAGAAATTAAGGAGGAAGATACCATTTCGATTCAAGGTAATGAACTACAACAACTTCTCGAACCATCAGCTAATACAGAGAAATATCAACAATTTTATGTTCCAGAAGACCAGTTAATTACTTATAATCTTGGAGATGAAGACCACCCTCGTCCTGTAAAGATAAAGCAAAACTTACCTGAAGCCTTTCAAGCAGAATTAATCAAGTTACTCCAAGAATTTACTGACGTCTTTGCATGGGATTATAGAGACATGAAGGGCTTGGATCCTCGTATCTATCAACACAGAGTTATGCTAAAACCAGAAGCAAAATCGATAAGGCAAACCAGTTACCGGATGAACCCACATTATGCATCACAGATAAAGGCTGAACTTGATAGGTTATTAAAAGTGGGATTCATAGTACCAATAGAACATGCGGAATGGATTTCACCGATTGTAATTGTACCAAAGAAAAACAAGCAATTGAGAATTTGCGTAGACTATCGGAAATTAAATGCTGCAACAATACCGGATCCTTTTCCGATTCCTTTTTTGGATACTATGCTTGACAAAGTAGCAGGTCATGAGATGTATTCATTTCTAGATGGATACAGTGGGTATAACCAAGTAAGAATGGCTGAAGAGGATATACCAAAAACTGCATTTATTACAAATTGGGGTGTCTTTGCTTGTACAGTAATGTGGTTTGGATTGAGGAATGCGCCAAGCACATTTCAAAGATGTATGCAGGAGATATTTTCTCCTTATCTCACCTCATTCATGCAAGTATACCTTGACGATTTTTCAATTTTCGGTAAAATGATCGCACATCTAGTACATTTAAGATGTTGCTTTCAGAGATGCAGAGAATATAGATTGTGTTTAAACCCAAACAAATCTGTGTTTGCGGTTTCATGTGGTAAGTTACTTGGTCACATCATATCAGCACAGGGTATTCAAGTTGATCCTAATAAAATTTCAGCAGTATTAGAAGCTCCGGTGCCTAATTCACCTATGGAAGTAATGCGATTTATGGGACAAGTGAGGTGGCATGGAAGGCATTTACGGTGGCTTGCTCATGTGGCAATACCACTGAACAAATTAATTTCCAAGACTCCAAGGCAATTCGAATGGACTCAGGAATGTCAGATAGCATTTGATCGACTGAAATAGTTATTAACACAGGTTCCCATTTTACAGCCACCTGATTGGGATCACCCATTTCACGTATTTGTTGATGCATCTGATATAGCAATAGGAAGTGTACTAATGCAACAAACAGATAAATGGTTTAGACCAGTATACTATGCTAGTAGAAGATTAGCACCTGCAGAGAAGAACTACTCGGTAACTGAGAGGGAATGCTTAGGACTAGTGTATTCGGTAAAAAAAATTCAGACATTATTTGTTGGGCCGAAAATTTACATTTCATGTCGATCACGCTGCACTTGTTTACTTGGTTCGACAGCAACATATAGGTGGCCGCCTAGCACGATGGGTTCTACTATTGCAGGAATTCGACTATGATGTCATTCATCGGCCAGGTAGTTCACATGCCTTAGCAGACTTTTTGTCACGCTTAGATTCAGGTGAACCTCCGGTTGGTATAAATGATACAACGCCAGCTATTTATACTTCAGAACCAACTACTGAGGAATTGTCAAATCAACCAGCACCAACTACGTATTATGATCAGTTATTGACCTTCCTTTCAAATGGATGTCTACCTTCTGAAGTCCCCACAGCTACACGCCAAAAAATTGAAGGTTTTAGTCGACGATTCCGGTTAGTTGCTGGAGAACTTTATTATGCAGATTATATAGGAACCTTACTACGGTGTGTTCCTACACACGAAGTAAATTCAGTCATCAATTTAGCTCACTCAAGTCCAACAGGAGGACATTTTGCAGCAGATCTTACTCACCGAAAAATTCTGCAAAGTGGACTTTGGTGGCCAACTATGTACAGAGATATATTGGAATTTATCAAAACTTGTGATAGCTGTCAAAGAACTGGACAACCACTACAACGCCATTACTTTCCACTTCATCCAGTACTTCCTTTAGAACCATTTCAGAAATGGGGTCTTGATTTCATTGGTCCAATCACACCTCCCGCGGTATTCAGTAATAACAGGTATATATTGACTTGCACAGATTACGCAACCAGGTGGGCAGAAGCATGGCCTTTACGGTCGGCTACAGTAGTTGAAGTAGCGAAATGTCTATTAACAGATGTCTTTCCAAGATTTGGATTGACACTAGAGCTTGTTTCAGATCAGGGCACCCATTTTATGAACAATTTGATGAAAGCATTAACACAGTCATTCCAGATCAGTCATAAATTCAGCTCACCATATTATCCTCGTGCAAATGGATTGCCAGAAAGTACCAACAAATCTTTGCTGAATATGCTTCAGAAATTGACTAGAGAAACACCGGAAAGATGGGATCAGTTGCTACCTGCAGTCTTATGGGCCTATCGCACTACATATAAGGTAACCACCGGCTTGACACCATTCAAGATAGCCTATGGACTAGAAGCAATAGCTCCGATGGAAATTGTAATACCAAGTTTAAGAGTAGCAATGTCTCAGAAGCTTTTACCCGAAGAGTCATTGGTATTTCGGTTGGAAACACTTAGAGAATTAGATGAGCACCGATGGCTCAGTTTCTTAACTATGAAAGAAATCCAATTAAGACAGGCCAGGACACATGACCGAAATTTAAAGACTCCAGTATTTTCGGTAGGACAGCTTGTTCTTTTTTACAATGCGAAGTCCAATAGATCAGCAGGAAAATTCAAGCTACGTTGGTTCGGTCCATTTAAGATTTCAGAACAAGTTGGTCCAGCTACTTTTCGATTGACTACATTGACTGGACAACCACTTCCAAAAGCGATAAACGGTTCTAAGCTACGCCCGTATCAAGTAACGTCACCTCGGCAATAACAAGGGTACACAGCGTACCGCAAATTTCTTAATTTTCTTTTTGTCTTTTAATTCCTTTTTGTTTTAATTCGGTGTAATCAATAAAGTAAGTGTAATCGTCGTACTTTAATATCTATTTATGTCCAACCGCCCGCTCCTTTTTTCTCTCTTTGCATGCATGCACGCCAGATATAGACATCACTGCCCGTTTTGTGTAATTAGTACCGTTTAAAATATTCTCTGTACAAATTTCTTATATAACTCACTTAAACTCGCCGGATAGGTAATATAGTCTTTTGCGATCACGGCTATATTTTTTGAATACTCGTGTTCTGTGTCTTGTATCTGTGCGTAATGGAATCCCTAGCAAACTATACAGCTTTTGCCGATGGTATCCCTGCTGAAGTAGGAAATTACCTGCATGTACGAGGATTGGGTAATTTCGCCGAGCTACCCTGGCACTCAGTCGAAGCTCACCCCTTCTTCGCACAGATTATTTCTGCTATCGCTCGAGTATCTCCCACCGAAAAACAATGGGTTTTCCTTTCCTTACCTTCTAGAACTGTGATCACATTCCAAGCATTTGCAGAAGTATACCATTTGACTCCACAAGGCCGCGAGAATCTCCCCATGATTTCGGTAACCCGAATGGAAGAATTGTTCCCTTGTTATTCATCTAATGAATACGCCATTCTCTGCCGACCAGAACCCGAAAGAACTGCATTACAATTCCTAGTTGCTATACTCAATTTTCAGAAACGTACCTATGGTATCTCTCGACCATTTTATTCTGCCATCGATATAGCTGCCCGAGAACCTGTTAACTTTGCGTCGTTTTTCTTTCAACGTATTCATAAGGAGTGCGTCTCAATTATGAAGCAAGTTAACAAAGGTAAAACCCCGAGGTCTCGACTGCCACACATTCTGTCATTTCTGTTTCCAACTATAATGCAAGCACAACCACCACCAAGAGGACCAGTACTACAAATTGAAGAATCAGTGCAACCTTTAGATGAAGACGAAGAAGATGAAGAAGAGATTAATCAGTTATTCAGAAGTAAACGAATCAGAATCAGTTCTTCTGAAAGTAAGATAGCAGGTTCAATCGGACAAGACGAAGAAGTGCAACAGGAGGTCGATCAGCATTCAGGTGGAGTAACACAAAAGGAAGCCGAACAACAGCAAGAAGTACAACACGAAAAACAAGACAAAGCAGTAGAGAATGAAGCTGATCAGCAAGACAAGGAAGCAGAAACAGAGGCCAAGCATCAAGAGGAAGAGAGGTTCCATGATACAAATACGTCGATGCACCAGGAATCATCAGCGTATTCATTAGCATCTGAGCATCTACAAACGCAGAAGCAAACTGAAACGGAAGCAATGTCAACTGATAAAGTCTGTCAACAGCAGCAGCAAGAGAACCAACAAATCCATGAACATCAACCTACTAATCATGCACTGGATAAGCTCCTGAAGGCAGCAAAAACAACAGATGTCGGCTTCTCAGCAAATGAACAACAGGATGCAAATAAGGTAATTAGCTCTAACGCAGCTCGTCCCATTTTACCACCGCAACATGAAGCACATCCCATCCAAGACCACCCCGACGATACATCATCATCTTCCCCTAACTACTCACCACCGAATTCTCACCAATTACGCACCGATACGTTTGCCCAACCACGACAACTTCCACAAACACAATCTGTTCAGGTATTTTCCGAATTAGCATAAATTGGACAGTTTCTTATTAACCTCTCCCAGCAATTACCTGCTCAGATGAGAGCTGATACAGACAATATTTACAAGGAGTTGCAGCATAAAATAGAAATACTGGAAGCCGATATCACTCCGCTTCAAGAAGAAGAGGATTCAACAGCACAGAGGGTACTTTGATTCCATAGATGAAGCGCTTAAAGCACATGATCAAGAGGGTGGGTCCAACATATAAGAAAGCGGGACTTCATAAAGAGGCAACTAGACCAGCTATACGAGTTTGAGGAAGTTCTGGAGAAAGAGAGGACCTATCACGTACAGTGACACATTCGGGATTGAAAGATATTTGCTTAATCACCAGCAGGATATTGGCATTATGAACGTTTAGCCAGAGCCCTTCTGGATGCATGTAAAGAAAGAAAACAGTGGGATAGCCCAGGCAAAAGGATATCACCAACAGTATTGCACTTGCGGGTTCGAGTCCACCGTGCGTGCCAGTGTTACAAGGCTGACGGAGCGAGACAACCGCAACCGCAGAAGAAGGATAAACAAGAATTGTGGCTGAAATGACGGAGATGCAGGAAATTACGCAAGAGTCGGTAGATGAAGAATGCGAAAGCAATAAAAAGCAGAAGACAGAAAGAGAGAAAGGTCGTCGCTTCGCTAGACTGGTGGAGCAGAATTTACTGTGTTAAACAGAATCTTGGAGTGATAGTTAACAGGAATTTATTTGAGAGAGACAGAAGGTTAGATACGTCAAGAGAGAATAAGAAGATCGGCAGTTTTTCCAGAAGAAGTCTCTGTTCTGTTGAGTACTGTAGTGAGTAGGGTTGATCACATCGCGAACGGAAGTGTTTGGAAATTGCAAGCATCACATTTATTCTGTTGTTTGCTATAGTGAATCAATTTGGGAGATTGCGAGTATCATATTTTTAGACTATGTATGAGATATTGATGATGAGTTCTGTTCCATTCTATCCATATTTAATTATTCTGCCATTCTTTTGGTTGAACCGATTCCCATTCGGTAGTCTTGTGTTGTGAGTCTATTTGATGATTAGTTATATACGATTCTGTATCTCTCGGCTAAGAGATTGTGTGTTTGTTGTCCTGCTTGAGACTATGTAAGAACAAAGTTTAGTATTTTTTTCGGTTAAGTGACCAGGTTATATATAATAATCGGCGATCACTAAGTATTCAACAAGGATCTGTGTGTAGACAGAAGTTAATTACGGTAGAAATCTGTGACTCGAGTCAGTATACGCAAAGTTTGAAGTAATCTCGATCCAAGTTGTCTGTGTATTTTTTTTGTCCGGTGTGTTTACTTGTCACATGGAATCGTCTTATTGAGAAGTATTTAATTATTGAGAAGAGCGTATTCTCGTAGTTTTAAGTTACGGCAGGACCACTGTGTTACTACCATAGCATATTCAGTCCGACATTCTAACACTCATCGTGCCGAAGAGTAGTCAGTATTCAAACTCACTCACTGTGTTAAGACGTGAAGGAATACTTGCGATTGTGTAAAGGATTGGGAAAATAGTACAGGGCCTCTGTCTAACAGACACCTACCACTCCCAAGAACTCGAGGACCCGATAATACTCGTCCGAAAGTTGGATTGAAGTATTATCGTTTAACAGAAGGATTCCAGGATAAAGAGGAGGAAAAGAAGGTTGGGTGGAAGGACCAAGCAAACATTGAAGGAGCTTATGAAAGGATGGCTACTTCAATAAGGGACCAACCAAAAAATCTGCAAGAAGAAACTCATGAGGTAAACATTGAACAGATCTTGAGAGTTGTTCATTAGAAGGTAAGTCTGTAGGAACTTATAAGGATGGATTCAAAAATAAGAAGTGACTTATTGAAAATTATACACTCTACTCACTTGATCCAATCACCTAGTATAGATGGTTTCATGGTTGATTTTTCCCCTACACCCTTGGCAGACTACCAAAGCTCAAGATTATCTGTTTGTGTGAAGGATGAAGCTCTCACAGGTGTGATCATAGATGGAGGCTCTGGTATCAATTTGATGCCAGATTTCACAATGAATAAACTAAATTTGAACCCCACCAAGATGGCACCATTCATAGTTACCCTAGGAGATCAACATCGGGTTGCGCCTCTTGGCATTATTGAAAAGGTAGTGATGATAGTACAAGGTTGCCACTTTGTTCTAGATTTTGTTGTTATTGCACTTCCATAGGAGACTTCTTACCCTTTACTTCTAGGGAGACCTTGGCTGAGGCAAGTAAAAGCTTTGCAAGATTGGGGGGAAAAACGAACTATGGATTTCAACTAGCACCAATAGCCAACTGCAGCTACATTTGGAAGAAGGATTTGACTCAGGGAAAACTACTGGGTATACTGTGGACACGTAGGTAATGCCCTCTCTACCCCAATTGGCTATGGCATTATCCTCCTTTTCTACAGAAGGTAATTCCTTTACTTTTTTCTTACAAAAATGTCTTCGCATGGTCCTACAAAGATCTAATAGGGATACTAGAGGAGCTTGGATTACATCGGATACCCTTAGTTGAGGGAGCCGCACCTGCAAGAAGTAGGCCATATTGACTCAATCCAAAATATGTAGAGGCAGTAAAATTGTAAATTACAAAACTAGAAGAAGCAGGTATAATTGTTCCAGTAGAACATTCCAGGTGGCTTTGTTCTATGGTTATTGTGCCCAAGAAAAGTAGTGGAAAAATAAGAGTCTATGTTGATTTTCGTGCCTTGAATAAAGTGACTGTGACTGTTCAAGATGGATTTCCTCAGCCCTTCACAGAGCAAGTACTTGAGGAAGTAGTTGGTCACACTTTGTATAGCTACCTGGATGGTTTCAGCGGCTGCAATTAGATAGTGATCCATCCTGACAATAGGGACAAAACAGCCTTTGTAACTCCATGGGGCACTTATGTCTATACCCGCATGGCTTTTGGTTTGAAGAATGCACCAACTTCATTTAATAGAACTATGTATCTAATATTGGGCAAATGGTTGACAACCTTTTTACGCATTTTCATGGATGACTTTTCAATATTTTTCAGGCACAAATAAAAGAGCAGCAGTTCAAGATTTCCATGATCATTTGGAGCATCTAAAGGAAATCTTTGAGCAATGTCTCAAAACAAGTTTGAAATTAAATCCTGCTAAATGTCATTTTTTGGTCACCAAGGGCACTCTTCTTGGTCAAATAGTGTCTGCTGAAGGGATAACGGTTGACCCTACAGAAGTTACTGCTATTCTTTCCATGTCTATTCCACAAAGCCCAAACGAAGTGCAAAGTTTTTTGGGCCATGTAGGATACCATAGAAGATTCATACAAATGTATTTAGAAATAGCTAAGCCCTTATCAAGGCTTACTAGTAAAAAGGTCCCTTTCTCATGGAGTGCTGAAGCTGAGGAAGCATTTTGTGAACTGAAAATTAGGTTATGTACTGCTTATCTTTTAAGTGTTCCTAGCTTGCCATTCAAGTTTCATGTGCATACAGATGCTAGTCTTCATGTTGTTGGTGCAGTTCTAGCTTAACCATCATCACACAAGGTTGATAGACCTATCTCCTATGCCAGTAGACTACTCAACCAAGCAGAAATGAATTACAGTACAACAAAAAGGGAAGGTTTGGCTATTGTATTTGCTCTTCAAAAGTTTCGGCATTATCTTATTGGTGCACATTTTATAGTCATATCTCACCATCAGCCCTTGAAGTACTTGATAAACAAGCCTAGAGTAGCTCGAAGGATTTGGAGATGGTTAGTCCTGTTTCAAGAATTTAACTTTGATATTCATATTAAATTGCACTGGGACAGTGCAAAGACTTGATGTGGGGGTCTCTAGCACCGGCATACACCTTCGCCTCTTTTTTTTTCACACTACCTATTGGGTTCGAGAGTCGTGCATTGTTAAGTACCGATCTGGTAGAGTTGATGAACATCATATGGCCATAGCTCAAAGGTCAGCATGAGAGCTTGTCTTCCCATAGGTGGCAGGTTCAAATCTGGGGCTTTGTGCGGTGTGGCACATTGTCTAATACCAATATTAGAGTGCATCATTCCTCTTGGAAGCACACGCGCACGCCATCCTCTCCTTTTTCCTTCTCTCTCTCTCTCTCCCTCTCTCTCTCTCTCTCTCTCTCTCTCTCTCTCCCTCCCTCTCTCCTTTTTCCTTCTCGCTCTCTCTTCCCCCTCCGCCCCCACTTAACTCCACCAACCCCGCCCCTCACCACTCCACCCCTCAGCCCCCCACGACCCCCTCCCTCCTCCGCAATCCCACAGCCCCCCCTTCTCTCTCTCTCCCTCTCTCTCTCTCTCTCTCTCTCTCTCTCTCTATATATATATATATATATATATATATATATATATATATATATATATATATATATATATATATATATATATATATATATATATATATATATATATATATATATATATATATATCTCTTCCCCCTCCGCCCCACTTAACTCCACCACCCCGCCCCTCACCACTCCAACCCTTAGCCCCCCGCGACCCCCTCCCTCCTCCGCAATCCCATAGCCTCTCTCTCTCTCTCTCGCTCTCTCTCTCTCTCTCTCTCTCTCTCTCTCTCTCTCTCTCTCTCTCTCTCTCTCTCTCTCTCTCTCTCTCTCTCTCTCTCTCTCTCTCTCTCTCTCTCTCTCTCCCCCCCCCACCTCCCCACCCCTACTGACTCTGCCATCCCCTCCCCGCCCCACTCTGTAGCCCCCCCCCCCCCCCGCCCCTCCATCCCCACACCCCCGCCCCCTACCCCGCCACATTTGCCCCCTCTCTCCCTCTCTCTCTCTCTCTCTCTATCTCTCTCTCTCTCTCTCTCTCTCTCTCTCTCTCTCTCTCTCTCTCTCTCTCTCTCTCTCTCTCTTCCCCCGCCTCCCCACCCCCCGCTGACCCCGCCATCCCCTCCCCTCCCCACCCCGCAACGCCCCCCTACCCCTCCATCCCCGCACCCCTGCCCCCCTGCCCGGCCAGAGCCGCCCCCTCTCCCTCTCTCTCTCTCTCTCTCTCTCTCTATCTCTCTTTCTCTCTCTCTCTCTCTCTTCCTTCGCCTTGCCACCCCTCGCTGACCCCGCCATCCCCTCCCCTCCCCACCCCGCAACGCCCCCCGCCCCTCCATCCCCAGACCCCCGCCCCCCTGATCCGCGAGAGCTGCCCCCTCTCTCCCTCTCTCTCTCTCTATCTCTATCTCTCTCTGTCTCTCTCTCTCTCTCTCTCTCTCTCTCTCTCTCTCTCTCTCTCTCTCTCTCTCTCTCTCTTCCCTTGCCTCCCCACCCCCCGCTGACCCTGCCATCCCCTCCCCTCCCCACCTCGCAGCCCCCCCCCCCCCGCCCCTCCATCTCCGCACCCCTACCCCCTTGCCTCGCGAGAGCCGCCCCCTCTCTCCCTCTCTCTCTCTCTCTCTCTCTCTCTCTCTCTCTCTTTCTCTCTCTCTCTCTCTTTATCTCTCTATCTCTCTCCCTCTCTCTCTGTCTCTCTCTCTCTCTCTCTTCCCGCCTCCCCATCCCCTGCAGACCCCGCCATCCCCTCCCCACCCCCGCAGCGCCCCACCCCTGCCATCCACCCCCCTCCCCACCCCGCAATGCTCTCTCTCTCTCTCTCTCTCTCTCTCTCTCTCTCTCTCTCTCTCTCTCTCTCTCTCTCTCTCTCTCTCTCTCTCTCTCTCTCTCTCTCTCTCTCTCTCTCTCTCCCCCCTCAACCCGCGCTTATCTCCACCACCCCCACCCCTCACCACACCGCCCTCCCCTTAGCCCTCGGCGTACCACCCCCTCTTCCCCTCTCTCTCTCTCTCTCACTCTCTCTCTTTCCCCTACAACCCCCGCTTATCTCCACCACCCCCGCCCCTCACCACACCACCCTCCCCCTCCACAGCCCCCCACGTCCCCCTCCCTCCTCTGCAGCCCCAATGCCCCCCCATCTTGGCATTGACTTTCAGGAGTAGATTTTCCAAATCTCTTATCATGCCCCCACTCTTCTTCCCTCCATTTTCATCCTCTCTTTGAAGATACTTCAAAAATATGGCCAATCCATACTTGTTGCAACCACGGAAATGGAAGGACTCTGATCATCACCTACTCACGGATGAGAAACATCTAACCCAATGATTATCGATGGGACTTTAGAACTAAGTGGAAGCCTCCGATTCTTTTCATCCACAAGTTAGAGGCTCATCTCATAGATGTTTGAATTCGCCAATATATAAGAGACACCCACATATGTTATGCTGGCATTTTTCTTGTGATGCTGAGGGGAATATGCAAATCTTGAAAGCTAGCAGATGACAACACTAATTGGGGGTTGTTGGATGCTTATGAAGAATTGGGGAACTATTATATGTGAGTTGAAGTGTCACCATTCATCAAAGGTAAGGGTCACAAGCAAGTATACAAAATTATGTAAGGAAAGTGCTCCTCAAGATCATTCAAATATCACGAGCGGCACAACATGAGCAGTAAAAGTGGAAGTGGTAAAAGTGAAAGTGGAGTAATGACCATTGCCGCAACCATTCATAACGACTACCTATTTTTGAGGAACCAATTCAAGACTGGTGGCAAATTTAATTTACCCCTCCAATTTTGGGCAATCAACCGGTGCATGATCAGTGGACATGAGGAGTCGGCAAAGGCCCTTTTGGCCTATTGGAGGCTATAAAAGCAATGGACTTGTGTTCTTTTGGGGTACATTCAGATACATACATATACTTACATGCGTACAAGGGTCCTCTCTTTGCACTCTATGGTTACAAGCCTACTGTAGGAAGTCACTCTGTGGTGCGGATACAGAGTGTGGGCTTCCCAATGGAGGGCTTATAGCACTATAGTGTGAAGAGAGTGGCCTGGCTTTGTCTTTCAATGTGAATCAATGGTATTTTTATGCTCTTTTACTTAGAGCAATTCTTCAAACTTTGTATTGATCAAGACTAACCTGCATCTAGCTGTGTTCATTGTATGGTCTTGTAATGAATGTGTTTAGTTTTGGAGTGGCATGCTAGCTCAGAGCAACAAATGTTCATTTCCTAGGAGGTGGGAAAGCAGAATCATCTCTTTACCTAAGGATTATACATCATTTACGTTGTTTTTTTAATTTTCGGTTGTCTTAACATTTTACAATGTTTTTCAGAAGAACGATAAGAATTTCATTTATTTTTGCTATATTTCGAAAGACGGAAAAGGAAGACGATTTGATTGCTTCTTTGCTTGAGAGAACGCATGAAGAAGCATTATTTAGTGTAATTCAACAGGTAGAGCCCATCATTTCTGAAGGTCGGACTAGCTATCGAACATTCAACTAATACAAAGAAATCTTTCCATCCGATCGACATCAAGGATCCAAATCAGTGTCATATCACCAGGCAGAAAGTAACGTTCTGAATGAATCTGATGGATGCCCTTCCCATCGATTTCTTTGGCCCATAAGAATATTATGAAAGTGGATTCCAATTTCTAAGACGGATCTTCTAAAGTGAATGTGAAAATTTTCGAGGTTAACAAATCGTTAAGCTTAGTCCTAACATGCCTCAAAGGGACGATGAAAAAAAGTTAAGAGTTTGGGAGATCATGGCCCCGATAACGCAAACGAAGTCGCAGACTGGAAATCGCACTTTTGCCTGTGCATTTTGATTTTCGATTGCGGAGAAAAACGATTGCCCTCTCTGTACAGCAATCCGTCATTGTCGTCATGGAATGCATTGTTCGCCTTGAAATGTCACCATTGTCCAATTTTTTTGGCTTGTTATGGTAGACGTTTGGTAACATTGTAATGCTATACTCGCAAATTAATACTGCAGACCACATGACAAGTGCCTTCAACAGATGCATTGAGCCGACCATTACTACGTTCTGTAGTTCATATGGAGTTCAAGCAAGAATCCTGGAATCTGGCTTGAAAATGAAAGTTCACTTTTAGAGAGTGTACTTGCTTTTGTTTGAAGGCGGTAACATCACATCATATATTTCATTCTATGGATCCATTCACTGAAGTTTACTCGTATGCATTATGTTTGACTTGAAAACTGACGGACACGGACCGCCTACAATGCCTGAAAATCAAAACGCAATCTTCGCATTCTTAGAATGATCTTTACAGATCCGAGATTTCCTATCACAAATCATAAGAGTTTGTAATGAACTCTAATAAGTTCCACGCTTTAAACAATAAGAAAAAAAGCCAAACATGATCAAAACATACTCAATAGGACCCAAGCTATACGTTTGTTTTCACATTAAGGTCCTCATTATGTAGAGATTCTTGCTGTGAAATAAAATCTTCTTAAAGAGGATACACCTTTCTTTTTAAGCTCTGATCTGGAGTATGCTTTAGTTGTTTAGCTTCGTTGAATCAAATCTACGGTGATCACAAAAAAGCGAAACGTCGAGCAACGCTGGATTACAACATCTGGAGTTCAAAATGGAGCCTCTGTTTTGTACAAAAGTTTTGGCTGTCGATTTCTGGAATAGATGAAGAACACTATATCTTCACCGCGTAGATTTTGATGTATCTCAGAGGATCAGATCCGAATGAATTGGATTTTCTGCCACTGTAAAGAAAAGCTGAAGGAAAAAACTTTTGTTCTTTACGAATACGGCACATCCAATACGACAGATGGACGCATGTTCTTTCTTTTTCAATGATCGTATTCCTCTGATCGATGCTTTCAATCAAGCCGAGTCCAATCAAGGAATAGAACAGCGCTTCGGATTCGCTTGCGCCTTAGTCTTGGCTGTCAGCTCATACAGGAAATAGATAAAGCGCTTCAAAGTCCCTCCAGTACATGAATTGGCCCTAAGGGATGGTTATATGATTGATATCAGGAGACGACATTGAAAGTGAACGTTACAGACCGAGAGCATAAAACATTATCTACTTCATTTATTACAGTAAAGTGGCCTTGTGGAGTAAACCGAGGAAAGTCATGTTTGCATGCATGTCGGATCAAATTAGAGCACGGATCTTACCAGAAAACTACACATAACGTGGTAGATCCTTCAGTCTCAATCATCTTTTGGTTTAAATGTGCAGTCATTAGTTCAGGAAAATCATAGCGATGCCATATACGTCGAGTAGGTCCAATGTTCGAAAATTCGTCGTAACAGATATATCATCCTCGAAAAGTGGAAACGGCGAGTTAAAAGAACCATCTGATTTGGGAAGGCAATTTGCTATGATCGAATATGAAAATACAAGATGAAGTCGTCATAGGTCTCTCCAACTGATGCCCCAGATATAAGCGCGATTGCCAGCCCTTTGCAATAAAACTGACCTTGTTTGCAAGCGAGTCATTGTAAGAGCTGTTTCTTAGCACAGAAGGAAAAGTTTAAAAAAGTTTATTACTTTTCTGTAGAGCATAAATTTAAAGAACGTTTTGGTACGCATGATGGGTAACTGGGTGCAAAACAAAATTGAGAAACAACTGATATATGGCCTGCAGTGTTTATAATATGAACTACTTTTCGTGTCGTTTTGATAAACCCTTTCAGAAATCCATAACGAATCAGAAATTCAGTTTTGTTTTTCCTTTACATTTAGATAGTTTTGATGAAATAATATATTACAAATTGTTAGAAAGTATATCTTTCGCCGTGCTTTATATGGATCCCTTTCTCTTTTAGATATTGCATGACTACATTCGTAATTATTTTACACCTCCACTATATAGAGGCCTATTTTCTCTAAGAAGTGATATCTCTACAGAGAACATTTGAGAAATTGGGATATCGAGTGAGAATGAAGAAACATCTTGAAGTTTGCATTGGCCTATTGATAAAACGATATTCTACAATAGTAACACGAGCAATCCAGGGGGGAATCTAATGTTATGAAGTCTTTCTAAAGCTTTATTCTCATCTCTGTCGAACTACGCAAACATTGTAATTTCATAAATGTTTGTAGAATTTATCACCAACAGATTTTGAAATATAACCATAAAAATTCAAATTTTCTCAGGTTGAAAGTAAATATGCACCTTGATTTCTACGTTTTCTTGAAAAGTTGCTATAAACGTACTCTTTCAGGTCTTGAGTACTATCAACAAAGAAAGAGATGCAAACACTTTTTCTCTTTACGAATGTCATTATCCTCCATTACCATACGTAAGTACCGGAGAATTGATGATTTATTTACTTCTCTTGTAATACTATCGATGTGTACATGCAGAACTAGTGCAGAATGTCCCTCATATAATCGAAAAGCTCTTTCCAGCATAGACAAATCAGGATGCGTATCATTATTAAATTTAGGCTAAGCAAGAATTACAAGATTATTAGATAGCAAAATTTAACATATTGATCTTTAATTTCATTTAAAGGTTCCTAAAATAGGCCAGACATTGTTTTCTTGTTAATGCATGTACTATCAAGCATTTAAATTTTAATACGTCTCTTAAATGCCTTGTCCATGAGACGCATAGACTTGATTCTCTTAACTTCAAAGATTGTACGATGTACTTGTACGGTGTCATGACATCCTTGGGCTTTGATCTCTTAGTATAGTGAAATGTTGATATTGAATGCACTAAGTATTTGATAATTCCAACCTTCCTATGATAAGAATCACATCATAATATGAAAAAAATAGTTTTTCATCCATGTTAATTATGAGATTAGCACATTCAGGTGCACTATAGTTGATAAAATTGAAAGACGCTCTATTGGAGGGAACAGTTTTGCATTTGTATGCACTCAAGAAAGTGTTATTGTTAAACCTTTTGTAAAGGCCCTCCATTGTGAAATTCGTCAAGCATTGGACAGAGACTTTGTCTTACTCCATCTTCTAGATTGGGGCCTTTTTCCAAAGTGGATGAAACGTTTTTACACATGTGTGCCAGCTCAATGCATACTGCATCACTTCCAAGGGAATTTGTTATTATATTTTGGTAGTAGTTCATGTGAATGAGCCTAAGATTGTGGAGACACTTTGTTGCCCCTCTAGGAGATATTTTTCCTTTGGTTGTATATATTTCAATAACGCTGAAAGGATTTTCATCATTGTACAATGAACACTGATAATGCATTTTTTTTGGTTATCCTAAATTTGTTATTTTTCCATGCTATATTTATGCATTCTTGATACCGAGTTGCCAACTTGATGTTGTATCTTCCAAGATAGATTAATCAAATCACATGTCCGTCATTGATTATTTCAAGAATGTTATTGATATTTTCTTTAAGTATCCAAATCTGAGACTTGATTTTAAGCATTTCACCTCACGCTCTAAGGCTTTCAATCGGACTACATGTGAAGCCAAGAGCAATCAAGTGCTTATGTATTTTGTCATACCATGCATGTGGAGCTTGCTTGAGACCATACAAGGCTTTATGCAAGGGACAAACCATATGCTCTTTCCCTTTCATAGCAGATCCAGGAGGTTGCTTCACATAAACCTCTTCTTCCAAATCTCCATTCAAGAAGGCTGTTTTTATGTCCAACTTATGCACTTTCCAACCTCGATGGGCAACCAATGCAACCACGGTACGAATGGTAGTCATGCGTGAAGTAGGTGCAAAAGTTTCCTCATAGTCAATGCCATATTGTTGCGCATATCCTTTGGCAACCAATCTAGCTTTGTAGCGATCAATGCTACCATCAGATTTTCTCTTAATCTTATAAACCCACTTTGTACCAATGGCATTCTTTCCTTTTGGCAATTCACATAACTCCCAAGTACCATTCCTATGTATGGAATCCATTTCTGATTGCATACCACTCATCCATTGTGGATCGTCACATGCATCTTCTAAATAAAGTGGCTCTTCATTACATGTTGTAGCAATAAGAGAATAATCCACAAAATTTCTTGATGCATGGTGAGAGCTTGATCTTGTTCTACCAAGTAAAGGTGCACTCAATTTGCTGTCCTGCAAAGTTTGTTTCGGCCACTTTGGCATAGATTGTGCACTCTTGATAGACATGCGTTCATTATGTAAAACATCTTCAATATGTACATCATGCGTGGGCTGAATTTCGTGCTCAATTTCAGCCATATTTGGATGTAAATGTTCAGCCATATGTGGCTGAAAATTTCCAACAGTTTTGGCAATTTTTGGCTGAATTTTTTTAGCCATGTTTGGCTGGAAATTCTCTGCATTTTCAGCCCTATTTGTCTGGAATTTTTCAGCCCTTTGAGCCTCAGTTAGCTGGTCTACATGGCCATAGTCAAGCGCACCATTTTGGAACAAAGGCATGAGTGCATCGAACACATCTTGTCAGCTAACTCTTGGCAGTTTTTTGCATTCAAGTAGAGGGAAAACTGAATTTTCAGCAAATACCACATCTCGACTCACAATAATTGTGTTCGTCAATGGATGGTACAACCGATATCCCTAACTTTCAGCACTATAACCAACAAATATACATTTCTTTGCCTTGTCATCAAGTTTGTGACGTTGTTGTGATGGCACAAGAGCATATGCCAAAGAACCAAACACATGCATATGACTAACCATAGGCTTATGACCATTCCAAGCCTCATAAGGAGTGATGACTCTCAATGCTTTTGTAGGGCAGCGATTCAACACATAACTTGCACACATGACCGCTTCTATCCAAAATTTATGAGGAAGATGCTTTCCTTTAACCATACATCATGCCATTTCAAGTAGAGTTCTATTTTTACGCTCGACAACACCATTATGTTGAGGTTTATATGGCACCGTACATTGGTGTGAAATACCTCTTTCACGAAGAAAAGCATTAAACTCATGTGACATGTATTCACCACCACTATCCGTGCGTAGAGTCAAAAGCTTTTGTGAAGAAAAATTTTCAGCCATAGCTAAAAATGCTTTGAAGCAAGAAAATACCTCATTCTTTGCTTTCATAGGATACACCCATGTATGGCGAGTAGCATCATCAATGAAGGTAACAAAATATACATGCTTCGCAAAAGATGGAGTCTTGACGGGACCACATACATCACTATGAACAAGTTGCAATTTTCTCGTAGTGTGTGGTGACTATCTTTTGAAAAAGAAGCACGATGCATTTCTCCAAGGATGCAACCTTCACATGCATGCTTTTCAATGGACTCAAGTGTAGGCAAGCCAATAACCATGTCCTTCTTTTGCAAGTAGAGCAAAATATTGAAGTTTAAATGACCAAAACGAGCATGCCAAAGCTCCATTTCAGCCATGGAAGAAGTATGAGCAACTAAGGCATTCAAGGCAGCCCTCTTGTATGTATCCATGCGATACAAACCATTACATAATGTACCGGACATCACAATAACATCCATTGCTGAAATCATGAACCATACGCTTATCATCAACAAAGTGTACATGAAGTCCAGCTTTGGCAATCAACGGAACTGAAATCAAGTTCTTCTTAATACCGGGCACATACAATGCATTTTTCAAGAGAATCACACTACCATTTGAAGCCGTAAGCTCAATTTCTCCTACTCCAATGATAGGATAAGAGGCCTTGTTTGCACACACCACATGTCCTCCTTTAGGTGCATCTTTCAAAGAGGCAAAAAATCTTTTGCATGATGTTATGTGCTTTGAAGCACCACTATCAAAGAACCAATCCGAATCATCCTCACTCACAACCATACATTTAGAATGTAAAGAAGCATCATAATGACATGTAACAACACATGCCCAAAAATCTTGAGCCATGTTAGCTTCATCATTCTTTGCATTTGCTGAATTTTCAGCAATAGACATGCCCGATTCCTTCTTCTTTTCATCTATGTTTTCCAATTGCTCTTTCAAGTCCTTGATGCGTGTCACATACACATCCACTGACTCATTTTCATCCATACATACATCCTCAAGTTGCTTCCTCAAGTATGCAACACGTGCTTCATTACGCACGGCATACAAAGAAGCAAGAGTGTCCCATGCCTGTCGTGATGTAGAACATGACTGAATGTGTGGAACTATATGACGCTTCATTGAAAGCGCAATCAAAGCATGAGCTTGAGCATCTTTTCCATCCCATCTAAGCTGCTCCTATGTAGGTGGAGAAGGAGAAACCACAGTACTCGAAGAAGAAGCTCCATCTGTGATAGTAGACTGTGAAGTAGAAGCACCTCCCGGTCTTCGATCTACATCTGCCACTATGTTCCAAAGTTGTTTTGCAACAAGAACGTGCTTCATCATGTAAGACCACATCGGATAGTTGGTCCCATCAAGCTTATCTTTAGCTTGAAGCATGCCAAACAAGTCATTGCTGCCCGCCATTTCACTAAGGAACAAGAATGTGACAAAATCTTCACTTCGACGAAAACTGAAATGAGTGCTGAAATTTCAGGTCACAAACCATCACTCTGATGATGATTTTGACTGCACAAATGGCTTCAAAATGGGTAAATGTTTCCAAGTTGCTGAAATTCACACTTCTATGCTCCGAAGTCGATTTGCACTGTTAAAGTGCGCGCGCGCCACGACGTGAAAAACCGAAACTTTAGATGAAGCTGAACCTACTCTGATACCACTGTTGGGTGTGTGTAGAAGTGCGAGAGACACACAAGAAGCACACACAAGGAGCACAAATGCAGCAAGACACATGGAGAAGACGATGGTTGGAATAGCTCTCTCTATTGATCAATGAACTGAACTGAAGTAGGAGCTAAAGAATATCCCTAAGTTCAAAGTACCACCACATATGAGAGTATCAAGTATGTGGTAACATGGGGTAAAAACCTCTAGCCAACACTAGAGTAAAAAGTGCCCATAGGAAAAGGTTCACATCAAAGCTACTCGAGGAACACGTAAGTGTAACATCTATGTCTATATTGAAGACTTCTGAATCACTTGGTATTCTAGTTTCTTCTTGATCACAATCTATTGCTTCATCCTGTATCGCAACTTCTTCAAGGACCTCTTCTTCTCGAGCAATGACCTCTTCCTCCTTGACTATCGAATGAATCTCAGAGTTCACTACAGATGGAATTTCTTCTACATCTATGTTCTCACAAATTTGTCTAGTACATGGGGTACTTGTAAAACAAATAGCCACTTAGGTTCTCTCGAATTTGGTATAAAAACAACATGATCATAGTGTTCCAGAAGTAGAAATGTATCTCTTTAATCCATCCATAATTTTGTGGAGTCAACTTGAAGCAAACCACTTTTATCCCACCTCACTATTGTGTTTCTTCTAGAGGTGACTACTTTGAACAATTTCACATAAAAAAAAAAAGTAATCAAACTTCCTAAAGGATAGTTTCAAGATATCTTGAGTCACTCCACAATAGTCTATCTAGCATTCTTGAGCATTTTCATCTCTTGCACTCGCTCTACTTTTTTTCAAAAAGTTCACCATCACCCCACTACCAAAAGTAGTTCTAATCTTATCGATTCGCACGAGCCAAAAGTGTCGTCTGTGAGAATATAGTGCACCGTGTTGAGTATACTCCCAATCACATCCGTTTGTGAGTTCTTCTTCTTCTTTAGAGATATCTTCACCCACTTCCTTTGCTTGTGAAACCACTGTATTTAGCCATCAGCTTGTTGAAAAGGGTGGAAGAGGTTGAAGGCTTTTTGGAAGGGGTAAAAACCAAGTGGAAGAATTCCTTCGAAAATGAGCTCTTTCCTTTGCATTGGTCTCCTTGGATAGCTCATATTTCTCTAACCACATCTGCATAGGCTTATAGTAATGAATATAAGAGACTCTTGTATGAGCCATCCCTCTACATGCTACCTTCTGGACATGTTTTGTGTGGAACAAACCCTTTTAATATCTTCATAAATTGGTCTAAGAAGTACATCAATCAACTATGGACAGTTCTTGCTATTGCAACTTCATCTACCATATTACTCAGAGAAAGTATATATAGGACATGTTGAAGAAGTTTCATTTGTAGGATGCCAAAGTTGCAAGTACTCCAATGGAGGTAAAATAAAAATTAAGTGCTCATGAAGGTGATGTGCTTGAGAACATTGCACGTTACCAAAGCATAGTGGGAAGCTTGAACTATGCTACATTTACAAGTATTGATATTGCTTATGGAGTAAGTGTTCTAAGTCAGTTTATGCACAAACCTAGGGCTCCTCATTTGGAAGCTGCCAAGAGGATTTTAAAGTACCTTAAGGGCACTCAAAATCAAGGATTGTGTTTTCCTTATACCTCAAACTTGGACATCAAGATATATTTTGATGCAGATTGGGCAGGTTGCAAAGATGATAGTTTGAGTACTTCATGATACCTATCTTTTGGGGGGTGACAAGCCTATATCATGGTCCTCAAAGAAGCAACCTAATCTTGCTTTATCTTCAAGAGGCGATATGGATCACATTGTTATACATAAATTTAGGTTTGCATACTACATCTCAAAAAATTTTGGAGATAATACAAGCTCATTTCATCTTGCATCAAATCCTATTTATCATGCTAGGACCAAGCATATAGGAGTCCATTATCATTATGTGAGAGAGAAACTATTGAGCAAGAAAATTCGGTTGGCATATGTATCAACTAACATGCAATGTGCACACTTGTTGACTAAAGCATTAGATGGTACAAAACTTTGCAGGTTTAAGTCAATGATTGGATTGGAGGACATTCATGAAGATTGAAGAAGAAGACCAAGCCAAAATCTTTGGCTTGAGGGGGAGCTCTTGGTGCAAAGTTCAAGCCTACACATTTGGCTAGAAGTTCATGAACAATTGAAGCTCCATGGAAACCAGTGTTGGGAAATGTTTTTCCTTTACCATTTGTAAAAGTCATTTCTTGACTTGAGAGAATATTTGTCATCACTACCAAACTCGTGGACTTATTAGTTGTAAAATTCACGACTTCATTCGAGGGAATATCTCCTAGATTTGAGGACTACGTTTTAGTGATATCCAATGGAGGATTCGAATTCAAATTCAAACATCACATCTATAAAAGATGGTTGGAAAATTTGCAAGCTAGATCACTTCGATTCCAAGCTATTGCTCTTTAGATTTCTGAGAGAGTGAGGCTCACATTATATCCTACACTACTCACCATCATTAGGCATTCATTATCAAGCCTATGATCTTGTACAACATTGTGTTCTAATACAATAGATCTACATTTCTTATCTATTGTCTCTTTGTCATAGTCTCTCATAACAATCAACTTGTACTGCTCATATCTGAGTCCATACTATATCATTTTCATTGTTCCATAGCTTTTTAGAATTAGCTCCAAGCTCTGTACATGCTGAAAATTTTTGAAGGAAATCCATTTAGTCAATTTGGAGAAAAGTGCATCAAAACACTCACTCATCAAACTCTCCAGAGGTCCTAAAAAATCAGGGGTAATGATTTGATTGCTAAATTGATTGCTTTGTGTATAGTGCATGATTTTAAGTGATTCCACTTGGAATAATTAGCTTACTAAGATACGTTGATATTTGGAAAAGTAATTTTTCTAATTCCTACTGTACTAGAAGCACTGAGCATAACAAGCAGCAAGTATGTGAACAAAAATAGAAGGTTTTCATTGAACCTTCAACTTGGAAGTAGTCTGCTTTTGGTTCAAACATTTCTCACATCATTTCCAAAGTACATAGGCACTTGTGTAGTGTCAATATAAATTCAAGAGGGCCCACAACTCAAATCTAAAGCTACAAGGGGCTGGTACAAAGTAGGATTTGGCAGTACCTACTCATTTCTTGGAATGTCCATCCATCTTTCCCAACAACACACTCTATGCTATCTCTATTTATCTATTTAGAAGAGATCCACCATACTAAGGAACTAATTTTATAAATGGTTCTTCCCACATCCTCCAAAAAACAATCTTCTAAAGCTAAAAGGAGCACAAACTATAAAAAGTTGTGCCAATCATGAGACTTGAGCCCTCGAAGATTGTCGTTTTATGTGAAAGTAGTCTCTAGATACCTCATGCATTCAGTAGGTGTCCGAGACTCAGAAATTATTTTTCTCACTTATTGCTCTTCCATTTTGTGAAGGATCCAAGGTGCTCTTGGCAAAGATATTGTTATGTTGGGCTTAGTAATTGCCCACAACTTTTGCATACGACCTTGCCCTTCTAAGTCCTCCCTTTGTGCTTTGATTTCTTTCTTTCCAATCAAAGTCTTCAAGAGAATCTCTCCCACATTCTTAAAAATATGCATCGGGTCTACCAAATGATTGATCAATAACTAACTCCAATAAGGGAGGCCATGAAAAATCGACAACTAGTTGATACCAATGACTTAAGTTTCTAAATCCCATATTTGTTTTTCAATCGCTAGCTTTCATTTGGTCTTGCGCTTGTTGACCAATTTTTCCTTCACATAAAACATTTCCATCAGATAAGTATCTATGGTGCCCTTCATAGATAGTTTTACACAGTATTTTGGAATAGGGTGCTTCGACTTGTGGTTTGCATAAGGGTCAAGCATGGTAACCTGAAATCAATGAACATGAACATTCACCATAACAGGCCAATCATGCATCGTCCACATAGTATGTCTTGCACTCGCATGTGTTATCTTATAGGTTGAGACATGTCATGAAAGTAATCCCAACCCATAAAATGTGTAGTTCTTCCAAAAGTGGTGCAGTGTATGCATCCACGTTTTCTACCTTATACTTACCTGGCGCAATAAGAGCTAATAATAAATGACCTTTCTTTGTGGCCAGCCATTGTGGTATGTTATAATTGACCAAACATATAGGCCATGTGCTCCATGAAGAGCTCCTTAAACCAAATGAATTTACTCCATCCATAGCTAGGCCTGGACTTATGTTTTGAGGCTCACTAGCAACTCCAGCCACTTACTATCTATGTGTTTCCAAGCATCAGAGTCAGCAAGCACTCACATTACACCATCTGTAGACCTACTCTTTGCATGCGATGACATTAACTTAGCTATAGATTTGCATCATAACATGTTCTTAATTTGTGGAATGATATGAAAGTGGCAAAGAACCTTTGCGGGGATTTCTTCGCCTATAAGGTCTTCTCTAAATCTATTTGCTCCACACTTTGGACATATGTGAAGATGTTAATACTTTTTCCGAAAGAGGATGCAATCATTCCGATAAGCATGAATCTTAGTGTAGTCCATTCCAATGGATTGTAGAAGTTTTTTTGCATCTCCACGTGTTGGAGGCATGTCACTCTCGCAAAAATTGATCTTTAAGATGCATGCAATAAGCAATTAGAACGATATTAGTGAATAAAGTTATTTTGATACAACAATGAAAGTTTATTTCAAATCCACTTACCTGAATAATTCAGAGACACTACTATCTCACCATCCATAAATGGATTGCAGATTGAGCATTACGAGTGACACACATAGTATAAATATCTTTGGTCTATTGTATTGTGGTAAACGAGATCGTCTTCGCATGTGTTCGTATTCTTTATCAGCTTTTGATCGTGGAAATTCTATTGTGTTGATGAAACTCTTGACATCTTCTTCACCATCATGATCTTCATCCATCTCATAAAATGCTTCGAGCATTTCTTCCGCGTGTTCATTCTATGTAATTCTATTAGTAACTTATACTTCTAACTCCTTTTTTGTTCTCTTTTATCCATGAGCATAGGTTCTATAGTCAAATTTTATCAAAGGATCCATAGTCTCTAACATATGGAGTACAAATCTTTCGTTTTTTGATAAATTTGATACTTGCACTGAGTGCAAGGACATGACATTCTTCCCTCCAAATCCAAACTAGCATTCATATACAATATGGACATTTTAGAACATTTGATTTGTTTTTTATTAAACGTAAAAGCCATATTCCTAAAGACTTAAACCTGAAATACTAAAACCTAAAGACCTAAAGACCTAAAAAAACCTAAAAGCCTAATCCTAAAGACCTAAAGGCCTAAAACATATATATGTATATATGTGAGTGTGGGTGTGTTTGTAATATGTTATAATCATAAAATCATAATTTTTATATATATTAAAAATCCTAAACACTTATTTTTTATATATCATAAAAATTCTAAAAATCCTAGAGCCCTAATGCTATATATATATATATATATATATATATATATATATATATATATATATATATATATATATATATATATACATATATATATATATATATATATATATATATATATATATATATATATATATATATATATATATATATATATATATATATATATATATATATATATATATGTGTGTGTGTGTGTGTGTGTGTGTGTATGTGTGTGTGTGTATGTTATATGTGTATATGTGTTATATATATATATATATATATATATATATATATATATATATATATATATATATATATATATATATATATATATATATATATATATATATATATATATATATATATATATATATAATCTTATTTTTATTTTAGAAATATATTTATTAATATATTCAGATTTTTCTCTTAACTTTTTCTTTATATAAATTTCATTGAATTATATGTATGTAGAAACCCTAATCCTACAGATCTAGAGCTAAAATATGTATATTTATGTCTGCACATGTATATACATGTATATATGTACTATATGTGTATGTGTATGTGTGATTATATGTTATGCATGTGTAAAATCCCTAAAACCCTAATTGTAAAGATCCAGGCCTAAAACATGTATATGTGTGTATGCATGTCTATATATATGTGTATGTATGTATATATAAATATATATATATATATATATATATATATATATATATATATATATATATATATATATATATATATATATATATATATATATATATATATATATATATATATATATATATATATATATATGTGTGTGTGTGTGTGTGTGTGTGTGTGTGTATGTGTATGTATATTGAATTTGATAAAAAACCTTAAAATTAATCCTATTTTTATGTATTTAATTATATATATATTTAATTTATTTACTTAAAACACTAGCTCTTTTCATATTTATTTATATATACCATTATCCTATTCTATATATATATATATATATATATATATATATATATATATATATATATATATATATATATATATATATATATATATATATATATATATACATATATATATATATATATATATATATATTCAGATTGTTCTTAGTTTCATCTGTAGTTTTTCTTTATATAAATTTAATTGAATTATATGTATGTAATAATCCAACCTAAAATATGTATATCTATGTATGCATGTGTATGTACATTTATATATGTGTTATATGTGTATGTGTATGTGTGTATATATGTTATGCATGTGTAAAAACCCTAAAACCCTAATCCTAAAGATCTAGACCTAAAACATGTGTATGTGTGTATGCATCTTTATATATATGTTATGTATGTACATATATATATATATGCATACATACATATATATATATATATATATATATATATATATATATATATATATATATATATATATATATATATATATATATATATATATATATATATATATATATATATGCATATATATATATATATATATATATATATATATATATATATATATATATATATATATATATATATATATATATATATATATATATATATATATATATATATATATATGTGTGTGTGTGTGTGTGTGTGTGTATGTGTGTGCATATATGTTTAATTTGGTATAAAAAACCTTAAGATTAATCCTATTTTTATATATTTAATTATATTTATTTAATTAATTTATTTAAAACACTAGCTCTTTTCGTATTTATATATCTATACAGTTGCTATTATATATATATATACTTATTTATATATTTAGCTTCTTTACTTAAAGTTTTTTTTATTTTTTCTTGATATAAATTTAATTGAATTATATGTATGTAAAGACCCTACAACCCTAATCCTAAATTTCTAGAAATAAAATATGTATATTTGTGTATGCATGTGTATATACATGTATATATGTATTACGTGTGTATGTGTATGTGTGTGTATATTTTATGTCTGTGTAAAAACCCTAAAACCCTAATCCTAAAGATCTAGACCTTAAACATGTATATGTGTGCATGCATGTGTATATGTATGTGTATGTGTATATATATGTGTAAAAAGCCAGAGAGTATGGAGTCTCATAAAGTTAAGGAGTGGAACCCATGACTCATGTGGTAGATATAACCATGTAATCGCTTGAAATTGTCCTTTGTCGCGTTTCCAAAGATTTGATCCCAAAATCTCTTGCAAAACTAAAGAGAGAAGATATTGGAAAATGAAAAAAACAAAAAAAGAAAAAAGAGTGCTAGAATATGTGCGATCTACTTACCAAAACTTCAGATCTAGAAAGATAGAGGTGTGCTTAGAGAGAGAGAGAGAGGGAGGGGCAGATAGAGAGAGAGGGAGAGGAGAGAGAGAGAGAGAGAGAGAGAGAGAGAGAAAGAAAGTGTGACAGAGATCTATTGTTTGCCCACACAAAGCCGATAGTAGAAGATCTAATTTCAAAATGCTCGAAATAAGGAATTTTTGGTTTCGGGCCCGGTTAGAATAGACCATCAGTATGAGCATCAGTATGCACGTTGGTAACTTCTAGTGAATTGCCGATGGCTATGCCGATGCTCATACCGACACAGTTTTTTCGAGGCTAAGCGGCTTTCCCAAATTTTCTAAGGGTCATACCATCATCGACGCATGACCGTCGGTATGCCAACCATCTGTATTCCCTCGATATGTTGTAGTGTTATTAAGAAAAAGATAGTGTCCCTTATGTAGAAACTTCTCCATAAGGTGATTTGGATCAGCTTCAATTCCATTAAAAACTATAAATGCTACGCCATGGTGTAAGTAATACTCTAATAATAGGGAAGAACTTTTTCACCTCTTTTATTGATCTCCTAAGAGCATATTTTCTAGGGAGTGCCTCAAGAAGCTCCTTTTCTTTCTAATCTATTTAATTGGAAGTACGCTCTACTTGGCGAAGTGATTGATTGTTTGTCTACTCTCACGAACGCCATTGTGAATGAAGCACGTTGAATGATTTAGAAGGAAATATCTCCCTTTAACATCGGAAAACCTTCAAGGGAATGGTTTATTGAGATATATCTAGTTTGAAAGGTTAGAGGGATCCGTGATTGTAAGAAACGCGATATCTCCTTAGTCTCCACAGGGTGTTTATCCTAGAAAAAATAAAGCTGAAGAAAAAAAATGGATCTACTGAAAGGGATGAAAAGTTTATAAAACTTGTTCGTAGCTCTATCTCTAACTTTCTTGTAACATTTTTTCTTGTTCATAACTCAAAGCCTCCTTTCGAAAAAACAAATGAGTGCCATACTTCAATTAGAAAGGGTATTCCAAAGTTTTCCATGAGTCCATTCCTAAATCTGCATAATTGAATGCATTAATTTTTTGTTTATTTATGGAGCACATATGCTCTTAAATATTCTTTCAACCTATCATATATTTTAAAGTTAGCCATCAAGGAAATTCCTTAATTTTCATAATCTTAGATCTAAAAGTAAAAGCAACTATGCCCTCTTAATTATATTATAATCATTTAAAATTTTAATATAAGCAAATATATCCACTAATAAGAATCTAAATCCGTTGATGTCACTACAACACTTAAAAGAAAAAGTCTATAGAGCCTCTTAAGGTTAGGGTATAAACTAGGTCTTTATTTCTATCTAAAATTAGTTAGAACAAGTCATCAAGGCCTTCTGAACTCTAACTAAGAGTACTTCACTAGGGGGGTATGGTTATCTTCTCCCTAGTTTTGTCAACAAGTGGTTAGAAGAGGCACAAATGCCTCCATCTATCTCTTTTTTTGGCACAAGTTAGCATGCACTATCTAGATGATAGTTTGTCGTATTCTTATGTTCTTGTGGAAACACCTTCTAATGTTTCTTGCCCATCATGAAAGCTTCACATGGTTCCTTCCTGTCTACAAATAAATGGTTACTTCACTTATTCCCACACGTGTAGTGGTTGTAGGAGTAGAAAATGCATAGAGGTTGTTCCTCCTTATGCCAGTCCCAAAAACATTGTTATTACTATCCATAAACTTTTCTCCTTGCTTATTTAAATACATCTTCTGACCATGATCTATTATAAAATCTATTTGTAGTAGATTTCCTTCATTTTTGCATTATTACCTACCTTTATGATGATGGGTTTCTTTATAGGTTGTAAGGAAGCAAAGGTCTTTTTTGCTCCTGATGTGAGAAGCGAAACCACTACCCAAAACCCATGAGTCATCAACACCCATGAGTCATCAACGCCCATGAGTCATCTATTCCTAAACCTTCAATCTAGGAGCATACCTCCTCTATCATAAAAGTCACCAAAGCTTTGTTTCTACATTCTTCGTGGACTCCTTGTCCTTACTGCATTTAGAAGAGCCCTTCTTCTCTTCTTCCTTCTTGATGCCACAATCTTGAATTTTTGGCCTTTCTTGTCGTAGTAGAAAAACCCTCCCTTGAAGAGGTTTTTTTTCTTCCTTATGTCTCCATCTTTTGAAAAATCTATTTTTCCTCTACTGAAATTTGGTGTGAATGATCTCCTTTGTTGCTACCACTCCTTGCATTGGGCAAATCCTCCATGAGTAAGACATCAAATTCTTCAAGAGGTAGAGGTTAAGTTATGATTTGTGCATTGAGAGCTACCAAACCATCGAAATTTGGTGGATTGACTCAAGTAAAATGTCAAGATATATCCTTTCTTAATTTTTTCACACCTACATTCACCATTGCATCTTGTAAATTCTTTATGTGAGTGATAAAAAACTAAGCACACTAATTACATAGTTACCTTTCTACCACTAGTTGATTCTCCAAGGCTTGGATCCGTCTTTGCTTATGTCTTTCATATTGTTTTCTTCATATATTCATCCTTCACAAGCGTTGATAGTATGTTGAATGTGGGCCATAAAAGTATCACCCATTCTAATTAAAACACAAACTACATCTACGTTTCTATGTTTCCATGCACATAGAAGCTCGCCATCAGGAGGAATGATTCGAACATGATTATTTGGAACAAGAGTCTCATGGGGCTTATGATGAGTCCTAAGAAGATTCTCCATTAGCATGAAAGATAGAAGTGATCTTAGTTTATGATATGGTATAATTTATACCATAGTGCTTATCTTTTATGACGGGGAGTGTTCATATATACAACATCGAGATGATTGCCATCATTTTTGCTCTTGCTTTCACTCTCCCTACTCTTATAGATGAGGCACCTTCATTCCACGTCATGGATGATGACACACCACTTTCCTTCTTTAGACATTTATCGTTGGAGCGTCTCCATCCTTTTGTGTTTCTACTTCTACACTACTTAGAGCCTCTTGAGCTCTTATACCATCTAAGACGTAATAGCAGAATAACATAGACTAGTAGATACATTTGAAAAAAAATGTGATGACAAGGAGAGACACAAACTGAAAGGTAGAGAAATCAAGCTCTCAAATTTACCAAGAGTAATGGAGCTAAAATGAGTGTGTTCTCCATCCCTACACTCTTAATATGGAGCTTAGATGGAGATATAGATAAATTCTAGATGAATGGCTTATTATTGTGTGATGCTATACAGAGCTACACATGTGACATGCTAATATAGCTTCTATGATGGGATGCAATATAGGTAAACATATTCAAGAGAGACAAAATAGTTGAGAAAAGATATAGTCCAACAATATCTCCATGTCCTCTATATTCAGTTTTATTCTGATGAAAGAGCAACCTTGGGGTGCTTCTTGGAAGACCGTGAGATTAACTTTGTAGCTACAAAAGTTAGGTATCTAGAGATGCTTCTCCTATCATCTATGGAGCCTTCCCAATTTGCATAAGAGAAAAGTTCAACACCGATATTGAATGTATATATATAGTATAGTCCTTCATTGATTGTTCTCTTAAAGTACTTTAATTTTCTGTTGGCTGCTTCCATATGAGGCTTCCTTGGAGTGTGCATGAGCTGGCTCAACACACTTACTCCATAACAAATATCTAATCTAGTTAATGTAGCATAATTTAAGCTTCCAACTAGGCTTTGATAGCTAGTTACATCTTCAACTAGCTTACCTTCATGAGCACTTTACTTCAAATTTACCTTCATAGATGTACCTGCAACCTTTGTATTCTCGATTTGGACGTTAGAGAGCATATCTCCAAAGTATTTCCTTTATGTAAGGAACATACCTTTCACTGTAAATACCACTTCCAAACCTAGAAAGCATGTGAGAAAACTAAGATTGTTGATCTTGAATTCCTCCTTCATTTGAACTTTAATTTTCTAATTCCTTCTACATCATTTCTTGTAAGGATGATAGCATCTACATATACACATTGGTATATGACCTCTAAATGGTTCCTCTTAATGAAGAGGGAAGGATCTGCCTTGCTTACATTAAAACCTTTATTCTTCAAATCAATAACAAGTCTATGATTCCAAGATCTAGGAGCTTCCTTCAAGCCCTACAAAGCTTTTTTGAACCTGCACACATATTTAGGGTGGGATTGATCTTTAGAACCAGGAGGTTGAGCCATATATACCTCGTCTAATATCAACCATTTAAGAACGCACTTTTAACATCCATTTCATATATCTTCCAATTCTTTGAACATGAAACACTCATCACTACTATTAGTTTAGGCATTTTTGCAATAGGTGAAATGTTTCTTCATAATCAGTTCCTTGAGTTTTTCCAAACCCTTTTTGTTGCAAGTCTTGCTTTGTACCTATTAATTGAGCCATCAGAATTGTTCTTTACCTTATATGTCTACCTTGAACCAATGAATGTCATAGAGGGAGTCTTAGGTACCATTCCCAAGGTTGATTCTCTTGTAAAGCTTCTATTTCTTCTGCCATGGAACTTCTCGAGTTTGGCTTCTTCTTGGATTCTCCATAGATCAAAGGTTTTATTGTATGAAGCTTTTGTCAAACGAATAGATTGATTTGTCTGGAATGAATCTCTATGAAGAATTTCTTGCATAGCTTCAAGAATTAGGGGTGTCGAGTGTGTAGAACAATCTCTAAACATATACTCCTCTAATCTTCTGTTTCATGAAGATTGCATTAGATGCCATGGTGAATGTCATTCACTGTAACTTTGAATAATATTAACTTGTTTTGAAAGCTTAAATGTGTTTCAAAGTCGGCCAAGAGAGATAAACTGCTCGCATGTTATATTATAGATTTTGCACCAAATTTATACTTATTTAATGAAATATCCATAATTTTCATGAAGTAAAATACGATATAAACTCTATGGTTGTTAATTTGGAACTTGGAAATCATGTTTCTTTTGTACTTAAACATATACTATTGTGAAAATGAACTCAATTTGAGACTTCTCTTACGGCTTTGATGAAAGCAGGAATTGAAAGAATATAAGACTTGGAATAAACTCTTGTATATAACATGGGAACTAAACCTTTCTTATCATTAACATTATTCATACAACTTGAAGGATCTAATAAACTTCTTTTGATTAGTGAAGACAAAAGTATGAGTTCAACATGAATGATGTGATAATTGAGATAAGCAATCCTCTTGAGTTTCCATATAATGATGCCCATTCACCTTTGAGCTTGCTGTCACGCACTTTGCATGCGTCTTTAATTACAGAAAAGAAAATGAGAATTTTTGTTCCATCTATGTTCATTAAAATCATCTATGTCAGTCAAATTTCTATAAGTGTAACTAATTCAATCTGTTGAGTTTAATTTGTTCTTTGCGTTTTCACAATCACGTGATATTGCTCCAAGCACTCAGCATGCACTGCTAGATTTGGCGGTTGAATTGATCCACCAATTGAGCGTCCACTCACTTCTAACATAAGTGAACCCGATGTGAAGAATCTGCATTGCAACCGAGGTATATATTTCAGGTTTTGATTTGCATATGAACATATACGAATAGATAAGTCTTATAGTTGCTTCTATATCCTTGGAAGTAGAGGGTGTTTCTTAAAACCTTGCAATCTTCTGGGTGTCAACGGCTTATCTTTTTTTTTTTTTTTTTTTTGAAGAAACAAGAAATTTAAAATTGATGCGAGAGAAAGTACAGGGCAGTGATCCTTCCAATAGGAAGGAGACACTTACAATATATGTCTTTCAATATGCCACCTGATAAAAGTGGCCATATTATCTCTAGAGACAGAATGAGCTTGAAGTAATTTGGACCGCCACATATTACAAGGATACTTTTTGAGCAAGGTATGCTGGTTAATAACACCTAAGCCATTTTTACTGGAGTTCCTGAAGCACCAATCTAAAAGTCTAATCATTCCCAAATTACAAGGGTAGAAATGATCTTTACAATGTTTATCAAAGATTTTACTATTCCTATCTTTCCATATAGCCCACAGGATGTGAGCTCTCAGCAACTGCCAAATCACAATATCCATTCTGTTAGCTTCTCCAAGAAGAAGAGCTCTGGAGTTAGGGGGTTTAGTTCCAGAAGTTTGACAATACAGATAGAACACCTTCCAGTATCTGGCAGAGTTTTTGCATTTGAAAAAAAGGTGATCCAAATCTTCAAGCTTGCCACAGAATTGACAATTTCCTGCATCAATTTTAAATTTCTTGGCCTTGCTGCCAGTCCATATTCCCCTGTGAAGAATCAACCAAAGAAGGAAGGAGTGTTTAATGGTCAGAGGAAAGGCCCACACACATTGAAATCTGTATCTCCATTGATGAGTGGTCCAGGTTAGGGACCACTTCCTGTTAAGTCTTTCAAACAGCAATTTGCTGCTGGTGCCAATCTTTTTGAAATTGTTGAACATATCCTGAGAGACATCAGCAATATCTACAGGTTTCTCCCACATGTTATCATCCAGCTTTTCCATCAGCACTTTCTTTTTGTCTTGCAGGATCTGTTTACAGGCAACAGACAAGGAGTTATTGTTTAAAATTTGACTATCATCAATAAGATTACCATTGTTCATAAGATCCTTCCAGCTGCTGAATCCCTTCCTTCTACATTTGTTCCTCCTGATAGGTGAAGAGGAACTGTTTACTTTGTCATGCCAACCTACCCAAATAGAATCCTGCAATAAGAAAGAGAGGTTAAACTGAAACCAAACAGGAAGTTTGTACTCCCTTTTAATTGTCATCCAGGACTTCCAAAAATTACAGATAAGTAAACTTCCTTTTGGAACAAAAATAGCAGGAGAAACAACTACATCCCAGATATCAAAATTCGTCCAACATTTATTATCTGCAATCCAAAACTTAGGTATATTCCTTTTGATGAGACAAGCCCAAAAATCATTAGAAGAGACAGCTCTACAAATCCACTTAGCAGCCATCTGGGTAGCCATTTTGGAGGGACAAATTAACCCCAGTCCACCATCAGACTTCCTCATGCAGCAGGTCTTCCAAGCCACCTTAGGGATCTTGTTATCCCCCCATAAAAATCTTCTAGCAAGAGCGATAGCATGAGACAGCTGTTTCTTATTAGGATGCCAACAAGACAAATAGTAAGTTAGGCAAGGAAGAATGTAATGCTTGAGAACAAAGGCTCTTTGAGCAATATTATTTTGAAAATCAATCCACTTAAAAATTTTTTCCCTAAATTTATCCAGGACCCAGTTCCATCTTTGTTCTTGAGTAATTTCAAAACCCATAGGGATGCCCAACAACCTGAAAACAGAACCTCTTTTTATGATATCACAACCTACCAATTTAACACATTCAGGAATACAGCCATTAGAGGAATAAAAACCAGTTTTTGCATGATTAACCACAGAACCACTTGCCAAACAAAAAGTATTAAGACATTGAAGGAAGGCCTCAGCAGAAGGATCCTCAGCTTTCATAATGAGATTAGTATCATCAGCAAAAGTTTGAAGACACAAGGGGGAATGGGCTTGGGGGATTTCAATGCCCTTGATACAATTTTGATTAATAGAATACTTAACAAGCCACCCAAGAGCATCAGCCGTGATAGCAAACAGAAGGGGAGCTAAAGGACAGCCCTGACGAACAAATCTACACAACCTGAAGGAAGAAGAAAGCTGACCATTCATAGCAACTTTAGAATGAGCATTACCAAATAAAATGTTGGTATATTTAATAAAACTTTTGCCCAAACCAATGTCATGAAGGGATTGAAGAATAAAATCCCACTCAATCCTGTCATAAGCCTTGTCAAAATCAATTTTGAAAAAAAAAAGTATCAGTATTCATCTCCTTGGTATACTCATAACCTTCCCACATGGAAATGATAGCATCAAGAATAAACCTACCTTTAATAAAACCTTTCTGCTCAGGAAGAATGATACTATCCATCAAAGGACTCAACCTTCTAGCAAGGGAGGAGGCAAAGATTTTATAAAGAGAAGTCAGACAAGAGATAGGTCTCCAGTTATTAAGATCTTCTTTAGAGCCTCTTTTATGAATCAGCTTAATAACACCAGTATTAATGAAGGCAGAGAGAGTTCCTCTCCTCATGGCTTCTTGCCAGATCCAAAGAATAATGGGCACCAAAATTTCTTTGAACTCTTGAAAAAATTCATTGGGAATACCATCATGTCCAGGAGACTTACCAGGCCTCAATTTACTAATGGTTTCTCTAACCTCACCAGCAGAGAGGGGGAGATCAAGGAGGGAGACCAAGCCAGGAGGAACCATTTTCTTCCTTCTTTGGGCAATGGCAGCTCTTGCACTCCAGACATGGTCCCCTCTCTTGGGAGGAACAGAGAAAACATTGCTAAAGAAGCTAACAACCTCCTGAAGGTTTTCTTCTAAAGAAGTAGCAAAATCACCATTACTCTTTTTAACCAGGGGGATGAAGTCCCTGGTTTTTTTCTTCCTCATAAGATCAAACATATTCTTGTTAGGCTTATCCAATTTACCAACCCAAAATTCTCTGGACATGACAAGGGCACCATGAGCAAGCAGATAATCCTCATGCCTAATTTTTTCCTGGTACTCTAGGATCTTCTGATTTTTCATTTGGTCAGGAGTTTTAGAATTCTTCATGTTCTCCATCTCCTTAATAATCATCATCCTTCTCTTATATCTAGAAAGTTTAGCCTTTCTTTTATACATAGTAAGAGCACACTGCACTTCTTTAATAGCCTCCTCCCAGGCTTTGAAAGGGGAACATCCCTTGATAAAATGCTTCTTAAAAATGAGGCAGATGTGATCTTTCACCAAGGGGATTTTAATCAAGGACATATCTAGGTGAGGCCAGCCAGCTCTAAAGTTAGGACTATTGCTCATAAAATTAGCAACTAGGGGAGTATGATCAGACAGCTGCAGGGAAGGGTCAGCCACACACTGGTAATTCCAAAAGGACTGAGCCCTATTAGCACTCATATAAATCCTGTCCAGTCTAGAAGACAAATAATTACTATAATTTCTATTATTCCAGGTATGCCCCGTGTTGACAGATAGGTCAATGAGATTATGTTTAAGAATCATATTAAACCAAACATTTTTTTCATTGCCAGAAATAATGTTATTTATGTTACCGTTCCTGTCTCCCGAGTTGGTGACCATGTTGAAATCACCGATGAGAATGACATCTCCAGAGAGGCTGCCTATCTCTTCCCAACACTTGGTTCTAATAGAAGAGCAATTGTCAGCATAAACACAAACAATGGTGCAGTTCAAGGGATCTTTACATCTGATGGCAATCCATTGATTGGTGTTACTGATAATAACTTCTTCAATCAAATTACACAGATTGGAATTGATTCCTATAGCAGCACCACCCTTACCTAGGTGGTTGGTATGAAACCAAGAGGAATAACTGCTCACCATTTTTAGATAAGCAGTAAGAAGGTAACCATTACTTTTAATTTCCTGCAGACAAATAAAGTCAGGCCTCAAGGAGGCATCAGTCATCCATTTACTAAGAATTTTACTTCTGACAGGGTCTGTCAGACCTTTGGTATTAAGGGAAATTATTTTGAGACAATCCATAAGAAAACAAAAAGAAAGAAGTTACTTTTTATGGTTCTTGAGAGGTTTAACTGCCGAGATGGAGTTTCTTACCACCTCCTTTCTTTTGGATTTGATCTTTTCCTTAGCAAGAGGACTGTCAGATGCCATTGTCACATCCATATTTATAGTCTCTAATTCATCCTGCAAGAACACTTCATCTCTTTTGTTCAGTTGTTCAACAAAAATATCGTCACTGGATTTCGGAATATTAGCTATATCTTCATCCATACGATCATGGGAAGGGGGGATATTAGAATATTTGTTACTACCTCTTTTATTCACAACAGTCCAACCTGCTTCTTCAATGTTATTACCTTTTTGGACCGGAGAGGTACTACCAGAGTTTTCCTTGCCTGAATCCGAGTGATCAGGCGAAGAACCTCCACGAAGATTGGCAAGTGGGCAATCCTCATCATGGCTCCCCTCTCATTGATAACTGAGGAACCAAATGATTGCACATACACATCATATGTTTAGCAAAAGTTTTACTTAGGATTTGATCAATTCACAAATAGTGTATCAAATTCCATATGTGCACAACTTTTTAACCTCTTCCTCAAGCCAATTCCAAGTATTCATATTTTACTATACATTCATTATATAAGTGAACAATGGGCAAAAAGGGTTTTTCAAAGCACACCACACAAGACATAGATTCTAATGTGAAAGTATCATTTGAAAAAAAATTCTTAGAATATGATGAGCAATTTATGTTGGAAGAGATGGATGGATACCTCAAGGAAGTGAGGTGGTACTACCAAAATGTGCTTTGTACCTACCCTATTTCGCTTCAGAGTTTTGTTGTATGCTGTATTAGCTTGCAAATGACACCAAATAAGTACCTATGTACTTTGGAGTTGATCCTTCAAAAAAATGAATCAAAATAGGAAACTTCACAAATAGCAACTGATAAGAAACTTGTTATTTTGGTACACACACCTGCTAGATATTTTGCTTAGTGCTCACAGTACAATAACAATTGATAAAAAATGTGAAATTTTGATAGCTTAAAGTGGACTTTGACCTGGTTCTAGGAAGCAATAGTTCTTGCAAAATGGATAAGAATTCACGGAGATATGATCATGCAACTTTCACTGTTTTGAGTAGACATAGCAGAGAAGTGGACAAAGATGATCAATGATGTAAATGTATTAAAGAAGATTGTTGTACATGATCATTGGCATGAAGATGATGCCGAAGGATAGTGATCTAAGTGAGCTATGGTGTAAGCGACTCAGCCTCTACAAAAGATCAACAATAAGCTCAGAAAAGGGGGCACTATTGCCACGAGATTACATAGCTCTTTTTATAAGAGTCTTCTTTGAATTTTGAATTTGAATTCAAGTTTTTGGCTCCATCTAAAAGTAGCTCCTATGATTGAGGAGTCATTCTCTCTTTGAAACGCGTAACGTATTATTCTCCTAACACCACGAGATATGTGGATTACAAGATTCTCTAAGGTAAAACAACTTTTTCAATGGTTAATGATCACATAATTACAAGCAATGGTTCATGTGACTCATCACATGCTTCCTCACATAATCCTTCAAGTTAAGCCAAATGTGAAGGCTTGTCCTATTATCATTGCTTTGAACCTGCAAAGTTTGGTACCATCAAGTGTCTTGGTTAACAAATCTACACATTGCATATTTGTAGATACATATGCCAACTCAATCTCCTTGCTCAATAGCTTCTCTCTAACATAGTGATAATGTACTTCTATATGCTTGGTTCTTCCATGATAGATAGGAATGGCTGCAAGATGCAAGGAACTTGTATTGTCACCAAAGATCATAGGTAAATGATTGTGAAGTCCCAAATCCGAATATAGCAACTTAATCCAGATTGCTTCTTGTGTGGCATTGGCTAATCCCCTTTATTCAACCTCTCTTGAAGATAGAGCAATAGTAGGTTGCTTCTTGCAAGACCATCAAATGTGCTTATCACTTACAAAAGAAATATATCCAGAAGTACTCCTTCTATCATCCTTACAACCTGCCCAATCTGCATCTGAGTAAAGCTTAATGTCCAAATCTATTGTGTATGGAGAGTATAGACCTTCATTTTGTGTAACTTTGAGGTACATCAAAATCCTTTTGGTAGCTTCCAAGTGAGGTGCTCAGCTAGGTTTATGAATGAATTGACTCAAAACATTTACTCCATAAGATATATCTATCCTTGTTAAGATTGCATAGTTTAGATATTCAACTATGCTTTGATATTCTGTAATGTCTCAAGAAAATCACCTTCATGAGCACTTAACTTATGATTTACCTCCAGAGGGTGCTAGCTACCTTTGCATTCTCCAAGTGGAACTTCTTCAACATGTCCTGCCCATATTTCCTTTCAGTGATATAAATTCTAAAATTTGTATAGACTAACACAAGTCCAAGAAAATACTTCAAAAACCCTAGATAAGTGATTTTGAACTCCTCCATCATTTGGTTCTTGATCTGTTTGATGCCATTAGCATCACTAACTATCAGGATGATGTCATCAACATATACACATAAGACTATCATTTCTGAATTACTTCTCTTGACAAACAAAGAAGAATTTGCCTTGCTCATCATGAATCCTTGATCTTGAAGATAGGTAATCAATCTATGGTTCCAAACCCTAGGTGCCTGCTTCAAACCATAAAGAGCTTTGTTCAATTTGCACATATAATTTACCTTGCTTGTGTCTTCATAACTAGGAGGTTGATCCATGTAAACTGCCTCTAAAATCCAGCCAATTACAAAAGCATTTTTCACATCCAATTGATACATATTCCAATTTCTAAATGCAACTAAACTTGCCAATCCTCCAATTGTTGGCATTTTAGCCACAGGTGAGAATGTCTCTTCATAGTCAAATCCTTGGGTTTGTGCAAAACCCTTAGTCACAAGCCTAGATTTATACATGTTTATGGATCCATTTGAGATCCTCTTGATTTTATAAATCCATCTAGAAGAAATTACCTTCATTGATGCGTTCTTGGGTACTAGCTCCCAAGTATCATTCTTTTGGAGTGCTTCTATTTCTTCATCCGTAGCTTGCTTCCATTCTGCTTTGGTACTTGCATCTTCATATGAAGAAGGTTCCTCAAGTGATAATCTTTAGCAAGATAAATGGAATGCTTAGTAACTAATGAAGTATCATACCCATATCTAATGGGCTTCTTAGTCTCCCTTTGTGATCTCCTTAGAGCTTGGTTGGATGATTTAGGTAAGTCTTCAAACCTCTTCATCTTGGCCTTGCCCTTTGATTTCCATGCTTTGAATTATTCTAAGTTGATGGTGTCCTCATCATTTGATTTGATGTCTTGAATTTTGCTTGGCTTCTCCTTGGTGAGACTTGGAAACTCCTCTTCCAAGACATATGGCAATTTGACTTTCCTGCATTCGCTTTCAAACCAAGAATCATTCTCATCAAACACATCTCCACTGACCATAAATCCTTTGTTGGATGGATTATAAAACCTGTATCCTTTTAGATTTAAATCATACCCTATGAAGATGCACTTATCTACGTTAGAGTCTAGCTTACCTCTTATTTCAGATGGAGCATGCACATAAGTAACACATCCAAATATTCTACAATGATCAAGTGGTGGCTTCCTACCATGCCATGCTTCATATGGGGTCATCCCATCAAGTGATTTGGATGGTAACCTGTTAATAAGATAAGTTGAAGTAGATTCACTTTCTACCCACAAATAATTAGGCAATTTGTTATCACTAAGCATTGATCTAGCTGCTTCCACAATTAACCTTTTTCTCCTCTCTACTACCCCATTTTGCTCAAGGGTATAATTCGTAGTAATCTCCCTTTTGATACCTCTGTCCTGCAAAAATGCATCAAACTCATTAGAGAAGTACTCACCTTCCCCATTTGACCTTATCCTCTTTAGGCTTCTTGCTGTTTGATTTTCCACAAGTGCAAGATACTTCTTGAAGCAATTGAACACTTCATCTTTATGTTTCATAAAGTACAAGATAGTCCACCTACTAAAATCATCAATGAATGACACATAATAACTTGAGCCTGAAATTGAAGGGTTCTTGTTTGGTCCCCATATATCTATGTGGACAAGTTCCAAATAATCCTCAAGCATATAGCCTTCCTTTGTAAAGGGTAACCTCTGTAATTTGCAAACTAAAATGCACCACATTTATAGATCATATGTTGATTGGATATATTAGGTATCTCAAGCACACATTGATGTCTACAGATCTGCTTCAAGATCCTCTCACCAATGTGCCCTAATCTTTTGTGCCAAATCTCTAACTCAGACAATGTTTGATCCTTGTAATTATAAAGTGCAATGTTTCTAGTTTCCTGAAGTTCAAATATAAATAATCTACCAATTTTTCTCCCTTGGCAATTCTCTTGAATCCATGTTGGGGGTCCTCCACAAAAGCTCCATATTTGTTGAGCCTAACCTACAAACCCTTTTCCACTATCTGTCCAACACTCATTAGATTCTTACTTATAGTAGGTACATAAAGAACCTGCTCAACAGATTTCTCTTCCAATAAGAAGTTTTTACATTTCGTACGTTGACTGTTGAATGCTTGGTGTCATCACCTGTCTATACTTGTTGCTTTCCCTTGGGTTCCTCAGGATCAGAAAGAAGAGCTACATAGCTTGCCACATGGTTTGAACAACCTGAGTCAATATAAAAGAGGTGTTCATCATTCATACCTTGTTTTGAATTCATGTTCATAATGATAAGAGAGTCCTCTTGATCCTCTATGTAATTGTTGAAGTCTTTTCTTGATTTATATACTCCTTGGTAATTCTTGTTCTAGTTACTATTATAGCCATGGTTGTTGCTTTGATTATGGTTGAATCTTCCTCTTCATTGTGAATAGCCACCTCTTTGATATCCTTTCCTCTCTGACTCTTGAAGTTCCTATAGCACTCATTTGTAATGTGACTATACAATCCATATATATTGCATGGGGAAGCGTTGAATGGTCTCCCCCTACAATGCTTTCCTAGTTTGCCCCTTCCTCTTGAGTTCCTACCTCTCCCTGTATAGTTAGCTTGAGAAGTAGTACCTTCATCTTCTACTTTTTGTCTCTTCCCTTTATCTTTAAACTTTCCTTTATATGTGTATAGGGAAAAAGAGTTGTCACCTCTTGATGGTTCTCCATTTTTTTTCAGCTTGCCTTCATCGGTAAAGAGTTGTCCCATGAGTGTGGTAAGATCTGGAATTTGCATGTCCATGTAAAGGTCCATAGCAGTTGTGAAAGCTTCCCACTTGGGAAGTTTTACAATTCCTAATGTGTGGAAGAACGAAGTTAGAGATAGAGTTAAGTAGATATGACCTTGCTAAAGCATCTTTGGCACATCATGATTTGAGTCTTTTAAGCTCCTCTCTTGTAGGTTGTCCTTTGCTTCTAAAAATGGGCATCTCCTCATCTCTTGATATGTATCCATAGAAACTCCTTCCTTGTAGATAGGTCTTCATCCTCAAGGACCATGCTGAATAATTGTTCCTATCATATTTATCAATAAAAGAAGGGAAACCATCTCCCATTTCACCTTGACTTGCTCTGATACCACTATTGGAAGAGATGGATGGATACCTCAAGGAATTGAGGTGGTACTACCAAAACTTCAATCCTTCAATCAATTGAATAAAAAAAGGCAACTTCACAAATAGCTAGTGATAAAAAACTTGCTATTTTGGTACACAAACCTGCAATATATTTTGCTCAATGCTCATAGTATAGTAGCAATTGATAAAAATTCTTTTGAGGGAATTAAAATAGCTTAGATAGCTAATGATTGCAAGTAGAATCATAAAAAATGATGAACTATACTCTGAGAAATTAATTTAGCAACCAAACGCTTACCCTCGACTTTTTACGGACTGAGCAGAGAATGAGTAGTGATTACTTCAACACAGATTTCTCCCAAATGGCTTAAGTAAAAGACTTGAAATTTTGATAGCTTAAAGTATACTTTGATCTGGTTTGAAAAAGTTATCGATCATGCAAAATGAATAAGAATGCAGTGAGGTATGGTCATGCAAATTTCATTGTTCTGAGTAGTCATAACAGAGAAGTAGGCAGAGATGATGAATGATGTAAATGTATTATAGAACATTTTTGTACATGATCATTGGCATAGAGATGATGCCCAACAATAGTGATCTAAGTGAGCTATGGTCTAAGCAACTTAGCATCTAAAAGGGATCAACAATGGGCTCAGAAAAGGGGGCAGTATAGCCGCGAGATTACATATCTCTATTTATAAGAGCCTTCTTTGAAGTTTGAATTTGAATTCAAGTTTTTGGCTCCATCTAAAAGTAACTCCTATGATTGAGGAGTCATTCTGTCTTTGAAACTTGTAACATATTATTCTCCTTACACCATGAGATATGTGGATTACAAGATTCTCTCAAGTTAAACAACTTCTACAATGGTGAATTAATTATAAGCAATGGTTCATTTGACTCGTCACATGATTCCTCATATAATCCTACAAATTAAGCCAAATGTGAAGGCTTGTCCAATTGCGCCAACAATTTAAAGAGATGAACATATTTACCCAATCAAAAAATTGAAAAAGTATTATCTCTAACTCAAGAATTAGATGAATTGTTTGAAGATAATAAAACATTATGTAAAATGTTAAAAGAGATATTGAACATGAAGTTTTAAGTTTGAAAAACAAGTTTGAGATTTGGTTCAACTAGGTCAAAGAAATTCAATCATGCAAGTGTGAACATGAACATCAATTACGAATCGAGTAGATGTCTACTAAAATTCTTGATAAAAAATATTGATTTGACCATAGAAGATCAACACCTAGAGCTACACATAGAAGATTCAATCGACCTACCAGATGTTTTTGGTGTGATCAATTTGGCCACATGTTTTGGGATTGTATTGCATATGAGAGTGCTTGTGAACTTTTAAATTGGTCACTACAGTAGAATGAAAAATTTGTGATAATCGTGTCTATTTACCTTTGCACTTGAGCTTAGGAAGAGGTTAAAGAATATTTTGATCAAACAAGATCTAAGCCAAGATGAATTTTAAGATTTCAAAAACAATGGAGAACAAAAAGATATCAGGATGAGAAATCTTCTAAACAAGAAACTATGATACAAATTGAGAGTCAAGTTTAATGTTTTGAAGCAAAGAAACATGGACAAATAAAATTGGATAAACAAAAAATGGAACAAATATTACAAGAAAGATTGGAAGAGGATGAGCAAGAATATGAAAAGTCGATACAATTGAAACATAAACATGATGAATACTATGTAATATGTAATCCAAAGTTTCTAGAAAATGATAAATTATTTGATGAAGAAAAGTTTAAAAATTTGAGAGCTCAATTGAGCCACAATATGAAAAATTGAAAGGAAAGTCAAAGTGAATATGAGAATATTAAACAAGAAACTAGTGAGGATGAGCAAAAAAATAATGAAAAAAGACTTGAAGAAAAGGAAAAACAAATGATTCAAGATATTATCAAGCAAATTGAGCAAAATATGAAAAATTCATCAAAAACTTCTAAATCTTTAAAGAGTATCCATGTTGAACTTCTATCAAAGATGAACCATGAAGAGAATGAATGAATTTTCATTGATGTATGCAATTTTTCTCTAAATGTGGATTTTCTCTTGCAAGAATGAGGATAATTATTTGGTTATGAAAGCTAATTGCACTTGATTGTCTAGGTGTCGTGAACTCTTAGTAGGTACTGGTAGATAGTTAGAAAATGATTGGATGCTAACTTTGAAGGTTGAAGATTGAAGCAGAAGCTACAAAGAAATCACGTGGTATTCCTCTAAGAGAATTATTTCAAGGGTGACCACAGTAGTAAGAATTGTTGATAAACTTGTGAAACAAACTGACAGCCATTTTACAGATTCTTTTGTTCCTTTGAATACCAAAAAACAAAATAGCAAGTTAATATTACATGAAAATTTTGATGAAAAAAAAAATTCTTTCGTCAAGATCTGACACGCCTACGAATGAGTTTTGAGATTCTATTTTGTAGATATTGAAGATGAACCATGAAGAGATCCATTGATTAGTATGAGAGAGATTGTAGTGACGATGATATGTAAAGCATGTTTTTTTTTCATTACTAATCTTTGATGATTTTTTTAATGAGACAAAAACATGCTTCTTCAAAATTATCTTTGATGATAATGATGGTGAAGGTTATTGAGTGTGTTTGGGTGACTTGAGAGAATTATTTGATAGAGGATCAAATGTTTAGTTTTTTTCATTTTATTCTTTACTATTCTCCATTATTTGCACCATATTGAGCCTAAATTGCATTTCTAGTATGCATAAAACAATGTAGATACACACATGTTTATTTCTTTAGATTGCATAATCTACATTCACATATAAACAGATCGTCAAGATGATAATCAGTAAAAAAAAAAAAAAAAGATTCCAAAAAACATCTTCACCAAATGCTCTTTTACTCCTTATGCACCATAATTATTTGGAAATGCACACAAAGTATGCATGGTAGGGACTAACTACATGACCTTGTATCAAGGCATGAATTGAGCTTTACCTATGCACATAGAGAGATTAAAAGTATGTGTGCATAAATATGTATGTGACTGAGTGCACAAGCTTCACCATCAGATGCCTTTTACCCGAATGATTGCACCATGTTTGTTTCTCCATGCATTTCAAAGTATGCATTCAATAGGGCTACATTATAAGGTTGTGCATAGATACTTATATTTTGATTCCATGCACATATCAAATCAAGCAGACTGATATTTCAGATGAATTCATCTCTACTCTCATGTCTTTAGCAAACTCTAGGTCCCATGACTACTCCCATTAGGATCAGATAAATCACAAATGGAAGGTGGATGCAAAGATGGATTCTTCTAATAGAAAAGATAGTACGTTGTGTCTGGCTACCAATTTCGTCTCTCCAATCTCATGCAGAAACTGACCATCACCTGCTAACCTTTGGATGTGGCATTAAGATGATGCCTATTTTCTCTTCATGCATCAAAATCAGTTTCTTCATCATTCTTATTAAGGACGTGTTCCAAAGGAAGAATGTGAAAGAAATTATAGTATTAAAGATATATTATATGTGAAGTTAAGAAGAAAAATATGAGGTTTTTTTTTTCGGGTGTAAAGTTCCACAAGAGCTTTTATTATGATCACTGCTTTTAACAAAGCAGGCATGCCAAATATGAAGAAATCCGCCCATCAAAACAAAAAATAGTGAAGACTTTTTTTTGAGATTACTGCTTTATCAATTATAAATCAATGGAATGCTTCATGTTAAAAGGGAAGGTGCTGCATATTGAAAGGAGGTCAATTTCACGTTTATTCTCTGACAATTTTTTTATAAAGTAATGCTGGGGAGAGAGACGACAGAGGATGATTCCGATGAAAGGATGACGCTAATCTTTGACATTGATCCGACGCACTCATCTTCGATGCCATCATCCCCGCCAATCTTCGATACACTTATCTCTAACTAGAACAACGACGCAGCTGACTACATCTTCTAACATTGTTTCGCTAAAAGGATCCACCATAATGCTGAAGTGAGAAGGTGGCAAATGTGCAGAACATACTGATTGTTCTAAGGTATGCTATAGGACGTCCAGAACCCATACATATAACCGACAAAGGGAAGATCTCTCGACCGAATTCTGACAAAGGCAAAGAAATCTAAATTCACTCCTCTGACAAATCCGTCAACCATACGAATTCTTCGTTCTGAAGACAGCAAAGATGTCATATCTTCTCTCGCTCACTAATAAATTCCCTAACACAGGTAGGACAGTTAATACCTCTTTTTAATTCTAATGAAGGCGACACTATTCGCTCATACCTCTGGGACACATGTTTCCTCATATATAATCACACGATTATGATCATCATAAGTTGAGTTTTTCTTTCTTAACAAGTCAGATGACCGAAACCTCTATGCTCTATTGCCAGCTCTAGCTATAATTGGCACTCAACGCTCTAATTTCGATAAACGTATCCGACAGAATCATGATAATAGATGCAATTGATGACCAAGCTCTTGCTTAATTGATCCGACCTATACTCCTTGGCATGAGGACATATATTTGAACATACTTCTGAAAAACTGACGCTGATAAACTATGATGCCCGTGCGTCAATGATGAGGGAAAGTATTATACTTTGTTGTAGGCAACGTCAGTCTGAAACTATGTAGTTTTATTGTATGAGGCTTTTGTCAAAAGAATGGATTGATTTGACGAATGAATCTCTGTGACGAATTTCTTGCATAGCTTAAAGAATAAGGGGTTTGCACTATGCACAACAATCTCTAAACGTATACGCCTCTCATCTTCTGTTTCATGACGATTGCATTAGATGTCGTGGTGAATGCCATTCACTGTAGCTTTGAATAATATTAACTTGTTTTGAATGCTTAAATGTGTTTCATAGTCTGCCAAGAAAGATAAACTCCTCGCATGTTATATCATAAATTTTGTGCCAAATTTATTCTGAATTAATAAATTATGCATAATTTTCATGAAGGCAAATACAATATAAACTCTGTGGTTGTTACTCTCGAACTTGGAAATCATGTTTCTTTTTTAATTAAACATATACTATTGTGAAAATGAAATCAATTTGAGACTTCTTTTACGGCTTTGATGAAAGTAGGAATTGAAAGAATATAAGACTTGGAATAAATTCTTGTATATAACACGAGAAGAGAAATTAAACCTTTCTTATCATTAATATTATTAATACATCTTGACGGATCTAACTAACTTCTTTTGAGTAGTGAAGATGAAATTACAAATTCAACATGAACGATGTGATAATTGAGATAAGCAATCCTCTTGAGTTTCCATACATTGATGCCCATATACCTTTGAGCTCGCTTTGAGGCACCCCATCTACATCTTTAATTATAGAAAAGAAAATGAGAATTTGTGTTCCATCTATGTTCACTAGTAAAACCATCTATGTGAGTCAAATTTGTGTAAGTGTAACTAATTCAATCTCTTGAGTTTGATTTTCTCTCTGAGTTTTCACAAGCACCTGAGATTGCATCCAAGCACCAGACGTGTGCTGTTGGATTTGGCAGTTGAATTGATCCACCAACTAAGCATCCACTTACTTCCGACAACGTGATCGAATCTATGCCCTCTCAAGGTAGAGCTCAAATGGTGATCTAGACAACTCTAGATATGGAAATACAAGGTAGACGTATTTTGACTCAATTTTATATCTAGGGTAGTAAAAAAGCACTGTACAAATAGGCCAATGGAGAGGTGAGGCATTTAATGGATGGAAACAATAGGTGGTAAAACATGGGTGGAAACCTTCTATGTAATTCTCATACACCACTAAAGTTGGTTCAATGAACGTATCAAATATGATTAATTTCTAAATGACTTAACAAATATTCCATGGAGTATTCCTTTGAACATCATTGACTTTGGTGACTCCCTTTCCTTATAGTACTTTATGTTTTAACAATTAGCAAGATTACGTGCTTTGCTAAATATTTAGGTATCACCTCACATAGAGAACCACATGTGAGCTCATGCTTATGAATTTGATTATGTTTACTTTGGATAATTCTAAAAGTCAATAGAAGGAATTTTGTGAGGTTAGGAGAATAAAACCATCACTCATTTGGTAGAAGAATAAAATCAATTGCATACCTAAAGTGTAGGATCGCTTTTTGGTGAGGGAAAATTCAAATTCAAACTCAAGCAATGTGTATATATACACATGATTTTTGTTAGAAAAATGTAGAGAAATTTAGAGAAAATTTGAGTTACTTTAGTGAGCATACATTGCAATTCCATCATCTATACATAGTCCACTACACTCCCTTTGTATCATATGTTCAATAGCACTTCCATCTTCGTACATTTCATTAAGTACATCTCTTCCTACTATCTGCTCCAACATCTTCATCATTACAATAAACTTTTGGAAAGGATTTCTCTATGTATACTCATTCAATTTCTATACTTTCTCAATTGGGGTACTTATTTGGATATCTCTAGTATGTATATATCAAATTTAATTAAGTTTGATTCAGTAGATCTTGAGATATGAAGCAAAGAAGATGCCTTTGTATGCACATCTTCTAGATCCTAAAAAGTCAAGATGACCCCCTTGACTTGTTAGATTCATTTACGGTTTTATGGTGCAGACATATTCATGCAATACCTTTCTTTAGATAGCCATACATGTAAATTAGATGTGTGCAAAAGCTCTTTGGTCAATTCATGCCAGGTTGTGGGATATGGGCATAATACTATGACCTCCTATTCCCAAAATAGAAGGCACTTCTCATTTTTTGCATATACAAGTTATCTATTTTGATGCAAACATTTGAGAGTGATCCTCCAAGGACTTGGTGGTTCGAAATGCTATTTTCTTTGAGGCTAAAGAAGTATACTAAGCATCCTTTAAGTTAGATTTGTAGATGTAAAGCAAGTTTCTTGTACCACTAGCTCATCTCTTGAATCAATCTCAACATCTCCTCATAGTGGTATCAAAGCAACTAGTGAACATGGGAGATGGATTTGCTTCATCCATACATAAATTGGATTGAGGTAAATATTCAACTTGATCACTTACAATGGAAGACTATCTTCAAGAAAGAAAACTCTATGGTCATATGTTTTGAGATGAGATGATGCCAATACTCAAAACCAAAGGCCAACCAACACAAGAACAATAATAGAGGTTAAACAAATGGTGTTCAATGGATGCTCTAGCAAGGTTTTATATTCTAAACTCAATCTCTGATTTTTTACTTCCACACATCAGGAGTTGCAAGACTTCACAAGAGACTTGGAATAGTCTTGAAGCATTCTTCTCATCAAGTACCAAGGCAAGGAATAATCAAATATAGATCTAATACACCACACTCAAGAAGGTACCCAAGCAAAGTGTGACTGATTTTTTCACCAAAATAAAGGACATAGCACACCAACTTGGAAGCATTGAAGAAATCATTGATGAAGAGCAGATAGTAAGGCAAGTAATCAAAGGAATAAAGCCACATCACAAATGGGAAGCTTTCACCACGGGCATGGACATTCAAGTTCCTTATTTCAATAGCCTCATGGGACAAGTATTCACACATAAAGAAAATCTTATGAAGAATGGATAAATCCTCTGGTCCCTATACAATTAAAAATAAGAAAGATTGCGAACGCAAAAGTAAGAAGTTTGATGATGAAGGGAGCATTTCTTTCGCAAACTTTCGTAGCTAGATGTAGAGGCTCAAGAGGAATAGGGAGATGAGAAATAAAAGGTAGAGGGAGAGCCCAAAGTGCATATCCATCTGCCATATGTGGTCTAAATAATCATATTAGTGAGAATTGTTTCAGGAATCCTAAGAACCAAAGAGGTAGACACTACAATAGAGCATGCTATGGAAGCCCAAGAGGTAGAATCAAAAGAAAAAAATGGATACAATAACAACCAATACAACAACAACAATTACCAAGGAGGATATAGAGGAAGGAGAGACTACAACAATTATGCCCATGACCAAACCCTGGAAGATTTAGTTATTCTAATCAACATGACGATGAAACAAGGTAAAGTAGATGAACATGTATTCTATATAGACTCAAGTTGCTCAAATCATGTAGGAGGGAATGTACCTCTACTCTTAGACTTGGAGGATCCAGAAAATAGAAACAAAGTCCAAATAGGAGATGACAGAAGAGATCTTGTTAAGTAGATAGGCAATGGGAATCTTTTATATGGTAATATGAACCTATTGAGAAAGGTATTATATGTGCCAACTATCACCAAGAACCTTATAAGTGTAGGTCAAATTTTTGAGAAAGGATTGTAGGTCAGATTCACAAAGAATGGATTGACGATCCACATTAGGGATTCAAGAGGATATGAAGAGGAGAAAAATCAGGTAGATCATTTACATCTCAACTCGAACATACTAGAAACATTGCATTGTTCAATTATGGTAGTCAAACTCTGTGAGAGTTGGAAATTCGGCACAAGAGGTTGGCTCATGGAGGTGAAAGAGATCTCAAATAAATCAATAGCAATTAGAGTGTGCTTGGTCTACCAAATATATCCAAACAACACATGGTCTACAATGTAGTGTTTGTCAATTTGGTAAGTCACATAGGCAACCATTCACAAAGAAAGGACACATTCATGGACACCTGTTGGAACTAGTCAATAAAAATGCATGGGGACCAAGCAAGAAGCCATGAGTCTCTGGACCGAGGTACTATGTTTGACATTGAGTATTGTAGCAGATAGAACATATTATACTTATGAATCATAAAGATGAAGTTTTTTCATGTTTCAAGAAATACCTAGCTCTTGTAGAAAATCAAATAGGTAAAACTTTGAAGAGACTAAGGTCAAATGGAGAAAGAGAAAATTTTTCCCATGACTTTGATTCTAATATCCATGAGAGAGGAACCAAAAGAGAGATCACATAGAAGAAATAGAACAATTGTGGAGGCTGCAAGGTCAATGCTTAATGGGAAGAAATTACCCAATTACTTGTGTGCAAAGGTGGCATCTAAAACCACATACTTGATCAATAGACTCCCATCATAAGAATTGGATTGCATGAAACCATCTGAAGCATGGAATGGAAGAAGACCTAACTTTGATCATTGCAGAATTTTTGGCTCACTACAATAGATCGATGGTATACCAAGGTTTTTACCAAGGAAAATGAACGCGGCTTTATTTGCTGTGACGCCGGTGTAAAGGTCGGTTTGTGCATCGGTACTAAAGAGTCGGTATAGGCATCGGTATAAACGTCGGTCTAGGCGTCGATATATGCGTCGGTATATGCGTCGGTATAAACATCGATATATGCGTCGGTAATCGGCTTCTCCTTCATCGCCTCCTGGGTGTACCGACGGTTATTCCGATGACACTACTAGGAGTACCGTCGCGTATACCGACGACCATACTTGCAAATTCTTTTTTGGGCAGAGTGTTTTGTCTTTTGCTACAGCAACATTATCATGATGTTGCTTAACAAAAGACAATACACTGTGCCCAAAAAAAAACCGAGTACATGTGATGTGTACTCTATTGACAACCGAAATATGATTTCATGAAACAGAGTATTATTGTACACAAAAGAGATAATTAGAATGAACAATGAACCATGTACAATAGAAGTTATATATTTCAATAATGAAGCATGTACAAGAGTGTGGCAAACCACTGTCATATATGACACTTTTACAAAATGTGGCAAAGCAATGTATTGCCATATGGAAATCAAATACAAAATATTGGTCTTCCACTTCCATACACATGCAAAGAACGTTCCATATCAACAGTCCCGCAACAAAGAACGTTAATGGAATGAGATAAATTCACATGAAAATTACAAACAACAAGTAAAAACCAAGTTTATAAATTAATTACCTCATCGTAAATGCTCCCATGAAACTACCACACCGCGTCCCTCTAAGTCCTGCAATAGTGCACTCAACCCATGACTATATCCGTAAGACTCCTCCGATCGTGTTGGAGGACGACCCATTGCCAGCTCCTGAAACAAATATAAAAAGATTAGAGAAACATATATCAGAAATTGAACACAAATAAATTCAATAAATGAAATGGTACTTACAAACTCATGAGGCATCGTGTCATATCCGCCGCTGCCCAAATGTGACGGTCCAATCGTGTCTAGACGTGTGGCTGCGGCAGTTTGCTGCTGGCGATATTGATAAGGAGTCTGCTCCTGCTCGTCACGAATCATGTCCCACTCCTGAGCATCTAACCATATAGGCTTTGGTAAGCCTTCTCTGATTGCATCACGAGCCTCGGATCGTCGATGCGACATGATCTCACGTGCGGTGTGCAGAATCCACTCTGAACTGACAATCGACTGTCCATCGGCTGGTCGGAACTCCTGGTAAATTGTCTGTGTGATATAATTCTTCCGATCTTTATCTTGTTCACTCCATTTTAGCATGATAGAGTGTCCAAACTGGATGGAGCAAAGTTCTCGTATATGTGCAAACATTGCTTTGCCAGCCGCATCCATCAACGGAGCTCCATCTCGGGTACTATACACCTTGGATTCATCATGGTCATGAGAACCCTAAGGTGTACGTGGTGTACTGCGTGGTGTACCTACATCTGAGGTACTCGTCTTACGAGTAGAAGCGGGCGACACAACATCCGTCGTAGTGCCTCGACAACCACTGCCTCCTCCCCCTCCAGACCTACCTGTAGATCCACTCCTAGAACCACCTGCTCTAGAGCGTGACCTCGATCTACGTGAGAGGCCAGACCTTGTATCGCACTGAGGTTTCGAACGCACATGTCTACTAGTAGACCCAGTAGGAGATGGCTACAAAGATGGTCATGGTGGAGTCACAAAGCTAGGAGATATACCTCCTACGCGAGTGGCACCACCCTCAGGAGTGACACCGGCAGGAGTGACACCGGCGGGAGTGACACTGGCGGGAGTAAGGCCAGTAGGAGTGAGGCCGGTAGGAGTAAGGCTGCCAGGAGTGAGGCCGGGAGGAGTGCTACCACGAGCGATCCAATACTATGATTCAACGGCCATATACGCAGGAGGGACCTGAGAGATGAACTCCAAAACCTGCTCCTCTGTCATGGAATGTGGAGTGACTGGAGGACTATCTCCCATCGGGCTCTGTAATAAAAGAACTCAAATAATTAGCATGCAATAAGAAAAATAATATAGGGAATAAACAACAAAAAAAACCAAAAATTAGTACGTACAAGTGTTTTATTCAAACATCCTCTATTCTAGCATCCTCTTGAAGATCCGATGCACCGAGAATATCTATCCCTATATTGATGGCTTCTAAATTGCTTGCTATGCTGGTTTCCTCCTAGTTATCGTGTATTGCTTCGTCTTCTCGAACAATGACCTCTTCTTCAATAACCTCTTCTTCTCGAACAATGATCTCTTCTTCCTCAACTATCGAATGAATCTCTGAGTCCACTAGAGATGGACTTTCTTCTACATCTATGTTTTTAAAAATTTGTCTACTACGTGAACGACTTGTAAAACAAATAGCCACTCTGGGTCTTTTGAATCTGGTATAAAAACAACTTGCTCAAAGTGTTCGGGAAGTACAAATGTATCCCTTTCATCTGTCCACAATCTTGTGGAGTTGACTTGAAGAAAACCGCTCTTATCCCATCTCACTGTTGTGTTTCTTCCAGAGGTGACTACTTTGAACCATTTCACATCAAAAATAAAGTAATCAAACTTTCTCAAAGATAGTTTCAAGATGTCTTGAATCACACCACAATAATCTAACTCACCTTCTACAGCATTATCATCTCTTGCACTCGCTCTAGTTTTTTGCAAAAAATTCACCATCACTCCACTATCAAAAGTAGAACTATTTTGATTTATTCGTGCGATTCGAAAGTGTCTTCCATGAGACCATAGTGCACCGTATTTAATATACTCCCAATCACATCCTTTTGCGAGTTCTTCTTCTTCTTCAGAGATATCTTCACCCACTGCCTTTGCTTGTGAAACTGTTGCATCTAGCCATCTGCTCGTTGGAAAAGGTGGGAGAGGTCGAAGATTTAACGAAAGAGGCAAAAATCGAGTGGAACGATTTCTTCGAAACTAAGCTCTTTCCTTTGCATTAGTTTCCTTGGCAAGTTCATACCTTTCTAACCACTTTTGCATAGGCTCAGAGTTAACTATGCAAACCTTCATTGCCTTCTCTCTGAAACCTACATCCATTTTTCTTTGCAATCCTTTACCTTCTGGTTCATCGCCTACGAGACGAACATCTTCATCATCGCCCCATAAGCGAGGCATTTCGAGATCCGATATACATAGAAACTCAGTTATGAATACAAGAGATTCTTGTACAAGCCATCCCTCTGCCATGCTACCCTCTGGACGTGCTCTCTGTCGAACAAACCCTTTTAATGTCTTCATAAAGCGCTCTAAGAAGAACATCCATCGACTATGGACAGTTCCTCCTATTGCAACTTCATCTACTACATGAACCAGTAAATGAAGTTGAATAGTGAGAATACTTGTGGGAAAGTATTTCTCTACCATACAAATAGACTCGATAGCATTGAGTTTTGCACTCTCTCTGCTATCGCTATTTAGCTCTTTAGAAGATATCCACCATACTAAAGAACTAATTTTATAAATGGTTTTTTGTACATCCTCTGAAAGAGAATCTTTTAGGGCTACACGTAGCACAAACAGTAATGAGCTCTTGGTAATGATATTGTTCTGTTGGGCTTAGCAATTGCCCACAACTCTCGCATACGACCTCGCTCTTCTAAGTCGTCCCTTTGTGCTTTGCTTTCTTTCTTTCCGATCAAAGTTTTCCAAAGAATCTCTCTCACATTCTTGAAAATATGCATCAGGTCTACCAAATGATTGATCACCAATTCACTCCAATAAGGGAGTTCATGAAAAATGGACAACCGTTTCATGCCAGCAACTGGATTTTCTGAATCCCACAGTTGTTTCCAATCGCTAGCTTTCATTTGGTGTTACGCTTGTCGACCAATTTGTGCTTCACGTAAAACATGCCCATGAGGAAAATATCTATGATGTCCTTCATAGACAATTTTACGTAGTGCTTTGGAATAGCGTGCTTCGAGCTGTGGTCCACATAAAGGACAAGCATGGTAACCTGAAATCGATAAACCTGAACATTGACCATAACCAGGCCAATCATGCATTGTCCACATAAGTATGCCTTGCACTCGCACGTCTCGTCTTCTTATAGGTTGAGACATGTCACACACACTAATCCCATCCTATAAAATGCGCAGTTCTTCCACAAGTGGTGCAAGATATACATCCATGTTTCTCACCTTATACTTACCTGGTACAATAAGAGATAATAATAAATGACCTTTCTTTGTGGCCAACCATGGTGGGATATTATAAGTGACCAAACATACAGGCCATGTGCTCCATGAAGAACTGCGTAATCCAAATGGATTCACTCCATCCATAGCTAGGCTTAAATGTATGAACTGAGGCTCACTAGCAAACTCTGGCCACTTACTATCTATGTGCTTCCAAGCATCAGAGTCAGCTGGCACTCGCATTACATTATCTGTAGACCTGCTCTTTGTATGCCATGACACTAACTCAGCTATAGATTTGCATCTAAACATGTTCTTAATTCGTGGAATGATAGGAAAGTGGTGAAGAACCTTTGCGGGGATTGCTTCGCCTATAACGTCTTCTCTAAATCTATTTGCTCCACACTTTGGAAATACGTGGAGATGCTCATACTCATTCTGAAAGAGAATGCAATCATTTGGACAAGCATGAATTTTAGTATAATCCATTCCAATGGACTGTAAAAGTTTTTTCGCATCTCCACGTGTTGGAGGCATGTCATTGCCCTCTAGCAAAAGTTGATCTTTAAGAAGCGTGCAATAAGCAATTAAAATGATATTAGTAAATGAAGTTATTATGATACAACAATGAAATCCAATTTGTTCTCCACTTACCTAAACAATTCAGTGACACTACTATCTGACCATCCATAAATGGATTGTAGATTGAGCATCGCGAGTGAAGCACGTAGTACAGATATCTTTGCTCCATTGTAAAGTGGTAAACGAGCTAATCTTCACATGTTTTCATATTCTTCATCAACTTCTAATCGTGGAATTTTTGTTGTGTCCATGAAACTCTCGACACCTTCTTCACCATCATGATCTTCGTCCATCTCATAAAATGCTTCCAGCATCTCTTCCATATGTTCATTCTCTGTAATATAATTAGTGCTTGCTTGTACGTCTAAGTTCTTTTTTTCTCTCTTTTGTCCACCAGAGGTTACCGGTGCAATGTCGTTTGGGTCCATCTACTCACCTTGGGGACCATGCGAATGATACCGTAGGTTTTCCAGTTGACTCCTATCAATGGATCCAAACTCTCTAACATGTGCAGTACAAATCCGCCGTTTCTGATAAATTTGATACTTGCATTGTGTGCAAGGACATGCCATTCTCTCTTCAGGATCCAAAGAAGCCATCTACTACAATATGGACCTTTTAGAATATTTTAGAACATTTGTTTTTTTATTAAACCTAAAAATCTAACTCTTAAAGACTTAAATCTGAAATACTAAACCTAGATACTTAAATACCTAAAAAAACTTAAAACCCTAATCTATATAGCTATCCTATTTTATCTATATATGTGGATTTTTTCTTGATTGATCCTCTTAATTAAGTTATATGTATGCCTAAATCCTAAAACCCTAATTTTAAAGATCTATACCTAAATTATGTATATTTCTATACACATGTTTATATACATGTATATATGTATTATATGTGTATGTGTATGTGTGTATATATGTTATGCAGGTGTTAAAACCCTTAAACCCTAATCCAAATGACCTAGAGCTAAAACATGTATATATATGTATGCATGTGTATATATATGTGTATATGTGAATATAGATAGGTATATAAGTATGTGTGTTTATGTATTGTATATATATTCACTCTATTTAAAATGATTAAATTTAAACCTATTTTTATATATTTAATCATATATATTTCATTTATTTATTTAAATGACCAGTTCTTATCATATTTTATTATCTATATAATTATCCTACCTTATATATATAATTATTTATTTATATATTCAGATTTTTTTCTTACTTAATCCTATTTTTATATTTTTAATTTTATATATTTAATTATATATATTTAATTAAATTATTTAAAACACTAGTTCTTTTTATATTTATTTACGTATATAATTATCTTATTATATATAAATATATATATATATATATATATATATATATATATTTATATATTCAGATTTCTTTCCTTATGTAATCCTACATATTTAATTCTACATATTTAATTATATATATTTAATTAAATTATTTAAAACACTAGTTCTCTTTATATTTGTTTATGTATATAATTATCTTATTTTATAAATATATTTATCTATATATTCAAATTTTTTTTCTCTACATAATCCTATTTTTATATATTTTATTATAAATATTTAATTAAATTATTAAAAACACTAGTTCTTTTTATATTTCTTTATGTTTATAATTATCTTATTTTATATATATATATTCATTTATATATTCAGATTTTTTTTCCTTAGGCAATCTTATTTTTTTATATTTATTTTTATATATTTAATTATATATATTTAATTAAATTATTTAAAACACTAGATCTTTTTATATTTATTTATGTATATAAGTATCTTATTTTATATATATATTTATTTATATATTGAGATTTTTTTCCTTACGTAATCCTATTTTTATATATTTAATTATATATATTTAATTAAAACCCTAATCTTAAAATTCTAGATCTGAAATACTAAACCCTAAATCCCTAATCTTAAATATCTAGACCTAAAATATGTATATTTTTGTATACATGTGTATATACATGTATATATGTATTACATGTGCATGTGTATGTGTGCATATATCTTATGTAGATGTTATAACCCTAAAACCCTAATCTTAAAGATTTAAATCTAAAATATGTATATTTTTGTATGCATGTGTATCTACATTTATGTATGCATTATATGTATATGTGTGTTTGTGTATATATGTTATCGATGTATTAAAATCCTAAAACCCTAATCAGAAAGACTTAAACTTAAATCTAAAATACTAAACCCTAAAACCCTAATCTTAAATATCTAGACCTAAAATATGTATATTTCTGTATACATGTGCATATACATGTATATATGTATTATATGTGCATGTGTATGTGTGCATATATGTTATGTAGGTGTTATAACCCTAAAACCCTAATCTTAAAGATTTAAATCTAAAATATGTATATGTTTGTATGCATGTGTATCTACATGTATGTATGTATTATATGTATATGTGTGCTTGTGTATATATGTTATCTACGTATTAAAATCCTAAAACCCTAATCAGAAAGACTTAGACTTAAATCTGAAATACTAAACCCTAAAACCCTAATCTGAAAATCTATACCTACAATATGTATATTTATGTATACATGTGTATATACATGTGTATATGTATTATATGTGCATGTGTATGTGTGCATATATGTTATGTAGGTGTTATAACCCTAAAACCCTAATCTTAAAGATTTAAATCTAAAATATGTATATTTTTGTATGCATGTGCATCTACATGTATGTATGTATTATATGTATATGTGTGCTTGTGTATATATGTTATCTACGTATTAAAATCCTAAAACCCTAATCTGAAAGACTTAAACTTAAATCTAAAATACTAAACCCTAAACCCCTAATCTAAAATATCTAGACCTAAAATATGTATATTTGTATATACATGTGTAGATACATGTATATATGTATTACATGTGTATGTGTATGTGTGCATATATGTTATGTAGGTGTTATAACCCTAATCTTAAAGATTTAAATCTAAAATATGTATATTTTGGTATGCATGTGTATCTACATGTATGTATGTATTATATGTATATGTGTGTTTGTGTGTATATGTTATCTACGTATTAAAATCCTAAAACCCTAATCAGAAGGACTTAGACTTAAATCTGAAATACTAAACCCTAAAACCCTAATCTTAAATATCTAGATCTAAAATATTTATATTTCTGTATACATGTGTATACACATGTATATATGTATTATATGTGCATGTGTATGTGTGCATATATGTTATGTAGGTGTTAAAACCCTAAAACCCTAATCTTAAAGATTTAACCCTAAAACCCTAATCCTATTTTTATATATTTGATGTAAGAAAAAAACTTCAAAATAAAAATAGGATTATAAGTGTGTATGTATGCATGTGTGTATATATGTGTGTGTATGTATGCATGTGTACATGTGCGTGTGTATGTATACATGTGTATACATGTGTGTGTATGTGTATGTGTGTGTATGTAGGCATGCATGTGTGTGCATGTGTGTGTACGTGTGTGTATGTATGCATGCATGTATGTGTATGTGTGTGTATGTAGGCATGCATGTGTGTGCATGTGTGTGTACGTGTGTGTATGTATGCATGCATGTATGTGTATGTGTGTGTATGTGTATGCATGTGTATACATGTGTGTGTATGTATACATGCATGTGTGTATATGTGTGTATGTATGCATGTGTGTATATAAGTGTGTATGCATGCATGCCGGTATATATGTGTGTATGTATGCATGCATGTGTGTATATATGCGTGTGTGTATGTATGTGTGTATATGTGTGTGTGTGTATGTGTATGTATGCATATGTGTATATATGTGTGTGTATTTATGTGTGTATGCATGTGTGTGTATGTATGCATGTGTGTAAATTTATGTGTGTGTGTGTATGCATGCATATGTGTATATGTGTGTGTGTATGTAAGCATGCATGTGTGTATAGGTGTGTGTATGTAAGCATGCATGTGTGTACATGTATGTGTGTATGTATGCATGTGTAAATTAATGTGTATCTTCCTCTCTCTCTCTCTCTCTTTCTTTCTCTCTCTCTCTCTCTCTCTCTCTCTCTCTCTCTCTCTCTCTCTCTCTCTCTCTCTCTCTCTCTCTCTCTCTCTCTCTCTCTCTCTCTCTCTCTCTCTCTCTCTCTCTCTCTCTCTCTCTCTCTCTCTCTCTCTCTCTCTCTCTCTCTCTCTCTCTCTTCTTCTCTCTCTATCAATAGCGAATAAAAGAATCACTTACAAGTATGTTCCTCTTTGAATCATTGTCATCAAAGTGTAATGTAGGTTGTCTCTCGTCCAATTCCAAACAATCGATGCCAAAGAACTTCTACAAAATCAACGCAAAGAGAAATTAGAAACCCTAAAGCATAGAGAAACACAAATGTTAACAGTACACGCAACACTTACCAAGATGTGAGAGCTAAGCCAAGAGAGTGTGTGTGTGTGTGTAGAGAGAGAGAGATCCGTGTGTGTGTGTGCGTGTGCACAAGACAATGCAGGTTCACGTGCACAAGTTTGACAGTAGACCGACAGTACTCAAACACGTGCAAAAATGTGAAGTCGCCGCCGGTATAGACGTCACTATGGACGTCGGTATACGCTTCGATAGTTGGTAGCAAATTACCGACGCTTATACCGACGCTCATACCGATGCCTATACCGACGCTCATACTGATGCCTATACCGGCGGCTGCGCGCCACACCGATGATCCGTTTAAAACGGTCATATCGACGGTCACTTGACCGTCGGTATCTCTAAGTGACATTTTTCGAGGCCCATACCGACGCCTATTGTGACCGTCGGTATATGCAGCGTCGGTATGCCCCTCATATGTTGTAGTGGCTGCATGGCATATGCACACATACCTTCGCAAATCATAGGAAAATTGGATCCAAAAGGAGATCAGTGCATCTTCACTAGCTATGACCTTAATCACAAAGGTTATAGGCTATACAATCCAAGAAGAAAAGGCTTTATCGTAAGTAGACATGTTGTGTTTGATGAAAACAAATCTTGGTTTGAAGATCATTGCAGCAAAATCAAATCTCCCTCTAATTGAGAGGAAGACTTCAACATTATCAAAAAATAATGAGCCTACACTTGAAGCATCAAGTGATTTTGATGATTATCATAAGAATCAAAGAAGGGAATTCAATTCAATGAAAGTGCTCTAATTGAGAGATGTGGTAGAATCATCTCAATAAACTATAAGAAGGTCCACTAGAGAGAAAAGGAAGTAAAAAATGTATGGATATGATACATCTTTGATCACTAAACATTCAATATATAAAGCGTAGTTTCAAACTAACGTTGGCTACATCAAAGTATTATACTTTCCCTCATCATTGAAGCACCGACATCATAGTTTATCAGTGTCAGTTCTTGAGAAGTATATTCGAATATATGTGCTCATACCAGGGACTATAGGTCGGATCAATTAAGCAAGTGCGTTTTCATCAACTACATCTATTATCAGGATTATGTTGGATACTTTTGTGGAAATTAGAGCATTGAGTGCCAGTTATAGCTAGAGCTGGCAATAGAGCAGAGAGGTTTTGGTTATCTCACTCATTAAGAAACAAAAAAAACTGATGATGATCATAATAAAATGATTATATATGATGAAGCATGTGTCCTAGGAGTATGAGAAAAGAGTGTCGCCTTCATCAGAATTAAAAAAAGGTGACACGGTTAGGGAATTTATCAGTGAGCAACAAAAGATATGACATCTTTGTTGTCTTTAGAACGAAAAATGTGTATCGTTGCCGGATTCATCTAAGGAGTGAATTCAGATTTCTTTGCCTTTGTCAGAATTTGGTCGAGAGATCTTCCCATCATGGCTTAGATGTATGGGGTTCGGACGTCCTACAGAAGACCTTAGAACATTCAGCATGTTTTCCACATTTCTCATCTTCTCACACCAGTAGCATGGTGGATCATTTCAACGAAACAATGTCAGAAGATGCAGCCTGTTGCATCGTTGTTCTTGTTAGAGATAAGTGGATCAAAGATTGGCAGGGATTATGGCATCAAAGATGAGTGCATCGGATCAATGTGAGAGATTAGCATCATCCATTCATCGGAATCATCCTCTATCTTCTCTCTCTGCTAGCATTACTTCATAAAAAAAGTGCCAGAGAATAAATGTGAAATTGACCTCCTTTCAAATACGCACGCTCTTCCTTTTAACGTGAAGCATTTCCTCACTTTTTGTTTTTGTTTTTATGGCCAGATTTTTTCATATTTGGCATGCCTACTTTTTTAAAAGCAGTGATCATAAGAAAAGCTCTCGTGGAACTTTGCACCCGAAAAAAAAACCTCACATTTTTCTTTTTAACTTCACATATAATATATCTTTAATAATATAATTTCTCTCACACTCTTCCTTTGGAACATGTCCTTAAATAAAAATGATGAAGAAACTGATTTTGATGCCTGAAGAGAAAATAGGCATCGTTGTAATGCCACATCCAAAAGTTAGCAGGTGATGGTGGATTTCTACATGATATTGGAGAGAAGAAATTAATAGATAGACACAGCGTGCTATCTTTTGTATAAGAAGAAGCCATCTTTGCATCCACCTTCCATTTGTGATTAATCTGATCCTAATGATATTGGTCACGGGACCTAGAGTTTGGTCAAGACATGAGAGTAGAGATGAATATCTCTACGACACCACCATCATATTTGAACGAGCTTTTAGTGGTAATTGTTTGTGAAACATTAGAATATTTCTTCTCTTCTCTACCAACGCTCATTTTTTTTTCTTGTATAAGTACTTTCTTACATGGTATCAGAGTTGTTATGTATCTTTTAATAGAGAGCATTAATTTATAAACCTACAATTATATGTTTTTAGCTACCATAGAGCATTACTCATGGATTCATCTTTTGGTGTTGATGCTTTTGCTATTGTGGTTGCTACACTAGTTCGCATTCTTCCATCCACATTGAGTGAAGGGATGATTAATGGAATAAATTACACATAGTTGCTGAATCTTCTAAGTTGCATGATAATATTATGGGGCTAACAAAGTCTAACGGAGAGTTGATATTGATGCAAAATACATTAAAGCCACAAGTGATAATACCAAAATTATATAGATCTCCTTTGATCCTGGAAGAGGTGGAATGTAGATGCATCATTTGCTATTGTTATGAGTGTAACTGATATTGTGCTTACTCAAGTCCAACACACCTCTAAAGCACGTGAATCTTGGGGCATATTGGGTCTTCAATTCAAGAGCAATAATTACACGGCTTCAAAACCATGACAATCAGTTATAAACTAAGAAGCACCATAAGTCAAAGAATTTTGAGGTCTTCATCAAACGAATCAAACATTTACATGATCAATCAATTGCTGGTAGTGTTATGATAGTACTTGAAGATGTGGCTATCATGGGTGTTAGAATTCTTTCTACAAGATATCATGGGTTGTTAACTACCATAAAACCTCCCCTCTAAACTTTGAGGATTTTCCTAGATTGCTTTTGGAAGAAGAAATGTGGATGAACAAACATGTAGAAAAGTTAACATGTTCCATACTAATTAAGGAGGACAATTCTTATTAGTAGAAATGAACAGCTACTACAATGCTCATGGAATCAAGGTTAAACTAACTAAAACCCACACAACTTAGCAAAATTATGTTATTGAGAGAAAAAGTAGGAAAATAATTCAAATGGAATATTGCATTTTAAAAGAGGTCAAGAAACGTGCGACTCATTTTGGGCAAAAGTAGTTAATATCGATGTGTAAATTTCTAATATATACTACACAAAGACACTCAAAAAAACCACTCCTCAAAAAGTTTTTTTTGTTATAAAGCATTGACTTATGCATTTCAAAAGTCTTCGATGTTTCAATTATGTACATATATGTGAATCAACAAGAACTGTTAAGATCAACAAGAAAAGCTCTACCTTCTTAGGATATATTCAAGAGTCTAAAGCATATAGAATTTGGGATCTATTTTTATTCATGATGTGGTATTTGATAAGCCACCACAACAATTGGACAACAAAGGTAATAACACAATCTCGTGAATTAAAGAAATAAACTGCCTTGTGCCTTTCCATTGATTTGTCAAGATCAATGAGGAAAAATCATGTAATAATGGCATCCCTCCACCAAAACACCAACCCATTATTTCCACACAATGTAAGCTAGTAAAAAAAAAGTGGGCTTAAGAACTCCTTGATGAACATAACCCTCAAGTTTATGTTGTAAAGTCATATTTCTAAGGCTTTTGTGGTTCAAAGTGGATTGAGGAGCATGAAAGAGTGTCACATCATATTGTCAATATGTCTCCTATGGCTGAAATTATAGGATTATTATAATAACCCACAATTGTTTATGAATTAAAGAAAGAGCCCAAGCACAAAGTAGCAACGTGGAGTATGACATCACACTAAGGAATGGCACTTGGGAGTTATTTTATTTACCACCAAAGAAAAATGTAATTTGAACTATGCGGATTTGGAGAGATAAATACAAATCACATGATACTTAAGAGAAGTACAAAGCTTGGCTTGTTGCAAAAGGATTCTAACAAGCGGAAGGATTTGATGTCCAAGAGATATTTGCAACAATAGCTCGAAAGATTACAATTCACATGATACTTCTAATTATTGCATATGAAAGGTGGCTTATTTCTAGATGGATGTAAAATCAATATTTCTTAATAAATGCCTTAAGGAGGTGGTAAATGTATCTCAACCACTATGCTTTGAGTTATCTCATTCAAACAACAAGGTTTGTAGAACTTACAAAGCATTGTAGGGCCTTAAGCAGGCTTCAAGACTAATGAGTAAAATTTTTATCAAAAATCTTGTCTTTCAAAGGAGTACTTTGGATATAAATTTGTACATCCTGAAAAACAAAAGCCTAATTTTTGTCATCTTGAATGTAGGTGATATGATCATTACAAGATATCCCACAACTTACATCAAACAACTTGTACTAGCTTGAGTACTGAGTTTGAGATGATAGATGTTGGGATCCTCCCTTATTTTCTTGTAATAGAACTATGGAAAAACGATGGAGGGATACTCATATCAAAACAAGAACAAGAATCCTTAAAGCTTGTAAGATGATGGACAGAAAGGCCATTGGCACACCAATCTAGGTAAATCTAAAGCATTCGATAGAGTATGATATACCATAACTAGATGCTAAAGAATAGAAAGCTTGAAGGGAGTGTTATCTTTTTTATCGTATGCATCTCACTAAAATTTTATAGAGAAAAGAAAGAATAGGTGCATTATATAATGTGTTTGGTCTAGAATGATGAAAATGGGAGTGCAAAATTCCTATTGGGTGATGCAAAAAACACTACCATATATATTATGAGCATGACACTCACATAAGGAAAACATGGCTCAACACCATATGAAGCTCAGTATAATAGAAAACAAGATGTATCACACTTGAGATTGTTTTGTTGTAATTGCTTTTTTTTAATAACAATGGAATTGAGATGAAAACTTGATGATAAAAAACATGATGTGTATTCAAAGGGTATACATGTGAAAAAATAAGTTATAGATGCTACGATCCCACAACAAAGTAACTAAAGGTATCAAGGGATGTGAGATTTTATCAGCTTTTCCCTTGCTATTCTTCAAATGTACCTATGTAGGCAAATAAAGATTATGAGGGAAGGATTTCAAGCGGTAATGAAGAACCAGAAAATATGGATCTTGATGGACAAAGGGAATCAATACCATAATCATCATAGAGTACAGAGAGTCCTACATCGTCATCTAAATGATGCAAGGAGCAAAGGAAGGGTCAAGAGCATAGAGATTGAAGAAGATGAAAACTTGTGGATGTAATAGAACACAGTCCATCATTCAAAAATATATGACATTTAGAAGGCAAACAATAGATATTCAAATCAATTGGAAGGTGAATTAAGAAGATCTGATACAATTAGTTATGCAGGTGGAAGGCTTACATATGACTACTTCAAGGGTAGACATTTTGCATATATGATCAAAGGTATTTAAAAACTCACATGTTTTGAAGAAAAAAAATACATGGAAGGAATGGAAATTATAGGCTATGTAGGAGGGTATTAAAGCTTTAGGAGACAACAACATTTGGAGATAAGTACGAAGGAAAAAAATACATAGAGAACATTGGAAATGAGTGGGTGCATAAGGTAAAGAATCATTTACATGATAGCATTGCTAGGAATAAAGAAAGGCTCGTAGCTCAAGGGCTTGTTAGAGATATGTAGAGGATCATGAAGACACCGTCATCCCTGTAGCAAATATGACTATGAAGAGACCTTCTCATTTATATCTTTTACAAGTTTTAGAATCAATGTATGGCAACAACTTCAATTTTCTCTTTGTGTCCTAAGATAAAAATTTCATGGATATGTATAACAACTCTCTCTGCATTGCAATTGATGCTTTGAATGAGTTCTAAGAAGTCTCGTCGTATTATATAAGGTTATGTAATCTATTCTTCTCCTTTGTTTTCTGAGAATCTTTGTAAAAAAATCCTTTAAACTAGAGTACTAATTTTTCACTCATTTCTCTCTTGGGAGGTGATTACTTCATTTATTTTTCTACTGATTTCCCTTTAACAATGTCATTTTGTATGCATTGATGATTTGTTTTTCTATAAAAGACCACATTTTAAGAAATCTCTGAATTTCCTTAGGTTTATATTTATTTTCAACAAGGTCTTCTCTTAATGTAGGCACAATAGCGTTACAAATCATATCTTTCTCCCTCTCTCTCTCTCTGTATATATATGGGTGTTTGTGTGTGTATGTGTGGGCTGCCAAAGCTGATGGCTCAAGAAAGGAAAATCACAAAGCATTTACATAAAAGTCAAACGTAATTTGGACAAACAAAATTCAAAGTGATTGAATGGGTAATAGAGTATTTTAGTTCAAAAGATGTCCTACCTTAAGGACATGAGGCAAGACCACATGTTTCTCTTCATATAAACTCCTTCAAAATATCAAAGGATTCTTAAGATTAGATATGATGAGAGGGAAGTGGTAATTTCATGTACCATAGGATTAATAATGGAGAGGTTGAATGATGATGTAAATCTTATATCTTGGATGCTTCCCTTTATAGAGGGTAGTAGTTTTTAAGACATAACTCATCAAGTGGGTGAAATAGATGAGACAAATACGAAATGACTTGTTCAAAAGAGACAAATGAAGAGAGCACATGGTACACAAGTTTTAGTTGAATCACAAGTCACTAAGAAGTTTTGCTCCACTTAAAATGAAGATTGAAAACCCCTAGAGTGTATCTGCATGCAAGTGTCCTTTATATCATGGAGACTAGAATAAAGCGGGAAAGAATATAAAATAAGCCAATAAGGAAAGGTTTAGCCTTTCATCTTATAACTAAAAAGACTCATAGACCTCATGTGGATCGAAGGAAGGGACAAAGGTCATTTGATAGTGGGGAACATCATGATTTGCATGTGTAGAAACTTAAGAAGAAAATACAAATTAATTCTTGTGGATCCACAATATTTCACTAATCTACTAGCCCTTTATGCTTCAAATGGAGATCAATATGGCTAATCCATGATGGAAGCATGACACTTCGTTGAGGCGAAGAGGAAGCTTGTGAAGGAATTTCCTACATTGTTCGACAAAATATCTTTTTGATTAAGGTAATAAGGTGTTTCCATTGTGAGTACTCTGATATTCCAAAGAGTCTTGACCTATGCTTCACCCAAATCATTGTAGACCTTGTGTTCTTGAGGTTTCTATAAAAATATAAGAAAATTAAAATTGATATTTTCTAAGAAAACTATGATCCTAATTTCACTTGCATTAAAAAACAACAAAAATTTAGGAATCGCAAGAGGGTATCATATCTATGTGGAGGGGAAAACACTTTGAAGGATAAAAATTCAAGAAATGAAGATTTTATTCTTTGGAGTACACATTAAAGGAAAGGACATAAGCATAATAAAGTAAGTCTATGATCTAAGGGTCCGGTCAGTTCAGGCAGATCTGAAATCGGACACCATTTGGTCACCCGTGTGTATGACCAAAGATCTCGAGTCTAGACTTAGTAGAAGGTCATTTACTCTTGTAACCAAGTGATCCACTTAGCCTAGTGGTTAAGACTCGAGGATGTGAAGGAGGAGGTCTTGGGTTCAACCCCCATCGTATACATGGGAAGAGGGTTTTGCCCAAAGAGCTCTAGAGCCTTCTAGAAACATCCACTTGAGTTAACTCTAGTTAACTAGGACAATTGGCGCACATGTAGTTACATGGCTGACACTTTGATGGTTAGTATCCATTGCCCAAGTAGGGAGTTACATTGGCATTTTGTTGCAATGAGAATCATCTCTCTAGCATGTGGTGGGCATAATCTTGCATTGCTATGTTGTCGGAGGGATTTCCACATCCAAATAGACATTCAAAAAAAAAAATTGTTTCCAGACTGATTAGTTGTTATCTCTCTCAAATTTTTTTTGATGCATCTGTTTGATTTGAGCAATCTTTCTTCTTAGGACCTGCACACAACAAAGCTCTGAAGATTTGGAAGTGATCAAAGATCTCAACATTTAAATTACTTATGTTTATGAAGCCTTAAGTAGTTGCATGTAAACAACTCTTATGAGTATCCATTATTAGTCATGACCATGTGTGTGTATGCATGAGTATGTGCCATGTGTTTGCATGAGCAGTGATGTTAGATGCATGGGTAAGCATGTATTGAGAAGTTTATATGGGTATTGCTTGTGTTTATTATATGTGGGTGTGAAGAGATGCATATATCCATGTGTAGCTTTGGAAGACTTATCTCCATTATTCATGGAGACAGAAACAATTTTTTGTCTAGATGTGTTTAAATGTGCACATATATGTGAGTGTTTAGATATGAATGCATGAATAGTCACTGATGTGCTCCATAAATTCTAACTATCTATGTGATTGTATAACCTAAAAATGTTTAAATGTTTCATGAGTATGAATAAGGGTATGAACCGAAGTCCATGTGTGAATTCAACACTATGATTTTATCTATTTGTGAGTGCACGAACCCTTAGTGTATATGTGGAATCAGACCTATGTATGTGCTCACTATTATATGTATAGCTCTAAATGTTAACATTAAATTCATCCTAAGCTCATGTAAGTCACCTTAGAAGAAAGCCAAAAAAGATACTTCATCTTAAGAACTTATATAACTATATGTATATGTGTGTTAATTATTACATTACTGAATATTAAACCTACACTTTAAAAAATTGTATATATATCGAATGTTGAATTTGGATTATGTATTAAATAAAAAATTATATATTAACTAAGATATTTTACATTAAATAAAATATTGTATGTTAATTAAAAAATTATAAAGTACATAAATGTGAGTGTCTAACTACAAGCGTTCAGTTGAGTATGAGTCGTGTCAATGTAGTTGCATGTGTTTGTGTGAGTTAAAGTTAGTGTGAATTAGGTATATGCATGTGAAGTGGTAGAATTACTATGTATATATATATATATATATATATATATATATATATATATATATATATATATATATATATATATATATATATATATATATATATATATATGTGTTGATATATTTAGGTAGTGATGTGTGTGAACACACTAGGACCGCCGGGGCACTTTTTTCCCTCTTTAGGAGGTTTTTTTCCCCTGGCTTGTATATACGCCTATTGCCCTAATGGGCTACTTATCTTTGTACATTCTCTAGTAATACAATTCAGTATTGTGTGTTTGGGCTCCAAGCTTCTTCTTCTTCCTTATGTTGTTCGCGTGCTTCTGTAGACATCTATCTCCAACAATTGGTATCAGAGCAGGTTCTCGCTTCATCTAGGGTGCCGTGAAAACAGCTTTGCTTTGTGGTGTCGAAATCGCAATCTGAGCTCGTTTTGGCCTCCGAACGCACTATCGTAGCGCTTGTGCAGGCTATTTTGTCTTTTTGTGCCAAAGGTATATACCAGTTTCTGTTCGCCAGTTTAAGCGTCTAAAAGTCTGCTACAGGTCTAGTAGAACTCGTCTAGGCAGTTCTGTTCAACTTTTTGAGATATAGTCAATGTTCTGCATCAAGGTATTTTAAGTCACCGGCCATTGCTGAAAGTAGTGATGTATTCCGTATGTTGGTTGTTGAGGATAAGTTGGATGGTACCAACTACTCATTGTGGGCTTAAATGATGCGACATGTTTTGCTTGCAAAAGGATTGTGGAGCATTGTGCAGGGTGTTGAAAGACGTCGTGTTACACCTGTAATGACATGTACTGCAAATACAGGTGCTCGAGCTGATGAAGATGGTGTCGAAGATGATATTCCGCACATTCCTATTCGTGCTGCTTTCTATTGCACCTACTGCAGAGCAAATTTGTTGGGATGGCAGAGATGCCTAGGCACATGCATTGATAGCTTTGTCTGTCAAACCTGCCATTATTCCTCTTATTCGCGCTTGCAGAACAGCTAGGGATGCTTGGGATACACTTACCACATTGTATCAAGCTAGGAATGAGGCTCGTGTTGCTTACCTCCGAAAACAGTTTGAGAGTGAGCACATGAATGAAGGTGATTCTATGGAAAGTTTCCTAATGAAGATCAAAGATTTGAAAGAACAACTAATTTCTGCTGATGAGGTTATACCAGATAGCTCACTTATGCAGACCGGTCTGAATGGTCTTCTTGATTCATATCAAAGTTTTGCTTCTACTCTTCGGTTGATGATGAAAGGCAATCCGAATGCCTTATCATTTGATGAGTTAGTCTCTCTTCTATTGCAGGAAGATCAATCCAGGCAGAACATGTCCATTATGCATGTTGCAGATCAAGCTTTCCTGGCTAGTCAGAAGGGTGAAGGAAAATGGAGCTCTTCTACTAGTAAGCAGAAATCTGCAAATGCTGCACATTCGAAGAATGAGGATAAAGATAAGAACAAATCAAAAAAGCAGAAATTGTTTTGCAAGTACTGTAAAGGGAATGATCATATCATAAAGAACTGTCCAAAACTGGCTGCAAAAGAGGCAAAGAAAAAGGAGGTTGGAATGGTTGTTGCAGAAGCATCTACACCAAAAATAGAGTCTGCTAATCTTGTGCAGGAAGAAGAATGGGCGTTTACTACTGTTTGCAGTTTTGACCCATCTTCTATGACAAGTGCATGTCTGCAGTGGACTCAGATGTTTGGTACTTTGACAGTGGGGCGACCAAACATATTACCTAGCAGCGCAGTTTCTTCTCTTCACTCGAACCTGCCCCTACAGGGAATACTGTCACATGCACCAACAACTCCTCTTATCCTGATATTGGAGTTGGTAAGATCATTCTGACTACTGCTGATGGTAGTTCTTTCACCATGTCAGATGCTTTATTTGATCCAAGGATCAAGAAGAATCTGTTATCAGTTTCTGCACTAGCCAAGATTGGCTTGGTTGTGAAATTCGTTGATGACAGGTGTACAGTTCATGATCTATGAAATGGCGATGTGATTATTGCTTCTGGCATTTTGTGTCGTGGGCTGTATAAGCTCATAGACTATGAAAGATCTGTGAATGATTCGGCATGTGCAGTTCATGATTCTCAGGCTATGTGAGATGCAAAGCTTCGGCATGCACGCTTTGGTCATCTGAATTTTGCTAGTTTCTTATGCCTGTAGAAATCTGATATGTTGTCTTCTTTGCCCAAGCTTGAGGCACCTGGAAAACATGTATGTGAAGGCTGTATTTTGGGCAAAATGCAGTGTTCCTCCTTTCTAAAAGATAGTTCAGTTCGGGCTACGCAGAAATTGCAGCTTGTACATAGTGATGTTTGTGGTCCTATGCAGACACTCTCTTTTGGGAATTACCTTTACTTCGTGACTTTCATTGATGATTTTTCCAGGCATGCATGGGTATATCCACTCAAAGCAAAGTCCGAAGTGTTCATGTGCTTTAAACAGTTTTTGGTTTTGGCTGAAAATCTGTCAGCATGTAAAATGGGCACCCTCCATTGTGATCAAGGGGGGGAATATATGTCTTCTGATTTTAATGCATTTCTGGCTGAACGTGGGATAAAACACTAGTGTACAGTGCCATATACACCTCAACAGAATGGAGTTGCTGAACGAAAGAATAGGTCACTCATGGAGATGGCGAGGTGCATGGTCAAGAGTGAGGCTTTACCACATAGTTTCTAGCTTGAGGCTGTCATGTGTGCAGCATATGTACTGAGCAGGTGTCCCACTAAAGCGTTACAGTCTATCACTCCATATGAGGCTTGGCATAACCCCAATCCATCTGTTGCTCATCTGTGTGTTTTTGGTTGTTTGTCATATGCATTAGTGCTTGAACAACATCGCAGAAAATTGGATGATAAGGCAGTAAAATGTATTTTTGTGGGGTACAATTCTGGAAGTAAAGGCTATCATTATATCATGCACAGAATAAACGCATTCTGGTTAGCTCTGATGTTGTCTTTGTGGAAGATGCTATTCAGCCGTTGCTTTCATGTACTAAGGAGACATCTGTTAGCTCCAAAGACATGTATGATACGTTGATGCCTCTTTTTACAGGCGGATAGTCTAGTGATGGTCCTAATGAGGCAACTTCTCAGCCTTTGCAGGTTTCATATGATGATGTAGATCATTCTATTTCTGATGCAGATTTACATGATGCACTTGTTGATGAGAGAGCTGATATTGAGCAGGCAAAAACTATGCCAAAATGGGTAGTGCAGACTTTGCATGACAGCAAATTAGATGCACCTTTGTCATATCGTACTCGTTCAGGCTCTCATAATGCCTGCTTTGCATCAGATTGCTATGCTTTGGCTGCGTCTAGTCTCTGTGATGAGAATGAGCCTGTTTCTTTTGATGAAGCACAGAATTCAGAAAATTGGATGGCTGCCATGCAATCTGAATATGATGCTAAAGTTTGTTGTCTCACAGATGAGCACGTTTATGCATTGCCCAAGAGTCACGCATTGGAAGGTGGTTAAGCGCATCTTTCGCTACTTGAGTGGTACTCGGCTACTTGGGTTGTTTTATCCCAAGGGGGGATCACTACCGCCAGATTTGCATGCTTTTTCTAACTCAGATTGGGCTGGTTGCTATGACACTCGTGTGTCCACTAGTGGTTTTTGCTTCATGCTTGGTAGCTCATGTATATCTTGGTTGAGCAAGAAGCAACCTATTGTGGCCACTTCTAGTTGTGAGGCTGAGTATAGGGTAGCTTTCATAGCGACTTTTGAGTGTGTGTGGCTCAGACGCCTTATGGCTGATTTGGGTGTTGGCTAGTCTTCTGCCACCACCATCTTCACTGACAATCAGAGTGCATTGGCAGTTGCGAGAATCCCTATGTTCCATGCTCGCACTAAGCACATTGAGGTGCATTATCACTATGTCAGGGAGAGGTTCTCTCCTAGGGAGATCAACTTGGCATATGTGCCCACGTAGGAGAACATTGCAGTCCTTTTCACGAAGGCTCTGCCTAGGCAGAAGTTTGAAGCTTTCCGCAAAGCTTTGGGCTTACTTCCTTTTGTGGAGTGATTTCCACATAGCTTGGCACTTCCTTATACATGAGTGCTAGCTACTTTTTCACCGCATCACTCCGAGGGGGGATTTGTTGATATATTTAGGTAGTGATGTGTGTAAACACACTAGGACCGCTGGGGCACTTTTTTCCCTCTTTAGGAGGTTTTTTCCCCCGGCTTGTATATACGCCTATTGCCCTAATGGACTACTTATCTTTGTGCATTCTCTAGTAATACAATTCAGTATTGTGTGTTTGTGCTCCAAGCTTCTTCTTCTTCCTTGTGCCGTTCGCGTGCTTCCGCACACATCTATCTCCAACAATATATATATATATATATATATATATATATATATATATATATATATATATATATATATATATATATATATATATATATATATACATATATATATATATATATATATATATATATATATATATATATATATACATATATATATATATATATATATATATATATATATATATATATATATATATATATATATATATATATATATATATATATATATATATATATATTGTGTACTATAGGTTTTTCAAATGTTGTTATGTAGATCATTTGAAGAAGAAATGACGAGTAGTGACGACTTGATGTAATTTACGAGCTTGGAGCTGCATTTTTGTCGTTTATCTTAGTTTCATTTTATCACATTTTGGAACATAAAATCTTGTATTAGGCTTTTATATCTAAGGATTTGTATAGGAATATCTTCAACGTATCTGTATTAGGACTTTTCTCAAAGAACTTGTATAGGATTATTTTTTTTCTGAGATCTTAGTATTATCACTATACAGTTCAATTATCAATCAAGATGTTATATTGCACTTTATTTTTCATGTCAGCAGATAATGCATCTTCAAGTAAATCCTTTAATGAACATAACTTACATACCTCTTTCATTTTGGAGACTCTATTACCTACTCCTATTGAAAATACTACTAATCAAACCAACGAGAACAAAAGGAGTGATGAAATAGTAGAAGAAATAGTTAAAGATGTACTATTGATGAAAATTTACACTCTCTAGTATATGATCATCGTTTATGTAGAATTTTACCTTTGCTTTCAATCGTATTATTTGAACCTAAAAATAGTGAGGATTTGTTCACTCTACCCTTAAGTAGAAATACTCATCCTAAACAAATAGAAAACGACGTAACTGAAATTATCAAAGATAGGATAATTGACAAAGAATTAATCTTTCAATCATATCGAAACGCTACTTCTAGGTATAGAGTTGTAGTTCCTTATGGAACTTAGATTTTATAGGCTAAACATAAATAGAGTACTAAACTATAGCTAATAACTCCCCACACATTGAAAACACATCCTAGTCCCTAAAGAATGCAACCAAACACCCAGCGTGTATTCACATAGAGAGGCTAATGTAAATTAGTTGTAATGAGGACTTGCCTCCTTTCACACCCCTGGAGAACTTATAAATTGCTATGAGTCAATTTCTAGATGAATCATGACTTTAATTTCTCAAAGATATTTTTCAACAGGGTATTGAAGCATTTTCTCTATCTTTAAGAGAAATAAGTTGGATTCTCAAAAAGACTCAAAGCAAATCGAAAACATCATCCAACCACAAGATAGTAGTGTGGTAGCCAACATCAATGTGTCGACGCACTATGGCTCTATTAATGAGTTTTGTATTCAAATAATGCTTCTCTTGAGATTAAGTTCACGTCATATTCAGTCTTTCTGACTCCTGAGTGGGAATGCAATTCTTGTGCATTTCTTTGAGTCAAAAGAGTGAATTTATCAAGTTACACTAGAAACTTTATGCTTGACTTAGTCAATCAAATCCTACGTTGACAAGATCAACTCAAAATGAAAGTCCAACATTTTTAGAAACATATCAAATATTTTCGAATTAACAACACTTTATCTTGAGGTGTTTTAAGAAGATCTTGGAAGTTTGAATTGCTTGAATGGAGTTTTTGTTCTTTCTTTCAGCTTTCTGAATCTTTTGGATTTGACTCAGATATATTATCTCATTCTTTTCATAAAAGTCAAGGGTTAGCTGGATAGAACCATGTAACTAAATTAAACATCCTAGATAGATGTTCTATAGAGGAACCTTTTCAATCTTAAAAAGATTATAAGTCTAAGTTGACTTATGTATTTGCACTTTGCTTCAAGTTATAGCATAAATGATTTCGTGGAGTCTAGTATACTCTACAATAGAGAAGATAGGTATTTCTTATAAGATTGACAATTTGAAGAAATTTTAGCTCAAGGCTTTAAGAAAAGTATCCTTAATTGGAGGATTTTCATTTTGAATTTGAATTGGTCAAGTTATGGTACATTTGACTTAAAGAAAATGGTTAAAATTTTTCTTGCAATTTACGTAGGATTTTTAAACTTATAAGGACAAATCAATCGTCTAGTCGAGTGAAAAAAATCAAGTAACTGTTTGATAAGAGTAAATCATTGAACAAACATCCAAGTTAGATGTCTAGGACAACCAAACTTTAAGTGCTCCAAAACAAATTCAAGTGGATCAAGAGTTCTCAAACTCTTGCGAGGAATAATGATCCCACATTTGTCACTAAGTCCATGCACCAATCATGCCCAAAAATGGACTAGTAATTTGAATCCACCCCGTTCACATGTTTGTGCCTAGATCGCACATTAAGAAACTCTAAAATGGTTAAGGACGTTTTTTGATCCACCCTTATTATTCATTCACTACTTTGTACTTTGACTAGTGTATCAAAGTGCAAAGAAAGACAATGTTTTGAATCATTTGGGCAGGGATGCCACCACAGAGATGAGACATGTTCTTCAAGTTCTAGAACATGACCATGTTCTTCCGGTTTTAGAACATGAGGCTCAAGGGTTGCCTATAGTAGATATATAGATTAATTTTCAAGGACAAAAATATTTTTCCGAGGGGGGAAGAATGCAATAAATTAAGTCTATGATCAAAGGGTCCGACCGGTTCAGACAGATCTGAAATCGAACACCATTTGGTCACCCATATGTATGACCAAAGATTTCAATTCTAGACTTACTAGAAGGGAATTTACTCTTGCAACCAAGTGATCCACTTAGCCTAGTGGTTAAGACTCAAGGATGTGAAGGAGGAGATCTTGGGTTCAATCCCCATGGGGTACATGGGATGAGTGTTCTACCCAAAGAGCTCGAGAGCGCTTTAGAGGCATTCACTTGGGTTAACTTTGGTTAACTGGGACACTTGGTGCACATGTAGTTACATGGCTGACACTTGGATGGTTAGTATCCACCTGTCCAAGAAGGCAGTCCCTTGGAGATAGCTATATATAGAGGCATTTTGTTGGGATCAATGTCATCTCTCTAGTATGTGGTGGGCGTAATCTTGTAATAAGGCTTGAGCATACAATCAAGAATGTGTATGAAGACATGAATTTGATCCATGGAGAGCTTTTAAAGGGATAAAAGATGAGATATTACTTTTTTGTATTTTATAGAAAATTGGTTCAAAAGAACTTAGCATTTATGACATGGTGGTTGAAATGAATAAGTAAGCACTAGTAGCTCACATTTATGAAAAAGACCAATTAAACCCGCTCACTCCTTATATTTTTAGATCAATAAACTTTATGTGAAGGTCCATGACGGAATGACAAGGAAACTCACATGCTTCCCTGCAGAGAGAACCAATTACCCGAAGAACTCATCAATGGTGACTCTTAATGCATAATATTATATTCATGATGTGTTGATTTTACTATTATCTTTCACTAATACCTTATTTAACCCTTTCAACTATAGCTTGAGGCTGGGCATCATTTTTAAGCATCAAATTGATTCATACAATCAACCATTGCTTCAAAGCATTAGTCTTTTATCCCTAATTTGATAGGAGTTTGATGCCTTGAATCAATATTCATATAATATGTTCTATGTACTAAAAGTTTCTTTTCATCGTCAGGAACATCCTAAAAAATGAAAATGATATATTTTCTCCTTTTTCAATAGTATATGAAGTCCATCATTGATATTGAATAGCCTTGGATTATTTTTAAAAAAATATATTTCTTTCTCAAGCACTGTCCTATCATATATACAAACCTTTGAAACATCCTAGTAAGGAAATTATTGTCTTTTGAGAGTTGAAGGTCCATGTAAGTATATGGGAAAATAATGACAGCTATATTTCCGATATCGATGAATCTTTATTGAGCAATTATTATTGATGTTTTCAAATATTTATTAATTTTTTACTAATAGATGACTCGGCAAAGGAAATGCAGCTTATTTTATGTGCTCTATGAAAGATAAGGAGGACAAGGATGTGCAAATTATGATCAAGGTAGAGCATATCAGAGAAGCGTTGAAGTTCTATTGAATGGGAACCAAACTAGATGCTAGGTTTGTTAAAACGAATGCAACCACCTATGCAAGATTTTCAAAGTTTGTTGATTTCAAAGGAAAGGAAAATGAATATTTTGCCACTATAATGCTCTTACAATTCTTTTGCTTCCCTACGTTGACTAGATATACTATGCCTCACAAACCAGTCACACTCATCATGCTGAACAATAAGGATAAATCTAATACTTTTGGAGTCATGGATGTGACACCATTCATTCATGAACAGTTGAAGGAAGCTACAAAGCACTAACAACAATATAAATTTATGAATGGAGCCCAATTTTTGACAAGAATCATATATCACATCTTGGGCATGGAAGATCAACTGAAACTAGCACCCAAAACTCAATACTTCAAAAGTTTAATGGCATGTATAAAAAGTCCATCTAGAGTCCTTCAGGTTGGAGAATATGGGATTAGAATACGAATAAGAGGATCGAGTATGAAGAGGAAGATTGTGACTGAAGAGGTGGTACCTAGCAAGAAAATAAGAACACATCCAAGGAAGATGGAGTTGGAACAAGAAGAGGTCACCAAAGAAGTGAATGTAGCTACTCAAAAGAAAGTGCATGCTGATAAGGAACCACATCCACCTCAAAAAAGTAAAGAATAGGTATATACCTTTTGTATTCAAGGTAGTGACAATAGAGCTCTATATGAGGCTCAATATCAAAGGATGTTGGAAAGCTACTAAGACAGAGCCACTAACTAGAGACAAGAAGAAATAGAACATTATGAAGAATTCCATGATCAAATGATGTCTACAAAGACTAAGGAGATGTTTGTTAGAAAGGAATTTGAATTACTAGCATATGTGAAGGAGTTACCAGAGTCTCCGAAGACCAGGACCACTATAGTGGCAAGAAAAACATTGCCAAGGAAGATTGTTCAAAAGAAGAAACCAATCAAGAAAGATAAGGGAAAAGTAGTGGAACAATCAGCTCCATAACTGCTTAAGATTCAATAGGATAATACAGGTGGAAAAGGAAAAGAAACAACTTGAGTAGATCAAAATAGAATGAAGGAAATAAAAGTATCATCATCTAGAGGGTCATCTCATTCTGACACTGCCATAGAGGGATTTCTACTAAGAAGTCTAAATTTATGTGTACCAAGCACACCAATCAAAATTGCATAGGTATTGGAAGCAAATAAACGAATGGAGAAATCCGTTGGAAGGTCAAAAGGAGTCAAGATTGTGTAAGAACATACAAAGAGTGTCAGTCTTGAAGAAGAAAAGAGGAAGTTGAAGGGTAAAGGAAAATTGATAGAAGAAGTGACCACATTGAATGAAGGAGGCTGTGAAGGAATTATACATATAGGGGCTAAGCCTATATGGACTAAACCTTCAGAACAACCCTATTGCCAACCATTAGCACAAGAAATTTTCTAGTTCCAAGGAGAAGAGAATGGCGTGACTACTAGAAGAGAAGAAATGAAGGATTGTTCCCACCAAGATGGTTGAACTCTCTTGAAGTGGTCAGACCTAAAAAAGGATCATGGCCAACAAAGAATAACATGGTAGACACAACAAAGTATGTCATAACAGCATGTAGAGATGTAAAGGACCCAAGTTGTATATTAGACGTGAGAATTATGAGGTTAATCCTCATAGGATGTAATAGAGAGGCTAGAGGCAATAATCTAGTGGACGAAAGCACTTTTTGAGATGGTGCGCGATTTGAACTTAGTAGAAAGAAAAAGCCATGATTTACTTGCACAAGTATACTAGATGAAAAAGAAGTAAAGGGAAGCTGGTGAAGAAAAGAGTTTTCGTCAATCCATTGCCAAAAGGTCTACGAGGGGAAGAAAAGAATAGGATATTTTTTTTAAAAACCCATTATCTTGTAAGATATTTACCAAAAATGATGTAAAAATGAGGAAGATTCTTCCTCATGTGTGGAGAAACTATGTGTAGTTTTTAGAGAAATTTTAGAAGCTCTTCAAGCACATATTTTTATATTAGAAGTTAAAAGGACCAAATTTGAAGTGTGAAAAGGGACACTTGAAAAAGTATAAAAGACAAGATCTTGTATTTTGTAGAGGTTGTTATCCCTTTGTACTCTTATGACATGTGAATGAAGAGCTTCAGTTTGAAAGTCGTGTCTCTCTTTTCTTTGGGTACTGTTCATGATTGATTCTCGAGTCTTTTTCATGTGATATGCATAGAATTTTCTAGTTTAACTTGTGTATTACTGAGTGGAGTTTTAAGGGAGAGGTGATTATCAGTGTATTGAGTGATTAAATGCATGACATCATTGCTAAAATGGAAATTCTTAGTTTTATCAGAATCTCGATTGTCTTGTGTGTGTAATACAAGTACTAAAATATTTCTCTGACTCGAGACTTGTAATCTAGAGGACAAGTGCCACACTTTAGGCATAAGAATCACTGAAAAAGCTATTGTTTAGATCTAGATACAAGAAACCCTAGTTTTCCTACTCCTTTTTCAAGTTCTTCTCAGAATTCAAAATTGTTTTTACATTTTCTTGGATTCCATTAACTAGTACAGGTTTTGTTCTTAGTATGCTTCCTGGATTGACAAATTTAAGATGTGGGAGTTAATCCTTTATGCTATGATGATTGGAGAGGACAACTCCAGAGCATAACAAACAAAGATTGATGAGTTGTAATCCATATTTGAATCTCACTCAGCTTCATGCATATTTATTTATCTTCCTCTTCATTGTTGCTCTTAGCTTTAGTTTCAGTTTCAAGTGACATACATTCCATAGCTACATTCTTCATAAAAGTTCACATCCATTAAGATCTTGAGCTCCTTTTTCTTTGAATTGAAGCACCTATATCCTTTTTTATCTTTAGATCCTATGAAAAAACATTTTCTTTGCCTGTAACATAAAACTTGCTTCTTTTTTCACTAGATATAATGACATAACATGTACATCCACACACTTTGAAGTGGGATACTACTATAAAGTTACTAGGAAGACAATATTAAATCAAGTGATTTAGAGTACTTAGACAATTAGTGCACTTAGCCTAATCGTTAACTCTCAATGATGTGAAGATGGAGGTCGTAGCTTCAAGTCGTGCAAGAGAAAGGTTAAGCCTAAGAGTCTTGTTAGCCTAACCATTGTGGGCCATTCACTCTAACTACCACGTTTATAATAAAACGTTGGTGTACAATCAATTCTCAAAAGGATGGACGGCTAGTAATGTTTAGTTACTAAAATCTATAAATTAAGGTTTTTTCGGTCTAAAACATAAGTCATTCCTCGATTTTATTCACACTTGAGATAGAGAATTGATATATTCTGTATTAGAGGTTGATGTTTTCCTGGGTGTAGGTATGAAAAAACCAATAGTAGGCAGAGAATAGTCGATCAAGTGTGCATCAAAAAGGATTCAAGGAAGGTGACCCCTCAAAGCATGGGAACCCCCTACAAGATGTCTCACACTAAGCTTGAAGAGGCATTGTCTTTGCAAGTTCAGATATAGCGGAGAGGAATTTTATCGGAAAATTCCCCGATGGTGGGAAAATGATGACACCCAACTAGCGAAAAGAAGGATGACCTCTTTTTGTGCTTGAGGTGAAAACTATGGATAACAAACTCGCTGTTTACAGGTAGATTTTGACTTTTTTTCACGATGTAGGATATTCTCACATTTGAACGGCCCTTTATTCTTAAGCGACAAATTTTCTACTCTCTACACACGTTGGTTTCCATTCATGAAGGATTCAGCTCCAAGTTTTCTATATCAACACATGTTTAATTGCTCTTTTGACCAACAGCTCATAACCATCCCCTCATACTCTTTCCATCAATTCCGTGTTTCTTTGCCCATCTTGTGAATTAATGGAATTATGAATAACCCAAATTCAGTATTTTGCATGTTTCTCACAGGTTACTCAGAGACAAAAAGTGAGGCTGGTAAAAAGAAAAAGTGTAAACTATCTTTCAATGTACATAGAGAATACGTGAAAGTGCATTCCCAATGAAGGAGAAACTATGATGACAATTGAGGGATAGACCACTTCATAGAATAGTAGGAAACACACACACACATAGGTATGCCTACTCAAAACCAAGCTAAAAAATATAAGTTGGGATATATATCCCCAACCGAAATGGCACACACACACACACGCATATATATATATATATATATATATATATATATATATATATATATATATATATATATATATATATATATATGTATATATATATATATATATATATATATATATATATATATATATATATATATATATATATATATATATATACACACACATACAAGTGAAAAAGTGAAACGTTCGTTTTCTTAAAATATAAGTTGGAATACATATCTCGAACCGAAATGGCGTATATAAACAAGTAACCTTTTAATGGAAAACTCTTGAATTCTGTTATCTATTAGTGTTTCACTTGTTCCACATGAGAATAATCCAAGTCATTTCACATGCATCCAATGAAATAGATCCAAAGTGCTCCTAATTCTAGAGTTTGATTTTCAACTATCCTGAAATGGAGGCCATGACAAATAACCTTGCTGCAAAACTAATATTTCAATCCAAGATCCAGAACAACGAGACTTGTTCAAAGTTCATGTTAGAACTATAAAAAATGTGACATTTTCAAGACTTTTCTCTTGATAAAAACAAGTTGAAAATCCATTGCATTGTCAATAAGGGATAGAAATGGGCGATGGGGGTGTAAAAAAATGAATCTTTTTTGTTTGCTACTCCTGGAATTAGGGAAGTTAATAATAAAAGTCTCTAGGAAAAAAATGTTTGCTCTAAAGATTGTCATTGGTAGAAGTAACTCTCGTTTCAATTTAGAAGAAATTGGATACGATTGAAAGACATTGATGAGAGCAGAAGGGTGAACTTTGACAAATGTTTGTAAGGTGTCCTATATTAAACGTCTTCTAGCCCAAGAAGGCCTTAATCGCAAAATAAACCAAATGGAGGAACCCAAAATTTTCAAGATGTGCGAAGACTATAGAAAAGTGCTAGAATTTCGTCGAAATCTCAATATAAAATGGTTCTTGAAATAATATTCAATGATATTGGATCTTGCTTTCAAATCCCTTTGGAAGCCTTTGAGAAGAAGAAAGGGGTCGTTCTCTAGAAAATCATTGATCATGAGATTTGGTCAAACATGAAAGCTACCAAAATCTCTACTGTAGCACCATGTATAAAATATGTCATCGAGGGAACTTGTAGATAACACTCATCACTTCCTTTTCTTTTTGTCGTAAGAGTGCTTCCATCTAGAGGGGTTTTTGACATTGTCTCAAGCTACAGAGTGCAATTGACTCAAAAAAGGCTTTGTTGGGTGAGATGATCATTTTCTCCTTAGTCCTATGGAACACAATTAGAAGTCAAGCCATTTGGAGAATCTAGAAGTAGACATGTGCTTCTACCTTTGATATTTTTTCAAGAAAGGTCCATAGAGACTTGCCTTAGTCCCTATCTAGAAGGACTGAGAGCTTCTAAAGCCCCCCCCCCCCCCCAACCCCCCCCCCCCCCTCGTGCCCTCCCTCCACCTCTCCCCTGCCTTGAGAGTCATAGACTCTTAATTATAGAGAATACTAAGCTCAAACGAAAAGAGCTCTCTGAAGATGGGGATTAAAAAATTATCAGTATCCTTAGTTCAATACCATAGATAGACATAGTTATCTTGTTGGATCCCTTGTGAAAGGATGATCAGGCCTCTATGCAAATATTGTATCTCTTTTTTGAGCCCAACATTGGTCATGAAAATGAGTAGGGTATCTTCAACATTGGGATGATGAACTTCATTTAGGAGGCTTAAATCACTTTCACGTAATTGTGTGATACATTTTTTGGCATTTGAGAACTTAAAGTATGATAATCTTGGATCATTCGTACCTTTAAGCATTGTTGCAAACATGTACCATTGTTTTATTTTGATTTTTTTTTAAATGCACATGAATTTTAATTAAAAGACCAGATCCAAGAGGTTATTGTTTGGCATCCTTTCGTCCCGTTTATGAGAGATATTTTTGAGCTCGTCGTATACAATAAAACAAACATTTTACTATTTCTAAGCGGGGGTTCATCATTATGGTTTTCTGATTCTTGTAGCTTCACATTCAAGGGATTTCGCCATAGATCACTCTTTGGATGCATCATCATTGTTCGGAGGACATCTTTTGCTTCATTTTTTTGTAGAGTGCCCTCCCCCGTTAACGAAATTCTAGACAGAAGCACTCGATCGTCTCCTTTGTTTTCTGATTCTTGTATCTTGATAATCAAGGGATTTCTCCATAGATCATTCTTTTGGGTGCCTCATCATAGTTTAGAGCACATCTTTTTGTTCAGTTCTCGTAGAGTGCCCTCCTCCCCTTAGCAAAACTCTATAAAGAAGACCACTCGATGGCCTCCGCAAGAAGGGCTTGCTTCCAATTGGTCAGACAATCAGGCTAGACGAGTCTCTTCATTTATTTCTAAGCTTTGATGGTATTCGGGAAAAACATGGGCATTATCTTTATGTGTTGAGACATAGCTTGCATCATGGGGAAACGATAAATTGTTAATAATATAGTTTGATTCCTCATTTATACATGATGCATTCATGTATTTATGAAGCATCTGTGCATTGATCCATATAGTGATAAACCATGGATTTATATATGATGAAGAGTCTCGCATATACATTTATGTCGATGTATAGTTGTCGTTGTGGTTCGCACAAATCTTATCAGCTTCAGTACTGTCCATGCGTATCGGAATGTCTCGCGAAAAAAAAAAAACATGAAAACATCAGAAAATGTAGAGAAACATGGAAACGTTTCCACTGTGCGGAAAATAATTCTACAATGTGCATGCTCGTGCAGTTCAGATCATGCTCTACGTTCTTTGTGATCAAGTTGACGCTAGCGCGCAGAAATTTCTCTAGGAACATGATCGCATGAATCCTATATTATTGCTATCAGAAAATTAAATTAGGATCGAGCATGAACAGATGGACAGATCAGATAATGTGCACTAAGTTAATCAAGTGGATCTGTTGTTGATATATAAATGTAATTGCACGTTGGTGATATCTCCTTTCAATCGCTGCGATGGACGGAAAAATGTAACATTTAACAGTTTTCTTTTAAAAGATCTTTCCTTTTGATGAACCCAATAGCTTGATTATTCTTTTATCTCTTGAGCTTATTGCTTTCCACGAAAAAAAAAAACTTTATGGTGCTTAAAGGCGGGAGGTTCGTAAGAGGGTTTGAGATTTTTAATCTTTTTAGTGAGGATCTCAACGAAAGACTCAATTCTCAATTCTTTCAGTGACTTGCCAAAGTTGGAGGCACATTTTCCAAATTTTTCAGATGGGGTCTCTTCTAATCGTAGTTCCAAGGGCCGAGCAATAATCTCCCCCAACAAGACCTTCTTCTAGTGGATCGGTAGATGATATGGATTGTCTTTCCAAGCGAAAACACTCACCTTTTTCTATCGGATCGGTAGATGCGCTGGAATGCCTTTTTCAAACAAAAACACTCTTAATGCAGAAGTATATAAGTTAACGATAGCTGCTCTCCTCTGATGACATCTCGTGCACAATAGTGCAGAACTGCAAATTTTACAATACGGGTGAAATATCTTACAACAGCTGCTCTCATCTGATGACATCTCCTCTGATCTTTATGGGATTTGCCTGCAAAAAAAGAAAGGACAAGGCAGTAAGCATGATTGAATAGTTGACATGTATAAGGCAAGGCTTGTTGTCAGTTAAGCTCAAGAGAGAAGCATTGGTTTCGATGAGTCTTTTGCTACCAGATGCCAAACGAGTGGTGTTCATAGAAATTTCGCACTTGCAAATCATCACAGTTGGCATTTACATCAATTGGACATTTAAAAATGATTTTCGAGTGAGTTACATAAAGAAGTGTATATTTGAGCGTTGTGGTATTGTGAAAAAAGGGCATGAGAACATAATTTTCAGGATAGAAAAGGCATTATATGATTTGCAAAAAGCACCACATGCTTAATATAAAAAGATACATGCCTAATTGATTACAAGATCAATTAGGCAATTGATCTTGTAATAGTCCAATTGAGAGAATCTTACATGAGCATGCAAATAACGTTGTTTTGATAATAGTCCAATTGAGAGAACCTTACATGAGCATGCAAATAACGTTGTTTTGGTCATGGTTATATATGTTGATGACATGCACATCAATGGTCCTAATAAGGAGCATAGTGCTAAGCTTAAGGCTAATTTGCAGGCCTCTTTTGAGATGTCAGATTTGTTGAATTTATGCAACCTGATGGTGGAATAACTTTGTGTGAAACAAAACATACTAACATTTATTGCATTGTTCTAGCCTTGACAGTTTCAAACCTATTTCCACTCCTAGGAAATAAGTTTAATGTTGAGTCCTCATGAACCTAGTGACACATTTTATGTTTTTCTCTATAAGAAGCTATTGGATGCTTGATTTACTTATAATTCGACCTCTTATTTAGTTGGCTACCTCTCAAATGAGGATCTTTATATCCCAAAGGGGATCCTGACCACTAGATTTACATGATTTTTCTAACTTAGAATGGGTTATTTGCTTTCATGGTCATGTGAGTGGTTTTTTCTTCATACTTGGTAGCTCATGCATTAAGCAACCTATTGTGGAAACTTCTAGTTGTGAGGCTACATAAAGAGCATCTTTCCCAACAACTATTGAGTGTGTGTGGCTTAGATGACTTTCAACTGATTTGGTGTTTGTTAGTCTTCTTCCACCACCATCTTCCCTAAACGTCAATGTGCATTGGAATTGGCGAGGAACCATGTGTTCCAGGCTCTCACAAAGAACAATTAGGTGCACTATCATTATGTGAGGGAGAGGTTCTCTCTTGAAAACATCACTTTGGCTTATGTGCTCACGTAGGATAATGTTTTCGAACTTTTTTTAAAGGATTTGGCTAGGGAGACGTTTGAAGATTTTTTGCTTTGGTCTTACTTTGTTTTGTGGATTGTTCTCTATCCACATAGCTTGGAACTTCCTTATATATGAGTGCCATCTCCTTGTTCAACGCATGACTCTCAAACGGGCTTTGTTGATATACATAGCTATTGATGTGTGTGAATACACTTAGGACTATCAGAGCACTTGTTTCCCACTTATAGAAAGGTTTCTTTCCCTTCACTATGCACCCAAAACCTTAATGGGCCACTTATCTTTGTAGATTCACTTGATAATACATTCCCTATTGTGGTTGTTCTCCAAGCTTCTTCTTCTTCAATGTGCTTTTTGTGTGTTGTTGTAGAAGTTGAGCTCCAATATAGTGATTGATCCACCTTTCATTTGGTGGTAAAAGTATTTGACTAGGTACTTCACATACCTTTCATTCCAATATCTAGGTGATTTCTAGAGTCCATATACAACCTTTTTCAAACTCCAATTACAAGGTTATTTCCAACAATCTTTGAATCCTAGATATTAATACATATACACTATCTCTTATAGCTCTTTGATCAAGAAGGCATAGTACACATAAAATTATGATATTTTCTACTCCTTAATTGTTGCCTAGATTGCTATGCTTCCATTTGAGTTCTCTTTTATCTTGAACAAACATATACTTTCAATTACCTTGATGTCTTTCGTTCTATGATATAGGTTCCATGTGTTAGTATCCCCCCAAGGCTGGAATTTCCTCCATAACTTCTAGCCATTTTCTAAACTTGCTTGCATCTTCATAACCTATAGGTTCTTTATCTACTATGACTTTGCTTATGTATCGATAATGCTTTACAACACAAGAATCACAACTAATCATGTGTTTTGCATACCTTGTCTTTGCTCATTTCCATTCTTCTCCTTTTTTTGGGATCAATACTCCTTGTTGTGGAGTTTTTATGCTAATATTTGAGGGTTCTCCCTTTTTTAATAGATGGTCTTCATCTATCTTGTCTAACTCCATCCACATGTGAGTATTATCTTTTAAAATAAAAAAATGGCTTTATCTCTACTCCTCCCATTCTAGAAGTTGATATTTTTGAGCTTTAATCCATATTTGAATCTCACTCAGCTTCATGCATATTTTTGTATCTTCCTCTTCATTGTTGCTCTTAGCTTAAGTTTCATTTCCAAGTGACATATGCTGCAAAGCTACATTCTTTACAAAAGTTCACATGCATTTCCCTTTATATCTTGTGAAAAAAACATTTTCTTTGCCTCTATCATCAAACTTGCTTCTTTTTTCACTAGGTATGATGAAATCACATGTACATCCACACACTTTGAAGTGGGATACTACTTTAAGGTTACTAGGTAGACAATATTAAATCAAGCAATTTAGAGTCCTAAGACAATTAGTGGGCTTAGCATGACGGTTAAATCTCAATGATGGGAAGATGGAGGTCGTAGGTTCAAGTCGTGCAAGAAAAAGGTTAAGCCTAAGAGTCTTGTTAGCCTAACCATTCTGGGCAATTCATTCTAACCATCACCTTTATAATAATAGGTTGGTGTAGGATCAATTCTCAAAAGGATGGACGGCTACTAATGTTTAGTTAGCAAAATCTATAAAATAAGGTTTCTTTTGGTCTAAAACCTAAGTCATTCCTCAATTTCGTTCACACTTGAGATAAAGAATTGTTATATTTTGTATTAGAGGTTGATGCTGTCTTGGGTGTAGGTATGACAAAACCGATGGCAGGTAGAGAATAGTTGGTCCAGCGTGCATAAAAACAAATTCAAGGGAGATGACCCCTTAAAGCATGGGAAACCCCTACAACAGGTCTCACACTAATCTTGAAGAGGCATTGCCTTCCCAAGTTCGAATATAGCCAAGAGGAATTTTATTGGAAAATTCCCCAATTGTTGGAACATGATGACACACACAACTAGCTAAAAGAAAGATCACCTCTTTTTGTGCTTGAGGTGAACAAGATTGAGAACAAACCCTCTCTTTCTAGGTAGATGTGGGATATTCTCACACTTCAATGGCCCTCCGTTCTTAAGCCCCAAAGTTTCTACTCTGTATACACTTTGCTTTCCATTATATATATATATATATATATATATATATATATATATATATACATATATATATATATATACATATATATATATATATATATATATATATACATATACATAGATATATATATATATATATATATATATATATATATATATATATATATATAGATATATATATATATATATATATATATATATATATATATATATATATATATATATATATATATATATATATATATATATATATATATATATATATATATATATATATATGTAGGTGAAAAAGTGAAACGTTCGTTTCCTTAAAATCTAAGTTGGAATACATATCTCGAACCAAAATGGTGTATATATAAGTAACCTTTTGGTGGAAAAACTTTTGAAATCTGTTATCTATTAGTGTTTCGCTTGTTCCACATGAGAATAATCCAAGTCATTTCACATGCATCCAATAAAATAGATCCAAAGTGCTTCTAAGTCTACAATTGGATTTTCAACTATCGTGAAGTGGAGGCCATGACAAATAGCCTTGCTGTAAAACTAATATTTGAATCCAAGATCCACAACAAGGAGACTTGGTCAAAGTTCATGTCCAGAAATATAAAAAATGTGAGATTGTCAGCACTTTTCTCTTGATTAAAACGAGGTGAAAATCCATTGCATTGTTAATAAGGACTAGAAATGGGCGATGGGGGTGTAAAAAAATGAATCTTTTTTGTTTGCTATTCCTGGAGTTAGGGAAATTAAGCATAAAACTTTCTAATACAAAAATCTTTGCTCTAAGGCTTCTCATTAGTGGAAGTAACTCTGGTGTCAATTTAGAAGAAATTGGATACAATTGAAAGACATTGATGAGAGCAGACGAGTGAACTTTGAAAAAGTGATGCATTCCCATTCACTCAATCAAAGATTGTAAGGAGTCCTATATTCATCTTCTTCTAGCTCAAGAAGACCTTAATCCCAAAATAAACCAAATGGAGGAATGCACAAATATGAAGATGTTCGAAGACTATAGAAAAGTGCTACAATTTTGTCGAAATCTCAATATAAATTGGTTCTTGAAATGATCTTCAAGGATTTGGGATCTTGCTTTCAAGGCCCTTTGGAAACCTTTGAGAAGAAGAAATGGGTCGTTCTATAGAAAGTCTTTGATCATGAATTTGGACAAACATGAAAGCTACCAAAATCTCTAGTGTAGTGCCATGTATAAAAGATGTCATCAAGGGCATGTAGATAACACTCATCACTTCCTTTTTTTTTTTGTCGTAAGACTGCTTCCATCTAGAGGGGTTTTTGACAATGTCTCGAGCTTGATAGTACAATTGACTCAAAAAAGGCTTTTTTTTGGTGAGATGATCGTTTTCTCCTTAGTCCTATGGAATACAATTAGAAGTCAAGCCATCTCGAGAGTCTAGAAGGAGAGATGTGCTTCTACCTTTGATATTTCTTCAAGAAAGGTCCATAGAGGCTTGCCTTATTCCCCTATCTAGAAGGACTGAGAGCTTCTAAAGCCCTCCCACCCCCCCTTGTGCCCTCCCTCCACCTCGCCCTCGCCTTGAGAATCATAGACTCTTAATTATAGAGAATACTAAGCTCAAACGAAAAGAGCTCTCTCAAGGTGGGGATTAACAAATTATGAGTATCCTTAGTTCAATACCATAGATAGAGATAGTTATCTTGTTGGATCCCTTGTGAAAGGATGATCAGGCCTCTATGCAAATATTGTATCTGTCTTTTGAGTCCAACATTGGTCATGCAAATAAGTAGGGTATCTTCAACATTGGGATGATGAACTTCTTTTAGGAGGCTCAAATCACTTTCGCATAATTGTGTGGCACATTTTTGGCATTTGAAATCTTAAAGTATGATAATGTTGGATCATTCGTACCTTTAAGCACTGTTTAAAAAGCACATGAATTTTAATTAAAAGACCAGATCCAAGAGGTTATTGTTTTGCATGCATTCGGCCTGTTAATGAGAGATATTTTTGAGCTCGTCGTATACAATAAAACAAACATTTTACTATTTCTAAGCGGGGGTTGATCATTATGATTTTCTGATTCTTGTAGCTTCACAATCAAGGGATTTCGCCATAGATCACTCTTTGGATGCATCATCATTGTTCGGAGGACATCTTTTGCTTCATTTTTTTTTAGAGTGCCCTCCTCCGTTGACAAAATCCTAGACAGAAGAGAAGAACTCGATCGTCTCCTTTGTTTTCTGATTCTTGTATCTTGATAATCAAGGGATTTCTCCATAGATCATTCTTTTGGGTGCCTCATCATAGTTTACAGCAAATCTTTTGGTTCAGTTCTCGTAGACTGCCCTCCCCCCCTTAGCAAAATTCTATAAAGAAGACGATTCACTCGATGGCCTCCGCAAAAAGAGCTTGCTTCCAATTGGTCAGACAATCAGGCCAGACAATCAGGCCAGACAAGTCTCTCCATTTATTTCTAAGCTTTGCTGGTATTTGGGAAAAAACTGGGCATTATCTTTATGTGTTGAGACATAGCTTGCATCATGGGGAAACGATAAATTGTTTATTATATTGTTTGATTCCTCATTTATATATGATGCATTCATGTATTTATGAAGCATCTCTGCATTGACCCATATAGTGATAAACCATGGATTTATATATGATGAAGAGTCTCGCATATACATTTATATCGATGTATAGTTGTCGTTGTGGTTCGCACAAAATTTATCAGCTTCAGTACTGTCTATGCGCATCGGAATATCTCGCGAGAAAAAAAACATGACAACATCAGAAAATGTAGAGAAACATAGAAACGCTCCAACCGTGCGGAAAATAATTCTACAATGTGCATGCTCGTGCGGTTCAGATCATGTCTACGTTCTTGGTGATCAACTTGACGCTAGCGCGGAATCCTATATTTTTTGCTATCAAAAAATAAAATTAGGATCGAGCATGACCAGATCCTACATCTTTGCATACTCTATTTTGTATACAGTTATTAAGTGACCTAAATAGATCCAATTCAGGTGTTCTATAGCTTGTTGAAAAGCTTAGGAACCTTAGTGTTTCTGAAAAGGTTAGCTGACTTGGATCATTGTAAGGTAGGTGAATGAGAGTTTTGTTGTAGGGTAGCAGAGAAGGTGTATGAAGGGACCAAGGTATTGGGTTCATTTCACTTCTAGTGCACAAATATGAGGGATTAAATTCCATCAGTTGGTATCAAAGCAAGAAACATATTTTGAATACTCTAAGAGAAGGACAAAAAATCTTGGCCATCAAGGGTAAGAGGCACTTTTCAGTGGAACCCTAATTTCCCATTCATTATGGTAGATTTTGGTGAAAAAGGGGAGTTTCTTAACAAAGATAACTAGCAACAATGGAGGTTTAGAGTCATGAACCACCTCATGAGCGAAGGTTTATGGACTATTGTGTGTGGAGATGAAGATAACCTCAATGTGGATCCCAAAGATCCAAGGTAACTAATGAAGAATCGAAGATATTGAAGAATTGGGAGGAAAGGAATAGGAGAGCTATCTTCTACATATCACAGGTAGTCTCTAACACAATGATTGGTACAGATTGATCATGCTAGAGATGTTTGGGAGCCCTTAGAGAAGATATATGCCACGTCCACAAAAAGCAGAAAGATGGAGCTGAAGAATGAGCTCGACTCTTTGAAGAAGGGTAGTGGTCAATCTATTGTTGACTACACCTTGAGGGTGAAGGAGTCAATGGAACAATTGGCATACATTGGTTGCAAAGTAGACGAGGAAGACCTTCTATAGATTACTCACAATGGGCTAAGATGGGAAAACAAGTGGAAACCCGTTATTACTACCATCTTGTATAGAGATCTTCTACCAACTCTTGAGGAGTTGATCCCAGACCTAGTGGCAGAAGAGGTTGTCATAGGAGACACCTCCAAGAAGGATGGTCACTCACAAGTCCTACATGCCAGCAAATGCAAAGGTGACACCGGAAAGAAGAGGAAAGGAGGAAAAAGCAAGTGGAAAGTAGTCCAAGGAAGAAGATTCAGATTTAGAAGGAGATAGCAAGGAATCATCTTCAAGGAAAGGCAAGAATGAAAAAGGGAAGAACAACCCTATTAAGGTTAAAAGTATTTCATATGTGGTAAGCAAAATCTTATATCTTCAAATTCTTGGTTCCAAGATGACAAAGGCAAGAAGAAGAAGAAGAAGAAGCAAGGGAACTATGCTAACAACTCCAAGAAGGGTGATGAGGAGACCCTCCTAGCCATGCAACATAGCTACACTAGTGATCCCAAGGACAAAAGGTGGTACATAGACTCTGGATGTTCTAATTACATGTCATGTATGGAGGAATATTTTCTTCATATGTTTCAAGCTCAAAATGTTGTGTGGAGAGAGGAGATAACAATGAGCATCCCATTATGTGATCCATGTTCCATCTATTTCCAAGAACCTTATCTCTTTAGGATAGATGATACAAAGAGGTATGAAGTTTATATTTGATGCGAAAGGGTGCACGGTGAAGCAAGGAGGCAAGGCCATTTCAAGGAGAAGGAAAGAAGTTAGATTGTTCACACTAGATGTTGCTTGTACACACATCAAGGTATGTTTTGTGATGGTTGGTAACAAATGGATTGCAAAGATTGATATATGGCACAAGAGGATAGGAAATATTAATATTCCCAACTTAAAAAGCATGTGCAAAGCGTGTTTACTGCAGAGACTACCAAATATTGAAGGCCAAGATATACATGAGTTTTGTGATGCTTGTTAACTATGTAAGCAAGCAAGGAAGCCATTTCAAAAGAGTGAGTACAGATCCTCTAAGCACTTGGAGCTTATAGACTCAGATGTATGTAGCCCTACAGAGAGGCTTCATTAGGAGGAACTAGGTACTTTGTCACTTTCAATGATGACCACTCAAAAAAGGTATAGCTATATGTTATCAAGGAAAAATCAAAAGTGCTTTCATGCTTTCAAAAACTGAGGTCCGTTGTTAAGAAATAATGTGATGCTTACATCAAGGAACTCAATTTAGATGGAGGCGGAGAGTATTTCTCCAAGGAATACAGAAAGTACTTGTAGGAAAATGGCATGAAGAGGAACTTTACATGAAGAAACAACCCTCAACAAAATGGTGTTATAGGGAGGAAGAATAGGCATTTGCTTGAGATAGCTAGATGTCTCATAAATCAAGGTATGTTACCATTGTCTTATTGGGCTAAGGTTGTGATTACAACTTCTTACTTGATAAAGAGATTTCCAACAGGTGGTGTGCAAAACTTGACTCCACACAGTCTATTATGGCAAGAAACCAACCATGGTGCACCTCAAGGCATTTGAATGTATATGCTATGTTCATATTCCTAGTGAAGTGAGAACAAAGTTAAAGCCCAAGAGTGAGAAATGTGTGTTCATTTGCTACCCAAATGAGCAGAAAGGCCCCTCTCTCAAAGTAGCTATATGTGTCAAGAGATGTTGTGATTGATGAGTCTAGGTCATGGTATGGAGACAAGGGCAAGGCATAGTGCTTTAGGACAAAGGAAAGGATATACATGCATCAAGATTGCATGATATACACTCTTAGTACAAGAAAAAAATCATGCATCAAGATCATGCATGATTGTTCCATTATTTTTTGGGCATGCAAAGAACATGCATGCATATGCATGTGAGCATATGGATTAGCATGTAGGCACATGCATTTTCATGATAGAACAAGATGTTAGTTGCATGAAGATATGAAAATGTACTCTCTTAGTATTTAGCTTACTTTGTAAAGCTCACGGCTTGACATTAGGGAAGACAGAGGACTAGTTAGTTTCAAAGACATGCTAGATCTAGGTTGCAGCTCAAGTAATTAGTTGATTCCTTCCCAAGTTGATATTCCATTATCAAAAATAAATACTTAATAACAATTAAGTATGTTTGATCTCTTACTAGGTATAAGTAACCACTAGGAGAAAATTAAGTATTAAATTTTGTTCATGACCAAGAAAATTTACTTACTTACAAACCTTTTGCGATGTATGATGACTCTATGTTCTGGATGTACTTAGGGAATCATGAAGATAAGCTTATAATGATTACTCTAAGTATAGGTGATATTTAGAAAGTCATGCAGATAAGCTTTAGTTGATTAGTTATGTATTTTATATAACTTCTGATGTTCTAATAAAATGATGCTAGGTTCTATAATTGCATCTCTGGTAAATGTTGCTACTAGCTAAGCAATCATGGAAACATGGAAGAACTTTTTTAGAGAGTTAAATTTTTTGTTTCATTTAAGCTAATTGAAGCTTCAAGAGGAAATCAAAGTAAGCAATCTTTAGGAAATAAGATAAGTTCCTTAGGACTTGAAGCTAGTGTGAGCTTTTCATTTATGAATAGAAAGTTCCAAGCAAGAAATGGATCTCCAATCCATGAACTTTTCCTAAACAAGCTATAAAGTTCAAAGTTATGTGTTCATAGTATCATTACTATTGGATCAATAATCAATAAATGCTTGGACTTTAAACATAATTTTGAGTGGTGAAATATGTTTAAAGGACTCTAGTAATATCTAAAGATTGACCAATAATAATGAATCTTGTATCAAACTCAAGAATAGGAGTCAATAGCACATAAATGAAAGTTCAACTTAAACTTTCATAGTGGCATGGGAAACCATATCTAGAGGGTGATATTTAGTCTCTAGCTTTGATACTCAGGAAAAGAATACAATTGAATCATTAAAGTTTTTGGATATTGTTTGAAAGATTCCACCATTGCAAAAGATTCCATGATTAATCATTTTCTCAAGTGATTTGATTCCCTAGAAGGAATCTCAAGTATTTGAAGAATAATGTTCTCCCAAGTAGTGAGAAGGAAATTCTTTAAACTCTTTAGTCAGTAAGTAGTTCCCTAGAAATCCCTAACTACAAGAAGTGGTACTTAAAGTACAAATGGTTGATATCACTTGGATGTGTATCAAAGATTCTTATCTTTAGAATATGAAAAGCATTAGAATATGTTTAAACTTAAGTTAGGAAAAGATCTCTAAAAATCTTGCGGTAAACCAAATAGCTTAAAAAAACTCATAAGATCTTAATGATAAAGACAAAGCCTTTATTATTATCGCATCATCAACAAGACTTGATCAATCTTGGCCATGGTTGTCCAAGATAATTGCAATTGGAACTATTGATGAGTTTGCCCAATTATTGGCAATCAAAATAGTAAGTTGTTCCAAGTTTGAATAGAGTAGATATTCCAAGTAGGTAATCTGCAACCGTGTCGACGATAATTCAGTATGTGGAAGGTAAAACATAATGTTTGCCTATCCTTAAAGGGATTTTGGTACAAATCCAAAGAGCATGAGTGGATACTTAAGAATTAAGCAGTAGAGAGATTCCTATATAAAGTCCCCGGGGTAGGTACCTAAAGCATCAATAAAGAAAGGAATCTAAAGCCAAGAAGCAAAAGCTCTTGATACTAAAAAATTGGGCAAGGATAAATCAATTGAACTTGAATTTGAGAAAATTAAAGTACTTGGAATTCTAATTGGCTTTTATTTGAAAACCCTAGCAAAAGAAGGATGTATATTCCATTAAAAGGTTTTCAAGTCCCCAAAGGAAAGCACAAGATCATCAAATGATCATGTGAAGGCATCAAAACCTATAAAATCTAGTAAGAGATAATGCCTGAAACTTCAAAATCTTGTCAAGGATTCAAGCAAGAAGGTTCTCTAATAAGAGATGTTTTTACTTTCGGATAAATATCACCCACACATTAATGTGAGTATAAAGTAGGGTGGTATGGGACACCAGATTTTATATTCAAATTGATGTAGGAAAGATGGAATGGGACATTGGAACGTGAGAGGATAATTATCTTTTAGTCCTAGATTGGATCTTGAAGTTAGGTTTCATCCTCAAAGGAATTTAGACTTCAAAGAAGGAGTTTAGTTCAAGAAGGATAAAAGTAGTATCTCAAGATACTTCAAGATAACTTCAAGATCAAGGAAACTGAAGATATGAAGTAAGTAACTTCCATGATCTTTGATAAGAGAAACTCGCGGCACATGCGCATATAGTATGACTCTTGCAATACAAAATCAGGATTTTCTCTTGTTTTCAAGCTTAAATATTATCGTTCAGAAATATTTGATAAATTTTCGAAAGAAAGTTGGACTTTGATTTTGAGTTGATCTTTTCAACGAAGGATTTGATTGACTAAGTCAAGCATCAAGTTCCTAGTGTAACTTGGTAAATTCACTTTTTTGACTCAAAGAAATGCAGAATAATTGCATTCCTAGTAAGGAGTCAGAAAGATTGAATATACATGAACTTAGGCTCAAGTGAAGCATTATTTGAATACAGAACTCATCAACAAAACCTCAGTAGGTTGACACACTAATGTTGGTTACCACACTAGTATCTCATGGTTGGATGATGTTTTTGATTTGTTTTGAATCTTTTTGAGAATCCTGATTATTTCTCTTAAAGATATAATTTTTTTTTTCAATATCCTCTTGAAATAAATCTTTGAGAAGCTAAAGTCCTGAGTCATCTAGACTTTGACTGATAGCAAGTTTACGTGTCTTCAAAGTATGAATTGGTTGTACAGAGTTTTAGTTATTTCTTTCTGCTTTGTGAATCTTTTGGAATTGGCTCAGATATGGTATCTCATTCCTTTGTAAAAGACCAGGGTTAGCCGGTTAGAACTAGATAACTAAATTGAACATCCTATATAGATGTTTTGTACAAGAACCTTTTCAAATATTAAAAAATCATAAGCCCAAGATTGACTTATTCATTTGAGTTTGCTTCAACTTATAGCATAAATGATTTCCTAGAGTCTAGTATACTCTAGAATAGAGAAGTTAGGAATTGCTCAAGAGATTGACAATTCCCAAGAACTTTTAGCTCAAGTCTTTGAGAAAAGACTCCTTAGTTGCCCAATTTTCATTTTCTAAGTTGAATAGTTCAAGTTATACTCTCGTTGACTCAAAGTAAATGGTAAATTATCCTTTACAATTTATGTATGATTTTTTAACTCATTTAGAAAAAGTAGTCCACCAGTCAGTTGAAAAAATCAAATAACTATTGGGTAAGAGTAAACCATTAAACAAACATCCAAGTTAGATGTTTGATACAACCAAATGTTAAGTGCTCCAAATCAAATTCAAGTGAATAAAGAGTTCTCAAAGTTTCTTTGATGGATAAGAATCCCACCTTCCTTACTAAGTCCATGCACCAGATATGGCTAGAAATTGACTAGTAATTTGAATCCACCCAGTTCACATGTTTGTCCCTCGATTGCACATCGAGAAACTGTGAATTGGTCAGGGATGATTTTAGATCCACCCTTATTATTCATTCACGACTTTGTACTTTGACTAGTGTATCAAAGTGCAAAGCGAGATAGTTTTTTGGATCATTTGGGCAGGGATGCCACCATAGAGATGAGACATGTTCTTACAATTTTAGAACACGACCATGTTCTTCTAGTTCTAGAAGATGAGGCTCGGGGGTTGACTACAGTATGTATATAGCTCTATTTTCAAGAACGAAAATATTTTCCAAGGGGTAAAGAATGTAATAAAGTAACTTTATGATCTCGGGGTTCGGTTGCTTCAGACATATCTGAAATCGGACGCCGTTTGGTCACTTGTGTGTATGACTAAATATCTCGAGTCTAGACTTACTAGAATGTCATTTACTCTTGTGAACAAGTGATCCACTTAGCTTAGTGGTTAAGTCTCAAGGATGTGAAGGAGGAGGTCTTGGGTTTAATCCCCATGGGGGACATGGGGAGAGTATTTTGCCCAAAGAGATCTAGAGCCTTCTAGAAGCATCCACTTGAGTTAACTCGAGTTAACTAAGACGCTTGATGCACATGCAGTTACATGGCCGACACATGGATGGTTGGTATCCGCCTGCCGAAGAAGGCACTCCCTCAGAGAGAGATATATATAGAGGCATTTAGTTGGGAGGAGAGCCATCTCTCTAGCATGTGGTGGTTGTAATCCTTAGGCTATTGAAGCAATCCTCGCAAAGGCTCTTCTTCACTTTCCTATCATCCCAAGAACTAGGAGCATGTTCAGATTCAAATCCATAGTTGAGTTAATGTCAGACGTGCAAAGAGCAGTTCTACAGATGGTGTAGTGCAAGTGCCTATAGATTCCATTGCTTGGAAACACGTAGATAGTAAGTGGCTAGAGATTGATAGAGAGGCTCTAAATATACATCTAGGCCTAGTTATGGATGGTGTAAATCCAAATTGGTTTACGCAGATCCTCATGGAGCACATGGCCTCTATGTTTGTTCAACTATAACATTCCACCATGGCTCACCATAAAAAAAAGGCCATTTATTGTTAGCTCTCATTGTACTAGGTAAGTATAAGGTCAAGGACATGGATGTATACCTTGCACTAGTTTTGGAAGAGGTGTGCACTTTATGGGATGACATTATTGTGTGTTACATGTCTCAACCTTTAAAAAGACAAAATGTGTGAGTGAAGGCATAGTTATGTGGATGATGCATGATTAGTTTGATTATGATGAATGTTATGGTTATCGGTTTGGGGTTACAATGCTTGTAACCTATGCGGATCATGAATCGAGGCAGACTACTCCAAAGCACTTTGCAAAAATCCCTACAAAGGACATTATACATATCTTCCTGATGGACATGTCTAATGTGAAGGAGAAATTGGTCGATACGTGCAATGAAAAATGAAAGGAAGTGACTGGAATCAATTGTGGGATGGAGGAACAACACTTGTTGGCATGAAAGGACTCTCAATCTTTCATGATCTCGCTTACTGAAGTGAGTTATTTATCAATCATTTGTTAGATCCAGTGCATATTTTCATGAATGTGAGAGAGAATCTTTGGAAGACATTGCTAAAAAAGAAGGATAGAAAAGTGCAAAGGGAAGACTTGGAAGGGTGAGGTCATATGCAAAACTTGTGGATAATTACCAAGTCAAACGGAACAATGTTGCTATTGAGAGCTCCTTTGTTGCTTTGCAAGATGGAAGAGTGCACAATAAGTGATTAGGGTCATTTAAGAGTTTCAGAAACCTAGTAGGTGCATGAGGTGTCTAAAGACTACCTTCATACAAGAGAAGAATCTTGGAGGGCTCAAGTCTCATGATCGGCACATGTTTTTAAGGTTTGTGCCCCATGTAGCTTTGAAAGACTGTTTTCTGGAGGATATGGGAACCATCTTTTATAAAATTAGTTCCTTCATTATGGGGAAAATGAACCCTACATGGACCTTTTAGATTAAGGGGTGATTAGTGATCGACCAATGAGTGGAGTTTGGTAGCCATAGTCTAGAACCTCAATCAAGTAGGCTAGGCCTATGTTTCATTGATTTAGGGCTAGTCAAAACAATCAAAATAAGATGGTAAAAGTGGTATTTCCTTACTTAGTGGTTTCAAAGACCACATAATTTAATTTTTCTCGTGCAGTGCATGATCCGAGATACACCACCGTTCACTACTCATTCCATTAAAGAGGAGCAGATTATAGAGTTCATATCTCAAGCACTTCCTACTTATTAGGCACTACTCTTCTTGGTGGCACTCCATTTGATGGGACTACTCCCATCAACAACACTCCTTTTGGCGGGAATACTTAGAGCAATCTTGGCTTTATAAATCCACCATGAACATCTAACTCAAAATATCCCTTACTGGCTCAAGTAGTCGATGTATGGACCAACATTTGACACCATAGCACGTTACAGGTGCTCGACTGCCTCGTTCATTTAGGTCAAGTTTTTGAGGAGCAAGTTCCATGGGTGGATCTATAGGTGGAGGTGGGGGAGGAGGTGATTCTTGTCGAAGTAGTGTGTTGGATGTTCTGTCATCCACAAATAATCCTAGACCAAGTACCTTCGATTGAAGTATGCCCCACAATACACCACCTACACCCTACTAGGATGCTCATGACCAAGAGGACTCCAAGGTGTACCGTATATTTGAGAAGCTTCAATGATGGGCTTGGTTGGAGACTCCATGTGTCAACACATACAAACATTATGCACAATAGAATTTGGATACTCTCTCATCATCAAATGGAGTGAAGAAGATAGGGATAAAAAATATTACATCACTGAGGTGATCTTTTGCGAGTATCAACCAACACCTTAGCACCCTCTTATGAGCTTAGAGTAGATTCAGCATATCGCATGTGAGGTGATGTCCCATTCATGATCAGAGGCGTGTGAGGCTTTAAGAGGAGGATTATTGAAGCCTATATGTTTATACATTCAGGAATGGGAGATGATTTATGATGAGCAATAGTAGACTCCTAACCGATATCCTCAAAAGCAAGATGTGGTGGCCACAAATCTAGATACGGTGAGTGTCACCTCTGGGTAGCGGCACTTTTGACACGATGCATCACAAGTTCTTAAATGTCATTTTGATTAATGAATTTGCCTATGTTAAGGACTTCATGTTTGTAAATCTCATGTTTTTCATATTTCTTGTAGGATTTGGCAGTCGATCATATTTGGACATGAGTGCAGGAGTCTTATGGATATCATCACATGTTGGTTGCATTGTTAGAAAACTTGGAGGGATAGGCTGCAGTCTTTTCATGGGAGCATCTACCATGAGGTGATCTTTTGAACTTGTTTTAGTGTTCTTTAGTTGTTGTTTATAAAAATCATTTCAAATTTTCTAATTTTGTTAATGCGATTTGTTGCAAGACTAGAAATATAGATTTTTGATCCCTTTGGTTTTTTGTAAGGAGTGGCATTGTAGATTTTTGTATTTGGCTCATATATAGGAGTGGTGCACGACAATTTTCTATTTGTTTCATATATGGTAGAGGTTGTTTGAACATAGAAATCACCAATTGATGATTATCAAGTGCTTGAAGTAGGTTAGAAATCAAAACGAAGGCAAAGAAGTCATTGAAGAAAGTGAAGAGATCTCAAAAATGTAGCTTGTATACATATGTACATTACATATAAAAATTCTTGTACAATAGGTATAGATGTTCATTAGAATGATAAAGGAACAATGCAATAGATGTGGTATTATTCTATAATAATATGTATAAAAGTCAATAATGTAAAGAAATTGTGTGTGAGTCATTGTAGGTCAAGAGTTCATGTGATGGATGTGTAGAGAGTCATCTTTCTATGCTAGCATCAAATATTTCTTTGATTTCTCTCAACCTGATCAAGTGGATCAAGAAATCTTTTGTACACATCTAATTTAGAAGTTATTCAAGCTATGTTCAAAGTTTCATGGTCTAATTCTTTTCAAGTATGATCAATAGGAACATGTATATGTAAAGTCTGCAAGTAAAGTTCTTAAAGGCGTGCATTTTTACATGTCAGAGTTTTGCATAGATTTCAATGCATAGTGTAAACTTTTTGATAGATAAGCATTAAGAATCTAAGTTAGAATGTAAGGAAGCTGTGGCTAAAAGCATTTAACAAAACAGGACTTGTGCTGTGATAAATCAACTTGAGAAGTTGACTATGTCAAAATCGCTTGTTCAGAGAGATAGTTTCTGACATACATTTGGTCTAAATGATCAAATCAGAGATTTAATGAATTTTTGGAAGATCTAATGAATGTTATGATTGTGAAAAAGATTGGAGGTATGTGCATCATTATATTGAAGAAATGGGAAGATGTTTGGAGGTAATGAAGTTAATCTCTAAAGCAGACTCTTTGAAGAAGAAGAAACTTCACACAAAGAAGTGTTTGTGAATGATTTTGTAAATCATGGTAATATCTGTGTAAAGTTTGGTATATGATTGATACATAAGTTCTCTTAAATAAGCATATATCAATCAGTTGGAGATTTAGAGGTCTCCATTTGTGGTATCATAGCAAAAGGTGCAATATAAAGTGAAGGAAAGAGCATTTAAAGTCCCGAATGTTGCAGACATTGAAGTTTTTTTCAAATTGAAGTCTTGAAGACAACCTGAAGAAGTTTGAAGATTGAGCTCAAGAGGATCTGAAAGATTGAAGCTTTGCATTAAAGGTACAAAGCATATTCATTTATCTTAACATTTGCAGAGACAAAGATCAAAAGATGGGAGAAATCTTGTAGCTAGATAGGGAAAACTATCTAGTTTGGTCCATGAGGATGGAGCCACACCTCATGAGCAATGATTTGATGGCATTCATTACAGAAGAAGAAGAAAAACTTGAGTTTGAAGATCATGTTGTTCCAACTAGGGAGGGGCTTCCAGATTTGAAGAATTGGATGAAGAAGGATGCTCAAGCTAGGAGTATCATTTACATGACTGTAAATGATTATCTTCTACCTCACATTAGAGGATTAGAAAGTGCAACAGATGTGTGGAATGCTTTGGAAGAGCATTTTCAAAATACAACGAAGTCAAGGAAGGCCTCATTAGGGGCTGAGTTCACAACCTTCAAGAAGAAGAGCTCATAATAAATTTCTGATTATGTGGCAAGAATGAAGGACATTGCAGATAGCTTGGATGTAGTAGATGAGGATATTGAAGAGGACAGGTTGGTAAGACAAATACTTATAGGTTTGAGAGGAGATGAGAAATGGAACCCTTTTATATTATCCACAAAATTGTCATTAGATCATTTTCCTCCTAATCTAAATCAATTGCTAGGACACATGTTAACTTTTAAGCAGGACATTAAGGGAGATAATGATAGGAGTGCAAGCCAAGCTATGTACTCCAAGAATAAGAGAAAGAATTCCAAAGGGAAGCATTCAATGGATGATGGAGGATCTTCAAGCTTGCAAGTTTATTTCACAAGAGGGAAGATGACTTCAAGAGGCAAAGGAAGAGGAGGTAAGAACAAGGATAATGTTAAAGGTTTTTGGATTTATGCCAGAACAAATCATTTGGAAAATGATTGTTGATATAACAATCAAAATGATGGAGTTCATAATCAGAGTTTCAATCAAAGAGGTAGAAGAGGTAGAAATCAAAGAGGTAGCTTCAAAGGAAGAGGAGGTAGGACATGATATGCTAGAGGATGTGGAAGAAGCTTTCAACCTCAGTCCTATAATAACACTTATTACAATTATGCATTGAATCAGAAGGATGACTTGACTCATATCTTGAATGCAACACATGAGGCAATAGAAGAAGATCAAATGGTATTCTATATTGACTTAGGATGTAGTAATCCTCTGAGTGCCAACATATCATTGATGAGTGATATGGAAGCAAAGGTGAGTGGACATACAATTCAAATAGGAGACAACACCAAGCATAAGGTGGAAAGCATTGCATCCGTGAAAACAAAGAGTGGAAGCACACTCTTAAGTAAGGTACTTTATGTTCCTACTATTTCTAAAAACTGATAATTGTAGGACAAATTGTGGACAAGAGATATGAAGTCAGATTCACAAATGATGGTCTTTATGTGAAAGATCCAAATCAAGGATATAGAAGCATCATTAGAGGTGAAAAGAAAGGAAGGCTTTTTACTCTCAAGGTCCAAGGTAATGTGGGACATGCATTCTTTACTTATGGAAGTCAAAAGATGTCTGAGTTAGACCTATGGCATAAAAGTCTAGGTCATTTCAATGAGAGAGTATAAACGAAATGTCAAAGAATCATGTAGTGCTTGGATTGCCAAATGTTTAAGGTCAAAACATGGTATACAAGTGTGAATCTTGTCAATTAGGTAAAGCTCACAGAAGTTCATATAATAAATCAGGATTCAAGTATTCAAATATGCTTGAGTTGGTTCATGGAAATGTGTGGGGTCCTTCAAGGGACTATAGCATAAATGGATCTAGATATTATGTGTTGTTTGTTGATGATGCAACAAGATGGATAACACTTTATGTAATCAAGGGCAAGTCTAAAGTGTTCAAGACATTCAAGCATTATCATGTTCATGTAGGAAGGATTACAAGACAAAACCTCAAGAGGTTGAGTGCACATGCAGGGGGAGAATATTTTTCTAAATAATTTGATGATTATTTGTGGAATGCAGGTATAAAAAGAGAAGTAACTTGCGTGTAATCCCCTCAACAAAATGAAGTTGCAAAAAGAAGAAATAGAACTCTTGTACAGTTTGCAAGATCAATGATGAGCGAGAAGAATTGTCCTAACTACTTGTGGGCAGAAGCTATCAACAATGCAACATACCTTGTGAATAGGTTACCCTACAAATCGATGGATGGTAGAACACCTTATGAAGCATGGTGGGGTAAGAAACCTACTCTTGATCATTGTAAGGTATTTGGATGTTCTGCATATGCTTATGTTCCTTCTCAATTAAGACATAAGCTAGAGCCCAAAGTAGAGAAGTATGTGTTCATTGGGCATGATGATAGACATATGGGGTACACATTGTGGAGTGCATCTACAAAGCAACTTCTCATCACAAAAGATGTTACATTTGATGAACAAAGCACATGGTATAGAGGGTCAACTAATGTTATGTAGACTTTGAAGAAATTCAAAGGAAAAGGAAGAGAAAAGTGAAGGTATATGAAGAAGATATTGATGATGATGATTATAAAAGTAAATTGCACGATAATGATGAAAATAGGCCAATATTTCATCCAGAAACAAATGCAGTTGAGACTTCAAGAAATGCAGAGGTGAGAAGATCTTTGAAAGAAAGAAAGCAACCTATCAGGTATAGCTTTGATACATCTTTCTTAACAACAAAATATTATGCTTATATTGTGAAGACAGATGAAGGTCCAACCACATATGAAGAAGCTAAAGGAAAATAGAATTGGGAGAAGGCAATGCAAGAGGAGTATAATGCTCTACTTGAGAATGAGACATGGGACTTGGTTCCAAGACTAAGAAATCATAGGGTAATAGATGTAAATGGGTGTATAAGACAAAGCATTTTGCAAATGGTGAGGTGTCTATGCACAAATCCAAACTTGTGGTTAAAGGTTATGCCCAAACTTATGTGGTAAACTATGATGAAACCTTTAGTCGAGTTGCTAAGATGTCTACAATTAGAACCCTAATTCCTATTGCTACTTGTAAAGGATGGAAGTTGTCACAAATAGATGTGAGGAATGCATTTTTTAATGGATATATTGATGATGAGGTATACATGGAGCAACCAGAGGGTTTCATGGATTGAATTGGATCAGATTATGTATGTAATCTCAAGAGAGCTTTGTATGGTTTGAAGCAAGCCCCAATGGCATGGAATTATAGGCTTCTTAAGTTCTTGAATGAATTTGGATATCAAGCTTCAAAAGCAAATAGTAGCTTGCTGGTGAAGGCAAGTGAAGATGGGTTCATATATGTGTGTATTTATGTTGATGATATTATTGTCGCAGGTACAGATGCTCAAAGAATCAAGGAGCTTAAGAAGCAAATAGAAAAGGATTTTAAGATAATTAATTTCTGAAATTTGTCTTATTTCTTAGGAATGTAGATTGCATATACTTGACATGGAGTATATGTTACATAAGAGAGATACTTGAAGAATCTTTTGATCACGTTCAACATGGAAAATTGCAAGCCTTCAAGCACACCATTCGAAGTAAATCATAAATTGAGTAGATATGGAGGATAATAATTTAATGACATGAAGAAATATCAGACTTTGGTAGGTAGTTTGATCTCTTCTACCTTGACAAGACCAGATCTATCATATGCAATTGGTGTCTTATCACAATTTATGCATTGTCCAAAGAAAACTCATTGGATTGCAGCTCAAAGGGTACTTAGATATATCAAGAGAACCCTAAGTGAAGGTTTGTATTATGGTTTTACTTCTGACAAAAGAATCAAAGTTTTTAGTGATGCAAATCGCACAATTAACTGTGATTATAGAAGGTCTACTCATGCTTATCTCTATTATATTGGAGGTAAGATAATCTCTTGGTGCTCAAAGAAGCAACATACAATTGCTTTGTCATCCAGAGAAGGTGAGTGTAAAGGAATTGTAGAGGCTGCAAAGGAAGTGATATGGTTGAAGACCTTATTGAAAAATTTTGGAGTTGATCAAAGTACTCCAGTTATTTTTAGAGATAACATGAGTTCATTTTATCAGGCAGCTAATCCTGTTTTTCATGCTAGGACTAAACACATAGAGATTCACTATCATTTCTTGAGAGAAAAGGTACTTGAAAAAGAGATTGAATTCTTGTATACACCAACAAAAGATCAAGTTGTAGATATGTTGACAAAGAGCTTAGATGGACCTAAAAAATAGAAGTTCAGAGAGATGAAAGGAATAAAGAAGAATGCTATAATCACAATTAGTGATTGAGGGGGTGCTGTTGGAACCAAGATATCACACATTGATGATTATGAAGTGCTTGAAGTAGGTCAAAAATCAAAATGAAGTCAAAGAAGTCATTGAAGAAAGTGAAGAGATCTTAGAAATGTAGCTTGTATACATATGTACATTACATATGAAGATTCTTGTACAATAGGTATAGATGTTCATTAGAATGATAAAGGAATAATCTAATTAATGTGGGATGAGTCTAGAGCCATATGTATATAAGTCAATAATGTAAAGAAATTGAGTGTGAGAGTTATTAGAAGTCAAGAGTTCATGTGATAGATGTGTAGAGTTAGCGTCGAATCTATCTCTGATTTCTCTCACCATGATCAAGTGGATCACAGAATCTTTTTTACACATATAATTTAGAAGTTAATCAAGATATGTTCAAAGTTTCATGGTCTAATTATTTTCAGCTTGTATGTATGATCAATAGGAGCATTTATATGCAAAGTCTGTAGGTAAATTTTTGAGAGTCGTGCATTTTTACATGTCAGACTTTTGCAGATCTCAATGCACAGTATAAAGTTTTTGATATCTAAGCATTCAAAATATGAGTTAGAAGGTAAGGAACCTGTGGCTAAAAGCATTTAGCAAAATGGCACATGTGGTGTGCAAAATCAAGTTGAGAAGTTGACTATGTCAAAGTTGCTTGTTCAAAGAGGCAATTACTAACATACATTTGGTCTTAATAATCAAATCAGAGGTTTAGTGATTCTTTTGAAGATATAATGAATGTTATGATTGTGCAAAAGTAGCATGGAGGTATGTGCATCATTAGATTGAAAAAAATTGAAGATGTTTGCAGGTAATGAAGTTAATCTCTAAAGTAGAATCTTTGAGCAAGAAGAACCTTCACATAGAGAAGTGTTTCTTAATGATTTTGTAAATCATGCTAATATTTGTGTAAAGTTTGGTCTATGATTGATATAGAAGTGTTCTTAAATCAGCATAGTTCAAGCATTTGGAGATTTAGAGGTCTCCATCAGAGGTTTTCAATGTTTTGTATTTGTATCATATATTAGAGTGGTTTGCCATATTTTTTTTGTCTCATATATAGCACTAATTTGCCACAATTTTGTACATGGTGCTTTTATGGAATATCTCTTTTATATATGGTTCATTTATGCAATATCTCTTTTGTACATGGTAATGGTTCATTCTGCTCCTACCTATCTTTTCTTATGTTTCACAATGGGTTTTGCTTTATCGAATCTTGTTTTGGTTGCCAATCATCTAAACCCTAATCTACAACCACTAGAGTAAATTTCATGATATAGTCACTTTTTTATGCAAGAGTGTATTGTTCTTTGCTACACAAAAATATTGTCATGTTGTTATAGCAAGAGGCACTACTCTATGCCCAAAAAAAAAGTTTGTAGATTTGGTCATCAATATAGGCATTGGTATAAGTGTGGGTATGCCTAGGGCAATATTGATGCTTATAGAGATGGTTTTTCCCAGTTATATACTGGTGCTTATACCGATGAATTATATGGGCATCCATACCGGTGCTTATACCATTGATCCTAGAGGTCAATATGGCTTCTTATACCAATGGGAAAATACCATCATCCATATCGGTGGTGTTCAATACATATCAGTGCTTAGAATGACATCCAAACCAATGCTTATACTGGTATTATCGTACCGATGATTATATGCACACTGTGGCCAACTTTCCCATGTGTAATTGCACCAGTATAGGCTCATGCGTTGTAGTAATTGGAGTTTGATGGTTGTTAACGCTTGAAGCATAGGATCAAATCCCCAAAAAAAAAACACATGGGGAAATTAGATTAAAATGATCTCCAAGGAATCAAGAAAACACTTAACTTCATTGAGCTCTTAGTGGAGAATCAAGCTTGAACTAGTCTTGGATAAGGTGGGATCCTAAATTTGATTGTGTTCAGAACCCCTTTGCAGACAGCAAGAAAGCAACCCTTCGCTTGGGAATCTCCATAAGGGGATTTTAACTTACATGAAAGCTAACAAATCTACAATCTCTCAACATCATACAAAAGATATCATCAAGGAAATGATAATATCAATCATCTTTTGTTATTGTTCCGTAAGCATGTTGCCTTCTTCATTAGAGTCCTCGAGCATCTCAACCTTCACAACTGAATTGATTGGTGGTTCCATAGGCTGATCCTTATCACTTTGGAAGGAGATTAGAAGTGAACCCATGTCAAAAATTGTAAGGTGAGATGTCCTTCTAACGTTTGGAGTTTGCCTGAGTGTTCCATAGAGACTCCCCTTGACATCTTGGCTAGAAGGATTCAGAACTTCAAAAGTTGCACCCCTCCCCTCCTACCCCCCGAAGTTCAAGAATTATCGAAACTCTGTTACAACGGACAATAAGTTTAGAAGAAAGTCAGTGTCACATGAAGGCAATCCAAAAATTACCAAGCTCCTTAGTTCAAGCACATATCCTATTGGTGCCCTTTCGAAGAGTGGTTAGGCCTTTTCTCCTCCTTTCTATCTCTCTTGTAGTCTTTGTATCTCTTCCTTTATTCATATGTTAAAAGTTTCTTTGGGGGAGCAAAATGCTGTAAATGATTCTAATATAAGGCTATGCGACTATAAAATCCTACTAATTTTTTTATCTTTAATATACATGCATTTTAAATCTATCGAAAACCCTTCATAATGTTAATTAGAATAATCGAGATAAACTTAAATCTTTCGCTATCTATCATAACATTAAGAATCAACATTGCGCCTCTTTGATTGTATACTCTAGTAACACAGTCGCACAAAGTTCCACAATGAACTTCCATGGAATACTTTTCCTTCAAGATTTCGCTAGGTTATAAATCTGGACGTAGAAAACATAAATTTAGTGGTTTATAACTACATACATATTTTCTTTTTGAAAGCGTAGATGTACATAAGAGACACCAGATCATCAATACTCAGATGCACTACAGCTTCTCATATTGTTTGTAGCCTTCTTTAATTAGAAGCTATTACTTCCTCGTATGAGCATAAGATCCACAAAATATTACATAAATAGGTGGTAACTTCACATAAATATTATATTCATATTTTTATTTCGTTAGAAAAACTTCTCATGATTTCGTCAATACAAAGAACATCATAAAGATAAGACAGTGATTATTAATGAATGCAATATTTAGTTTTATTAATAAACTGTCTTCCTTTGCTATTTTAAACTAGATTTTGAGCTACATATATTGATGAAATATACCTTTCAATATATTCTTTGATGATACATATAAAATTTGGATCGACATACAGTTATCGTTTGATCAAGCCTTAATAATTGCCCTTTCAATTTGTTTCCAATTTTTATATCCTGAAGACACATCTAGACTTTGGATCTACATAGAGTTATCGTTTCGTCAAGTCCCAATCATTTACCTTTCAATTTGATTTCGATTGTGGTATCCTCTCTCCGCTGTCCCTAGTTAAAACGACTACTTTCTGGATTCCTACTTTGAAACTTTTCCCCACCAAAAAACAAAACAAATTGCATCATTTTACATAACTTGTAATGCCATTATGAAAATAAATTTGGAGCTTGATCATTAGAATCTCTAAAAGCCTCAAAGAAAGGAATTAAATTGCTCCAATTCTAGAAAACAATATATGTCATTTCTAGTCTTGTAGACCGTGTTTCCTGGCACAAATAGAATCAGTGTTTCGGCTTCAAGAAACCTCTACATATGAAATCCCTCTCGGTTATTTGGCATATTCTAGTATTCATATGGAAAATGAGAAAACTTATTATTTTATTTTCAAATGTAGAAATCAAAGTGCCATCGAGTTTTATCACTTTCTAAACTGAAACTCGTACTTTAATGTGTAGAAGATACAAACAGTAGTCACATAATTACAGAACCTTCTTTCTTTTTGGCGACAGACTTAATAGAAGTAGAAGAAGTAGGAGCGATCATTAATCATCAGATATTCCGCAGTAACACGAATATGCAATCTTCTATATAGAAAGATTCTTTATATTAATGACACAATGTATCTCACCAGAAAACATATTTTTTAATTAAATTTTAATCTTATACAAGACTTGCGGATAACTCTATAATTCGAGGACTTATGAATCAGAGAGCTGGTGGTTGACAAAGAGATTAATTTCAGATGACTTGTTTTAATAGGTTTTATCCTTGATTTGATTTAATGGAATTCTCCGATTCCTCTGTACTAGTCAAGTTTGATTCCATATTATATTGCTCATATTATACTTCCTGCCATATTCTATGGAAGGAAATGGAATTCGCCGATTCCTCTGTACTAGTCAAGTTTGATTCCATATTATATTGCTCATGTGTTTCGAGATACCCAAACTAAACAGGAATTGGATCTAGTAGTTTCACTGTTGTCGAGGACATTGAAGAAAAAAATTATGACATTGAAGATCTCGACGGAATACTACCGAAACATCATGTTTGATAGTTTCATAAGGTGTTTCAATACAGACTTTATGTTCTAAGAGTATCTAACTATAAAATTTTTGTATATAAAAAAGAATACTTTAGCAAAAACCTAGAAGATTTTGTTCAGCCGTCATCGTTGGAAAAGTTTTCAAACATAAAGACATGAGGAGACAGATAATACAACTTGGCTTTTGGTGAGTACTAAATTTTTAAAAACTTCCCTTTTCGACGTGTAAAATATTCTATATGCATATTTGCGTACACTTGCATATGTATAGATATACATCCACGCGTACTTCTGTACAGAGACTCATTTAGTACACGAAGAAAGCCAGACACACATGAACGGTGTTTTTGCTTATGAAAATCACATGAAGATGCGATTTGGGTGCTTTTTCTTATATGGAGCCTCCTCAAGTATGGGCTTTCCGATATCCATGGGAAAAAAAAAAGCAACTTTTTCCGCATTTTCTTTTTTTCCAAAAACGAAATGATTTTGGTTTCCGCTCAATGTGTGGCCAAACAAACGCAACATTACTTAGAAGCTAGAACTCTCCTTTTTCTTCCACTCTTTTGTATATATTAAGTAAGACGGTATCTCCGAGGCGGCTGCGAGGTCATGGAAAGGTGCTTTACGTCCTTCGATGACTCTGGTTCCCTTTTCGAGTTGTAAAATGTTTTATATCCATATATGCGTACATACACGAATATGTATGGTCAACTATGGATACATGCACACGTACTTATGTTAAGAAACAGGGGACCGAAAATGCAAGTGGACAAACACATATAAACGCGCGCACACACACACACAAACACACACACATATATATATATATATATATATATATATATATATATATATATATATATATATATATATATATATATATATATATATATATATATATATGTGTGTGTATGTGTGTTTAGTCCACATAGAAAGCTATACACACATCAATGGTCTTTTGTATATGAGAAATACGCAAAGATGCTCTTTCGGATATCCAGGGAGAAGAAAATAACAACTTTCTCCGCATTTTTTTTCATTCAAATAGGAAATGGGTTTGTGTTTCCGCTCAGTGTGCTCACGACCTCTTTTCCGCTTGACAAATAAACGCAACATTTCTTCGAAGTTAGAACTCTTTTATTTCTTCCACGCTTTTGTCATGAGAACGTTTATATATTAAGTAAAAAGCTATCTCCTTCAATGACTCTTTTCTTTTCCCCACGTTCTTTGAAAACTTTAAAAAGTTTACAGATTTTATTCAAATGAACTGCACGTACGGGTTATCATATTCTATAATAATAGTGTTTATACTTTGCTGTATATATGACTTTGTCTTGCAAGTTGCGAGTGGTTCTTTTAAACGCGCTTAGACCTGCTCTGTAATTATCGAGGCCAAGGCCTACTCAGCAGCACTTTGGAATGCTATAAGAGGTGAAAATCCTCTGAAAGATTTGGAGCAAGTGGTGTGCTTAATAATTTTGACTTTACTCATTTTTGCTTCGAGGTGTGTCCGTAAAACGAATAATGGAAACAAGCAACGCTAGGAAATCCAACAGAATTATGAAACCTTAGTTCGATGTCTAGATATTTTTCAATCGAGAAGGACCTCACCATGGCTTACTCTGCTTCGGACGTCATTGTCGCGATCAAACGATAGAAAGATTGTTTACCTCCTATCAGAAAATTCTCGACAAGACGCAGTTGTTGTGATCTTAATGGTTTCGCTACTTTCAATGGCACGTTCTGCTTTGGTAGCTATTTGATTTCAGATACATACTTTACTTTCGCGTGAAGGCCACGTCCACTGAGCCAATGTCTTACACGCAATCAAGTTTCTAAAATGTTTGTACGTTAAATCCCCACCTTTTAGATAGTTCAATATCTTACATGTTCACAGGGTTCCACTTCCACTTTCACTTCCATGCTTGTACGTTTCTGATTTTCAGACCTTCCACACATTTCAAGTCTTTGAGAGTGAAATTCAATATTTTCGGTTATTTATCCTGAAATAATGTCATTAATTAAAATTTAAGAAAAATACACTAAACATGATTTAGCATATCAAAGTAGATAATTGATTTTCATACCTTCTGAAAACTCTTTCTTAGACTTGATTCCGATTCTGCAGTAGAGTAAAACCTCTTCATATTTAATGAAACTGGTTATGGTGGACAGTATATATAACCTACTCAAATAGAGTCGAACGTGACTCGAACAAATATAGTTTGTCGCTCTAAACTATTCCCATCAATTCATTGATAGTTTTTCGTTTATTTTCTAGCTAATAAATTCCGCCATCATTCACAAATTTCTGCATCTACATATTTATGCGGAACGTATTATATGCAAGCATGATTGTCAATTCTTCTGGTATAAGAAATTTAAGCTACATTATTCCAAAAATGTCTTTCAAATACTCACTCCATTTCTAGATTTCGTTGAGCATCCGAATTCATGTACCTATAATACGTTTCTATACCAATGTACTAACCTTTGAGTCCAAGATAATTCTTTCTTGCTATTCTAAGAGCATTAAAAAAACTAACGTTCTAGTTGCTCTGGTGTTTCCTTCGCCTCCTAGACAAACGCTTGGAAAGTTTGATTCAAATACGCTTGCCATCAGTGCAATCCTTGACACACTATAGAACACGTGATAAAACAAATTCTTCTAGCATTTCCATTTTTCGTTTTCTTTTTTTTTTTGGTTTTTGCGTAACGCGCGCGCGCGCACACACACACATTATATATATATATATATATATATATATATATATATATATATATATATATATATATATATATATATATATATATATATAATGTGTGCGCGCGCGCAACAGGAAATAAACTTACAACATAATAGAGATATTTATGTGAATATAAGTGATCCTAAATAATTTAAATCTCTTTAAAAGAAGATGAGATTACTAAAATATAAGAACTACCTTAATCAATTATATGTGTGTGTATACATATATACGTACGTATACACACACACACACACATATATATATATATATATATATATATATATATATATATATATATATATATATATATATATATATAGATAATTACTTATTGTCATATGTTTGGTGAGGAGGGCACGTAAAACTTATTTAATATCATTACTGAGAATGTTGGAGTTTAATTATTCTTGCTCAAGAAAAAAGTTATAGTATTTGGATGTACATTACTCTAAGTCTTCATTACAGTGTCTACTAGCCAAAGCACTTTACTTGTTAAAATTTAAAGAGAAACAGTGAAACATTCTTTAAGTTGATCTTTTAGACATACGTTCATAAACTATACAGTTTGGTTATCTAATATTTATTTTAAGTTTTGATTATTCACAAACTGTTTACGATTATGTGTACTTGAAGAATGCTGCGACTTCGTTCATGTTTATGAATAGTATTTTTTGCATTCACATAAACAATATTTATGTAGACGTTGAGTTGATTTTTTCTATTGACACCAATTTTTTTTTTCAGAAAACAGAAAGTATATTAGTAATGGTTTGACACTTTGTACAAGGGGCAAGAAATACCCATCAATCAGGACTGAGAGGACTAATACAAAGGCATGACAGTGCTCCAGCAAAAAGTGTGGAGACAACTTATACGGATAACACGATCATTTCAAGTCTATAAGAAGAGTACAACTTTAGAAGCGAAGACCTCCATTGACTCCGAGAAGTGCTATTTTTTTGCCTGGTTAGTGAGAAGTCCTTATCAACAACAGAGGATATAGTCTCCAAACTCTAAAGGCCAATTCTCTTAAGCCGTTGAAAGAAGGAGTAGTAAGGCTTCTTTGATAGCTTCTTATTGAAGTAGACCTTGTTCTTGCTTTTCCAAATGCTCTAGAGAATGATGAGCCCTCCATAGATTCCACGAGTGGAAATCAAATCTGGTGCAAACCCCCAATAGAGGTTCTATATAGTTCAAAGAAACATTGTACTTCTGGTAGAAGGGTGGGAGGGCCTTCCAGTACAATTGTGCATGCCTATAGTTAAGAAAAATATGAGGGAGATCTTCCACTAAGCAACAAAAGCTGCAAACTCCATCATTAATATTGAGCTTCCTGTTTTCTTTTTCCCACACCATATTGCATTGTGCAGTATAAGCCAAAGCAAATATCAGTCTAGATGTTTCAGGCATGTTCGATATGTATGTAAATCTGCGAGACCACTCTGCAGCCTTCCAATTGACCTTCCATTTCTCATTACGCTTTGACATGATCACGTTGATGGAACCTCTATTAGTTTTAAATCTTCTTAGCATATCCAAGGCAATTTCAGCAAGTTTCGTGGGACTCTTCAGATTGCACAGAGTAGCTCTATCAGCTAGCATCTTCTTGTGGTTCTTCAAAACCCGCACACAACCAGACCAGCAGTTAGTTTCCTGAATTTGCAGCTCAGGGATGATCTCACCACTAACAATGAGATCCTTCTAGCACTTGAAGCCCATCTTGAAACATTGATGCTCTCTGATACCAAGTTGCCCATTGTGCCAAAGGGAAATCCAACTAGTCCATATGCTCTCTTGCAAAAAAAAAAAACACAAAATTATCGAAGAATTTAGGGTTTGGATTACAAGCCTTTTTGGCCTCCATCCACGCCTGCCAAAATGTGCAGCATAGGGAAGACCCAATAGGGGTGTAAATGTGGAGGGAGATGAAAATGTGCCCCATATGTATACGAAGAAAACAAAATATTTCCCCATCCTTAAAAATATCACACCAAGATCTTTGATGCAATCAGACACAACATTGGTAGAGGACTTGAAAGTAGTTTTTTTTTGGTTAATATTCGAGCCACTGGCTAAAGAGAATGTGTGCAAGCAGGCCAGAATGGTTTTGGCCACATTCTCATCATCTTTGAATAAGATGTTGATGTCATCAGCAAAAGCTTGATGACAAAGGTGTTTGTCACTACCAGGCATGACTATGCCTTCCACTTTGTTGGTATTTAAAGCATCTTTTATGAGCCATCCCAAGGCATCACTAGCAATAGCAAAGAGGAGGGGGGCAAGGAGACATCCTTGCCTAATGAACCTCCTAAGTCTAAAGTGAGGAGAGAGATTACCATTCATGGCAATCCTCGAATGGGCATTTGCAAAGAGAGTATTGACAGCTTTAATGAATCGTTTACCAACAGCAATATCATGGAGAGATTGGAGAGCAAAATCCCATTCAATCCTATCATAAGCTTTGTCAAATTCAATCTTAAAGAAGAAGAAAGGCTGATTAGACTCATTAGCATAGTGTATTTCTTCCTAGATAGAAATAAGGGCATCAAGAATATACCTTCCTTTAATGAATCCCTTCTGCTCAGGGAGGATGATGTCGATTAGGGGGCTAAGCCTTCTAAGGAGGGAGGATGCAAAGATCCTATGAATGCTATTAAGGCAAGTGATAGGCATCCAATTGTTCAAATCCTTTTTAGGCCCTTTTTAATGAATCAATTTTATCACTCCAATGTTGATCTCAATAAAGAGACTACCTATGCTAACAATTTCTTGGAGTAAGGGAATCTTTCAAAGAAAAGAAGAAATCATTAGGGAGACCATCAATACCAGGAGTCTTGGAGGGTTTCAATTTACCTATGGTTTCTTTAATCTCACCCGTACTGAAGGGCACGTCCACCATGGCAGTCAGGCGAGGAGGAATAGTGTTTTTCCTTTTAAGAGCAGTAAGGGCCCTAGCTCCGCGGATATCCTCCCCACACTTGGGAGAACTAAAGGCAACATCATTAAAGGAGCGGTGAGCCTCTTGCAAGTTCCCCTCAACACTGATAGCAATTCCACCATTCTTTTTCAACAACATAGGAACAAAATCCTTATTTCTCTTCTTTTTCAACATGGAGAATATACTTTTAGTAGTTTTGTCAAGAATCCCCGCTCAAAATTCTCTTGAAGAGGAAAGAAGGATGGACATTTTCAAGGAGATAGTTCTCTTGGGTTCGTGTCAAAGTCCTAATAAAGTGGATTTGATTTTATTTCTTTAGAAGGGACTAAAATTTGAAGAGAACATTGAAGCTAGCAGACACCATAATATTTTCCATAGATGACGTAGTAAATTCTGATCAGTAACTGATTCTTTACTTCTAATGCGAGAAAAGAACTCGTGGATCCAAACATTATTTTCTTAAGAGCACGTGCATGTGGAATAATGTGTGTAAAACGGAATATCATTTAAAGTTTGGATCTTGAGAAGCCGTAATGTATATACATATTTTCCAAAGGTAAACTCCGCTGTTCAGAAAATACTTTGGGATAGAATCAAAATAGTCATATGAACATCCAACGCCTTGCTTTCTTACTGATGAGATCCTATAAATTACATTCAGATGATTTTTTGTTGTCTTTATATACATGTAAAGTGAAAAATCACTATAAACTCTTAATTTTCTCTTATTTTGAGTTTATGTTTTTTTTCTCTGGTCAAGTATTTAGACGCAACTAAATACTATGCCAAAATAGAAAGCATAGCAGAATATCTTTACATTTTATTCATTCAACTTATCTTTCAGTACTTTTCCCTTGCTACTAGAATAGTCGCTTTCATTGACGTGCTTTTCGAGAGCGAATATTTAATCTCAAAATATCGAGTCGTTGTTCTAAGCAGTCTTAGCATCACTTGTCGATGTTTCGATGTTTTTGGGTTCTTATTTGTTCACATCTTGTCTTTTAAATGATGTTTCATGTTTTTGTTTTTTGAATAAGAGCAGTTTTAATTCTATAAATCCACACAATGAAAGAACGCAAGAACACACCGAATTATGAGAAGTTCTAAAATTTTTGGTCTCCTTCGTGAGGGATCCCTTGTATTGTATGGTCCGTGAAGGGGTAGACTGTTTAAAATGATGAATAGTTTTACCTAGGCCATGAAGGGATTGTTCAAGAGGCGAGTCCTTAGTAGAATCATCATGAGCGATTGGGTCTCGAGGATGAAACACATTCTCTGAAGGTAGCCAGAATTCCCTGAGAAGTCCAAGATGCATCAAGAGTGTCAAAAGGCAGTCACATGGAAACTTTGGAAGAATTCACTGAAATCCAAGATAGCGGTCAAAGCTCGTCAAATTTTTGAAATTAGGGCTAAAATTCTAATGTCACCAAATCACATGAAAATTCATTTACTTGTAAATCCTATTAAAGGGAGTGTATAGCCTGAATTTCACATGTAAATGAATTTCTTAGCACATTGATATGCCATTTGCATTTTGTAGAGATCTAATATTTCCACTTAGACACTACAAAATCTTGTATAGGAATTTGTGTTAGCCATATGGTCTAGCATGTATAAAGATCATATGTGGATACATATTTGGACAAATATTCAAGGCTCTCAAAGCTTCCTAAATACCTTAATGCCACTTTGCAAAATTCCAAATGTATTCAAACTTGTATAATGGAGACTCTAATGGGAGTTCTTTCTACATACTCCTAAAGGAGACCTTTCAAAACATAGCCCTCCAAATTTTTATCTTCATCAAAGCATAGGCGAACAATGATTCAACCATGTTGTATAGTCAAGATGACCTCACATTCAAGGATGTAGTTGCACTAAAGCTAAAAGCAGGGAAGATCCATGAGATTTTTCATTGAATAAAATTATTTTGAGAACCAAAGATCAATAGTGTAGAGTTATTTGAAAAATAGCAGCTTATCTTGTTCGAATTGATGTTACCACTGAGTTGACAATCAAGATCTTCCCTATATCCAGTGGTGGAGAATTAAGGCACCTATTTTTCCCCCTTTTTCCCTAGATATCATATAAAGAACTATCCTAGTCATTCATTTGATAAATTCAATGATTGTAATGAAAAGCAATTGATCCAAGGCTTGAGAGTTAATTTCTCTAGATAGAACGGTCCCAATTCATTCAAAAACTACAAGAACCCTCTCCAAGTTCATATAGTATCATTGTTATGCATCCATGGGTCCCTTGCTAGCACATGGTTTCCTTGAGATGATCACCCTCAATTGACTATGTGTGGATCCAAGGTGGCATAGTAAGAGCATAGTTCCTAGAATCAATTTGAAGTTAGGCTTCCAATCTAGGATAGGCTCATAAACTCAATGTTTTCTCTATCTTTTCCCACTCTTAGTTGAGCATGTGAGTGATTAAGGTTGGTTTTATGAATCGTAGGCTTCTTTAGATGCACATTATACTCCTAGAAAGATATAGGGTCAATGTAGTGCAACCTATCCTCTTATGTGTGACCTTTAGTTGAAATGTCACGGTGGGAGGGTCGTGTGGACCACCTTTGACCACTAGAATGCTTAGCTTCATGCATCACAACACTCATGTACATGTATTTCATTACAATATCTTTTTATTCATGTGATCTTATGTGTTTTTACATGTGTCCTGCTTTCTCTTTCTACAGTTAAAAAGGCTCCATAGTCTTGCGTTGAAGCAGTGAGTATCATCCATTGAGATTGATAGAATAAGTTTTTGATTTATTCATGAATCATGACACAGATGCATGCATACAATTCACAAACACCCATGCATATGTTTCTATTTTGAACGTGTATAAGAAACTTCATTCTTAGACCATTGTTCCTTGCAAAATTGATTCATGTGTATTGTTTTCTTGTGTTCTCAGCATTCATAAATACACAAGAACCCATGCATATGAATTAAGTTTTGAAAGCATATCACAAGTTCCATATTAGGACCATTCTTCCTTTCAAAATCGATTCATGTGTATTTTTTCCTTTATTATCATCATTCCTGTTCATGGATATATCTTGCATTCATATGTTACCCTTCCCATAATGCAATCATCACATCTCTCCTCTCCATACCCAAATTCACCTTCACCTTCACATTTTGATCACATAAACCTTCCAACACTCACTAGCTTCATACAGTCTATGTGTATTGTGACCGAACCCGATCCACCAGGATTGTGATCACCTCTACATTTGAAGCTGAATTGAAATGCTTCATGACCTTTGCTTCTGATCTTCTTGGGAGGTTTCAATCCATATCCTTTGTTGCATATTCTTCATGCTCATCATATCATCATCATCATTCATGATTGTTGCACTGGATTTCTCACAATATCCTACATATCTTCATCGTGAAGTAAACGCATTGGTGAGAAGAAAACCAAAAAAGAGATGAAACTAAGCTAAGTGAAAGAAGAGTGACTCAAAAAAAACCTAAAGAGGGAATAGAAAGCACCATAGATCAAGGGGAAACATTAGAACCCAAAGATTAAAAAAAAAATCACAACCCAATGAACAAAAAGAAGAGGAGAAACAAAAAGGAAAGAAGATAAAGCAAAGAAAAATGAAAACAAAGCCTTTACAAAAAGAAGAAAAATCAAAACAAACTCAAGAACAAACACAACAACATGAACAAAAACAAGATCGCGAGCAAAAACAAATGAAACTAAAGAGAAAACCTAACTCCATCTTGATTTTACAAATTGAGAGAAATTTAGATCCTATGAAGATTTTGGATGAAATTTTGCTAAAGAGTCAAGTGACTATGTCTTTAGAACAACTTTTCTCCATTGCAAAGCCTGTTTTCTAAGATAACGTCATTAGC
>CM035425.1:54572882-54585382 GCA_020310875.1 Ceratopteris richardii
TCCGCAGCGACCTGCTCTCATCCCCACCTCGAAGCCTTTCCCTCTCCCTCTCCCCTTTTTTGAGTTGGCGCACTCATCTCCTCCACTTTGGCTTGCTAATCTCGGAACGCCCTCTGCCTCATACCATAATGTGTTTCCTCAGAGGAAATGTCGGGCTACATCCTATTCTCTGTACGAGCGTGACTAAAGTTTGGTGTTTTTTCTGACCTCAGCATCGAGTGGCCATGGTATCCTGTAGCCACCCTTCCCATCAAGCTACAAAGGACTATTAAGACTCCATATGTGCAGAAATATGACTTTGACTTCACCAAAATATGATCGTGATGCCTTCTATCCTGTGGAAACGTTTGCCTTTGACGGATCTCTCATTACCACTAAGCAGGCAAGGGTCCTAAGAGGATTTGGTTTTGGTTACAAGGGCATTGCCTTTGATGGATCTCTCATTACCACTAAGTAGGCAAGGGTCCTGAGAGGCATTACAATCCCACGGGAAGCACAAAATGAAGATCTTAGTTTGCATCCAAAAGTGGTAGTAGAATGTGTAAATGGTAAAACTGAAAGAAGAAAAAATGTATGTTGTCGCCAAACCATTCATGAAGACTGCCTATTTTTAAGGATCCAATGCCAATCAAGTGGCATATTTGATGTACCCCTCTAATTTTGGGAAATCAACTGGCGCATGATCAGTGGACCTGAGGAATCGGCAAGGCCTTCTTGGCCTATTGGAGCCTATAAAAGCAAAGGACTTGTGTTCATTTGGGATATTTTTAGATACACACATATGCATATGTACCTATAAGGGTCCTCTCTTGGCACTCTGTGGCCACAAGCCTACTGTAGGAAGTCACTCTGTGGTGAGGATATAGAGCGTGGGCTTCCCAGTGAGGGCTATTAGCACTATAGTGTAAAGAGAGTGGCTTGGTTTTGTCATTCAGTGTAAGTCATTGATATTTCGTGCTCTTTCCCTTAGAGCAAGTCTTCATACTTTGTATTGATCAGTGCTAGTCTACATCTAGTTGTGTCCATTGTACGGATTGGATGAATCCCTTGTATTGATGTTGTTTAGTTCTCGAGTGGCATGTTAGCCCAGAGCATGAACTTTTGAGCATATCTTCTGCCTATGTTGTAATCATCTGATTCAAACTAAGGAGTAGATGGTCTTCCATTATCGTCATTTTGTCATTAATATTTTCTTGAGTATTCACAACTCCGTGCAATCATTGATATCTGCCTACTCACAGAAGTGTTAAAGGGTATATTTCCCTAAGGAGAACCTCCCTTGAGTAGGTGAAGGACTAGAATGCTTGCTGCATGCTCCTGTTAAAAGTAGATACCCCAGTACCTCCTCTACAGTTTGGCACGCACGGTGGGACACTTGCATTTCTGTGAAAGGCCCTGAGGGTAGTAAATAGTCCTCTTTTTTAGTATTTTTTTACCTATTGCATTTGCAAGTAGGTACACGACCCATACGCGAGCAGACAAGGTGTCTCTTCGTGTACCAAGGAGCCTTAACAAATCAGTTATATCTTCGACTAGTGAACCTACCTCCCCTCTACCATCCTTGAATTTATCTATTGATTTGGATGCGACACCATTGTCAAAGGAGAAGCATAGGAGAACCTTGGACTTCTCCTCAGATACGTCAGAGGAAACACCAGTGAAAATGGAGGATCTCTCTCATTTACTCTCCAGACTCAATATCAAGTTCCCTACCTTCAAGGGAGAAGCTTATGAGGATGCTGATGATCATGTGAGGAGATTGATCTCTTTATGCCGTGGACGAGGTCTACAGAATAGAGAGGATGCAATGTTGGTACTCTTCCCATCCACATTGGAAGGCCTTACAGATAAATGGTATACTCAATATCTAGATGTCCATTTTGCTACATGGGAGGCTCTAAAGACAGCGTTCTCACAGACATTTCGACCTAGTGATTCCTCGGAAAGAGCTCTAGATCAGCTAGAGAACCTAAATCTAAGATAAGGTGAATCCTTTCCTGAACTTCACACTAGAAAAAAAGCACTAGTTGCACATCTGCCACATGCTCTAGGTGACTTCTTGGTTAAAAAATGGATAGGAAAAGCTTTGCCCAGGTCATCTTAGCAGAAAATACGTGAGTCGCTTAGATTGGATGCAACCCTCAATGATTTTGTTGCAGCAGCATCACACATTGAAGAAGCTAGGCAAGATTTTGAAGGGGATACACAATCAAATTATGCTGCAAAACTAGACCCTATTGGGCAACTAAGGAAGGAACTGGAGGCATTGAGAATGAACAAAATCATCAAGAAGAAGAGGTCTTGCCACCACTGCGTCGCATTGATGATGAAGTAGCCCAACTTCGTCGTGAGTTAGAAGATTTGCGGACCACCCAAGATATAAGGAGGATGATTTGGTGCACAATCTGCAACAACAATGGACATTCCAATGCTAACTATCCTAACAAGGTAGGCTGTCAATTTTGTGGAAGGGATGGCCATGAAGCTAGAGATTGTTACTACCTCAAGGGTACACAGCAACGAGGTAACCCTCAAGCTTTGGACTCATATTATGCTAGTACTTCAAATGCACCTAATAGAGAGGAGAATCAGCATGCGAAGCCTAGATACAATAGAACTTTGATGTGCTATTGTTGTGGTGAGTATAGTCATATGTAAAATAGGTGTTCCCTTCCAGAAGATGCACCTCCTTGTCAGCATTGTTCAGAGGCCAAGGATCACTATACCAAAGATTGCCCAAGAAGCCGTCTTGCTCCAATCCACATGATTGCAGTCTCTCCACAAGAAGAAAATATGACCACTCACTCTTATGCTGTTTCATCCTCTACAATGCCCATGATGACTAGAGCCAGACAAGCAACGACGATCCACAGAGAGGAACAACAAGGATTCTAGGATAAAGAGGAGGAAAAGAAGTCTGGGTGGAAGGGCCAAGCAGAAATTGAAGGAGCTTATGAAAGGATGGCTACTTCTCTAAGGGACCAACCAACAACTCTACAAGAAGACAGTCATGAGGTAAACATTGAACATATCTTGAAAGGTATTCATCACAAGGTTAGTCTATACGAACTTATAAGGATGGATTCAAAAATAAGAAGTGACTTATTGAAGATTATACACTCTGCTCACTTGATCCAATCACCCAGTATAGATGGTTTCACAGTTGATTTTCCCCCTGCACGCTTGGCAGACTACCAAAGCTCAAGATTATCTTTTTGTATAAAGGATGAAGCTCTCACAGGTGTGATCATAGATGGAGGCTCTGGTATCAATTTGATGCCAGATTTTACAATGAAGATGTTGTATATTATTGAACAAGGCATTATTAAAATGTTAAATTATTAATGTATTAATGTGTTTCTTTTGATGTTTTTGATATAGCAGCTGAAGGTTCGTGAGGAGCGTGCAAGGCGTGAAAGGGCGTACATCAATAATCCGAAATAATTATTATTTATCTTGTAAATAAACCTGCGTAGAAGGTTCTATTGTGAGAAAAGTAATGGTTAGAATAATGGTCGTTGTAGACCGCAGTTTTTGTTATTAAAAGCAATGGCTTTCTGTAAAAGTTACCAACTTTTAGTTTCACGCCTGTTTTTCGAAGCCGCCCTCATGTAACCACTATTTTCGACGTAATCAAAAGTCCTATAAATACATGCACTCTGTGGACTGTCGAAACAGAGTGCATGGGGGGAGATTGCACCCAATCTGCGTACTTTCTCGTCTCTTGTTGCGTTTATTCTTGGGTGTGTTTTTCTGCGTTCGTAACCTCTATTTGAGCGTGAGCAAGATCCTGAAAACAGTGGTATCAGAGCTCTGCACGCGTCAATACAGAGGGTTCTATTCTCTGTTCGCGATTCTGAATTCCATCTCCATCGCCATCTTTGTCTTCGTCTTTAGTTTTTGTTTCTGTTTCTGTTTCTGATCCAGAACCAGAACCTACGTTTTCACCTACGTCTTCTCCTTCGGGCAATAACTTAGGCAATACATTGGCAACATTGGCACCCAAGGCTCCCTTGGCGACCGTTGGCAGCCGTTGGCTACGCGCGAGGCAATTTTAATTTTTGAGTGGTAATAGAGAGGTTTAGAGTCCCTAAGGTAGGAGGATTTGAACCCACAACCTCCTACTTTTAAGGGAAGTACTTTGACCACTCCACCATCTCTTGGAGTTGTACTCAAGTTCTCTCTCTTTATTACTTGTGGAAGGCGTGCGCGTCGATTTCAAGATTGGACCCAAGAAAGAATCAAGTGTATCTCTCACTCCGTAGGTCGGATTGAGGCGTGTACTATACCGTTGGAAAGCTCTTGGAACGAACTTTCCAATGAGCCAGCTTCTAAGTGTGAATTCCTTCAAAATCCTTGGGTGGCACTTGATTGAGTGTTCAAGATACCAAGCAAGGTTGAGAACACGGGATCGAGACACCAAGGTTGCAAACAAGAAGGTTCAATACACCAAGGTTGAGAGCAAGGGTCCAAGAGCACCATGGAGGATTACAATAATTCATCCCTACCTGCGGCAACACTTGAACAACAACTAGAACTCTTGCGGCATGAGCTTCAAGGAGCTCAGAACGAGATCCGACAACGTGATGAAATCCTCCAAAAGATGCAAGCTGAGGAAGACAACCTTACGAGAGTAGTAAAAGCTATTGTGTCTGCCCAATCTGATGTTACTCATTCAAAGATTGGTAATAGAAACTACCAGTTTCTACGATTTGATGGCCGAAAGGATGGGCCTTTAGTACTTTCTTGGTTGTCGTAGTTTGATGATTTTTATACCGATGAAATGTATGCTGAAAGTGAAAAAGTTAAAATTTGCCACTAACTATTTAGTAGGTAAAGCTCAACTCTGGTGGAATGTCCTGCGACACAGTACGGAGCGTCCAACAACTTGGAAGGCTTTTCAAGAAAACGTGAAGGATTCATTTCTTCCTCCTCAATACCATTTGCATGTTCGACGTGCATGGACGACCCTTACATGGAAGGAGGGTGATACGGTTACTACCTACACAGAGCGGTTCTGGCAAAATTTACTACTTGTACGAATGCTTGAAGATGTATCAGAGGTTATCTTGCAGTAGAAATACGAAGATGGTTTGGAAGTGGGTATCCAAGCTAAGCTTCACACCCTACAACCTACAACCCTCAACGAGGCTATATCTTTTGCTTATGATGCAGAAAAAGAATTCCAGTCCATAACCAAGTCACTCCGTCTACAACAACCACGTCCACGACCATTTCCTGTTAAACCTTCATTTCCTATGAAGCGTAATTTTAATGCCCCATCTTACCCTAGTTTTCCTCGACCTCTACAATCCAATTACTCAACTTCACCCATTGCTTCATCTCTCCAACCAACTTCAAACTTCAACAGTGAATGCCCAACAGAAGCGACCACGAATCACTTGCTGGAATTGTGGTAAACCTGGACATACAAAAATAAGGTGCAGATTGCAACCTCTTCATATGAAACAGGCTACAGCTCGATTGCATAACATGGAGGTCTAAAATGAAGAAATTCCTCCTGTTTGGACAGAGGAATCACTGGAGAAGGACTTAAGTACCTTGGGTAACGATATCTCTCTACACTCTCTTCTTTGCATGCAGGGTACAATAAATAACAAACTAGTTAAAATTCTACATGACGATGGTAGTTCACATGACTTCATTTCACATTTATTAGTACAAGAACTTAAATTACAAACGTTTCCTTCTTTGTATAAAGTGAAAGCTGCATTTCAAGGTAGTCGTTATAATGTAACATGAGGTGCAAGATGTTACGATTCGCATAGGCCCTTATGTTGATTCACGAACATTTTTAATTGCACCTTTGCAATCTTATGATGTTATACTAGGTATGCCTTTTCGTCACCATTATAACCCACGTATTGACTACCATACTCATACCTTTAAGTTTGTTTTCAAAGGTCAAATCATTACTTTGTCTGCACGGCATGATTTCCAGCCATTTCCATTGATTAGTCATACTCAAGTAAAGCGTGCATTTAGGAAAGGATTCAACTCATGCATTGTTTTTGTCAATGTCATCAATGAATATACTCATACACTTTTAGATGCATATAAACCTTTCATGAGTACTTATAAGGATTGTTTTATGCCTGAATATCCCTCTGAACTACCACCATCTTGAGGATCCTTTGACCATAGCATAGACTTAGTCCCTGGTAGTTCTCCTCCTCATAAAGCACCTTATACACATGGCCCACTACATCAAAAGGAAATAGAAAATCAAGTAAAAGACCTACTACAAAAAGGACTTATAAGGCCTAGTTCTTCCCCCTTTGGAGCACCAGTTCTCTTAGTACAGAAGAAGAATAAAACTTATCGAATGTGCGTTGATTATAGAGCCCTTAACAAGATCACGATCAAGAATAGATATCCTATTCCTCGAATAGATGATCTCTTAGATAAGTTACGAGGAGCTCATGTCTTTAGTAAAATTGATCTCAAATCGGGTTACCATCAGATTCGTATGACACAAAGTGATATTTTTAAGACTGCATTTAGAACTCAAAGTTGCCATTATGAATTTATGGTAATGCCCTTTGGACTTACTAATGCCCCTGCTACATTTGCGCGAATGATGAACAATATTTTTCTTGATTACCAAGATTTTGTTCTTGTATTCTTTGATGACATACTTGTTTACAATAAGAATGATAGTGAACATGAAAAGCATCTTGAAACAGTTTTTCATTTGTTACGAGAGAACACACTTTATGCTAATCCTGAAAAGAGTTATTTCTTTCAGCGTAAGCTAGAATATTTAGGACATATTATTTCAAGTGAAGGTGTGCATGTGGATCCGAAATGATTAGAGTTATCATAGAATGGCCTACACCACAATCAGTCCATGATGTTCATTCTTTTCTTGGGTTGGCTAGTTTCTATAGGAAGTTTGTTCGAAATTTTTCTTATTTAGCATTGCCTCTTACTTTGTTGTTGAAAAAGAAAATAAAATTTGCATGGGGATTTACCCAAAAACAGTCCTTTGACAAACTTAAACATGCACTTTCACATGCACCTGTTTTATAATTACCTGATTTCCCACAACCCTTTCATGTTGTTACTGATGCTAGCGGTTCAGGAATAGATGCTGTTCTGATGCAAAATGACCATCCCATTGCATTTGAGAGTAGAAAGCTTAAACCCTCAGAACAGAATTATAGTACGTATGATAAGGAACTGTTAGCAGTTGTGCATGCTTTGCGAATTTGGAAACACTATCTTATGGGCTCTGAACTATTAATCAAAACAGATCAACAGGCTATTAAGCATTTATTAAGTCAGCCCTTAATCTCTGATAGGCATCTTAAATGGGCATCATTCATTCAAAATCTCCAACCCATGATACAATATCAGCCAGGTAAAGCTAATGTCGTAGCTGACGCTCTTAGCCGTTTTCCTTCGAATTCCGTTGTTTTGAATAATATTTCTGCCATTCAAATTCATTCTTTTCAAGACATGGTTTCCACTTATGCATCTGATTTGTATTTTTCACGTGCATGGCATGACTCCAATAATGGTGCCTCTTTTGAACATTATACATTTCATAATGATTTTCTTTATTTTCAACATAGATTGTGCATAACCCAAGCTTTTAAAGATTTTGTTATTAAAGAAATGCATGAAGCATCTTACATGGGTCATAGAGGCATACAAAGCACTATTTCTGCTTGCAAAGATTTCTTCTTTTGGCCACACATGGAAAAAGACATTGCACATTATGTTTCTCAATGCATTGTATGTCAGCGTGTCAAACGTCATCATGGTAAACCATTTGGATTATTAATGCCATTTCCTATTCCAAATGAACCATGGGAACAAATCTGTATGGATTTTATCACAGGTCTTCCTATCACTTCATCACATAATGATATGATTTGGACAATAGTTGATAGGTCTAGTAAATATGCATATTTCATTCCATGTAGAAAAACTTTGACTGCACCTCAAGCTGCAAAATTATTCATTAAATGCATTTTTCCACATAATGGATTTCCTAAAGTAATGTTATCTGATCGTGATGTTAGGTTTTGTAATCATTTTGAGTTGCCTTATTTCAACATTTTGGTTCTAAAATAGATTTTAGCTCTGCATTTCATCCTGAAAGTAATGGACAGAGTGAGGCTACAAATAGTACTATTCTTGATTTATTGCGTTGTTATTCATTAGATAATCCTAATAACTCGGATGACAAGTTGCCATTGCTTCGATTTGCTTACAATAACACTTCACACACCACTACTGGTCGTGCACCTTTTGAAATAGTTTTTGGTAAAAAGCTTCCAACTCCCATGTCCCTCACCCAAACCGACATTCCGATGGCTGATTCTATTGCTCAAGATCACGTTTCTATACTTCATGATGTTCACGAGCACATTAGAAAAAGTCAAGAGCGATATACACGTATTATCAATACTAAACGATTAGCCAAAGAATTCAAGGAACATGATTTTGTATGGTTGCGAATAATTAAAAGACCTCTCAAAAATATTTTGCAGCATCCTAAAATTAAACTTGCACCACGCTATTATGGACTGTTTCACAGTTTAGAAAAAATTAATGATAATTCAATTCGATTAGATATTCCATCCCATTGGACTATACATAATTCTTTTCATATTAGCTTACTTAAACCCTTTAAAGGAACTTTACCACTTGCTCCACTTGTTGATGATCCTCCTTTAATTGAAGAACAATCTGAAATCTTAGTTCGTGAGAAAATCATTGATCATGATGTCACTACTACATGCACAGGTACTCAATATCATCGATATTTGGTTAAGTACAAAAATCACTCTATTGAAGAATGTCAATGGATACATAAAACACAATTAACACCTCATTATGACCACTTAATTTCTGCATATCATACACAAACACATTAATGTAACAGCTCCATGAACATTTCCATGCATGTATTTTTACATGGCACATGCCTATTTTCTTTATTCACTGATGAAACATGTCACTGGCCATCCATGTTTCTTATTTTTTCAACTGAGGTCAGTTGCTTGTTCAACTGAGGGGCATGTTATACCTTATGGAATATGTTGAACAATGCATTGTTGGATTGAAATATCGAATAGCCAATGCATTGTTGGATTGAAATATCGAATAGCCAATGCATTGTTGGATTATAACATGGACTATGTTGGCCAATGCATTGTTGGATTGTAACAGTAACATGGAATATGTTGAACAATGTATTCTCATTATTAGAGTGTTAAATTATTTTATCAACTGAGGTCAGTTGCTTGTCAAATTGAGAGGCATGTTGTATATTATTGAACAAGGCATTATTAAAATGTTAAATTATTAATGTATTAATGTGTTTTTTTTGATGTTTTTGATATAGCAGCTGAAGGTTCGTGAGGAGCGTGCAAGGCGTGAAAGGGCGGACATCAATAATCCGAAATTATTATTATTTATCTTGTAAATAAACCTGCGTAGAAGGTTCTATTGTTAGAAAAGTAATGGTTAGAATAATGGTCGTTGTAGACCGCAGTTTCTGTTATTAAAAGCAATGGCTTTCTGTAAAAGTTACCAACTTTTAGTTTCATGCCTGTTTTTCGAAGCCGCCCTGATGTAACCACTATTTTCGACGTAATCAAAAGTCCTATAAATGCATGCACTCTATGGACTGTTGAAACAGAGTGCATGGGGGGAGATTGCACCCAATCTGCGTACTTTCTCGTCTCTTGTTGCATTTATTCTTGGGTGTGTTTTTCTGCGTTCGTAACCTCTATTTGAGCGTGAGCAAGATCCTGACAACAGAAGAAACTGAAATTGAACCCCACCAAGATGGCACCATTCATAGTTACACTAGCATATCAACATCGGGTTGCACCTCTCGGCATTATTGAAAAGGTAGGGATGATAGTACAGGGTTGCCACTTTGTGTTGGATTTTGTTGTAATTGCACTTCCACAAGAGACTTCCTACCCTTTACTTCTGGGGAGACCTTGGATGAGGCAAGCAAAAGCTTTGCAAGATTGGGGGAAAAAAAACTATGGATTTCAACTAGCACCAATAGCCAACTGCAACTACATTTGGAAGAAGGATTTGACTCAGGGAAAACTACTGGGTATACTATGGACACACAGTTAATGCCCTATCTACCCCAAGAAGAAGATACATTATTGAACTAGATGATGGAAAGTGCATAGTGCTTCACCGTGGAAATCAATGAAATCGAGGAAGAAGTTGGAGATAAAGGAGTTGTAGGAAAAGGCCATAAGGTTCACAAGGAATTGAAGAATGAAAGCTTGCAGAAGATTATGAATGTTGAAAGGGCAACAACTATAGAGGTTTCAGAACAGGAAGGTTATGAGCCTGAATGCAGAGATCTCCCCTTTTCAGATATACCTCTAGGATGGACTAGAGAACATATTGCAGAATATAAGTTAAAGTCCACTCCTCCATATAGTGGAGATGATTTATCAAACCAGATTAGTCCTGAAATACTCGTGCAAGAAGTAAATCTAGGGGATGAAGAGAACCCTCAAGTAGTCCACTTGGCCTCTTGGCTGTGGCATTATCCTCCTTTACTACAGAAGGTAACTTCTTTACTTTTTGCTTACAAAAATGTCTTCACATGGTCCTACAAAGATCTAAAAGGGATACTCAAGGAGCTTGGATTACATCAAATATCCTTAGTTGAGGGAGCCATGCCTGCAAGAAGTAGGCCATATCGACTCATACTGAAGTATGCAGAGGTGATAAAAGTGGAAATTACAAAACTAGAAGAAGCAGGTATAATTGTTTGAGTAGAACATTCCAGGTGGCTTTCTTCTATGGTTATTGTGCCCAAGAAGAGTAGTGGAAAAATAAGAGTCTATGTTCATTTTCGTGCCTTGAATAAAGGGGCAATTCAAGATGGATTTCCTCAGCCATTCATAGAGCAATTACTTGAGGAAGTAGCTGGTCACACTTTGTATAGCTTCCTGGATGGTTTTAGCGGTTACAATCAGATAGTGATCCATCCTAAGGATAGGGACAAAACAACCTTTGTAGCTCCATGGGGCACTTATGTCTATACCCGCATGGCTTTTGGTTTAAAGAATGTGCCAGCTTCATTCAATAGAACAATGTATCTAATATTGGGCAAATGGTTGACCACCTTTTTACGCATTTTCATGGATGACTTTTCAGTATTTTTAGGCATAGATAGAAGAGCAGGAGTTCAAGATTTCCATGATCATTTGGAAAATCAGAAAATAATATTTGAGCAATATCTCAAAACAAGTTTGAAATTAAATCCTGATAAATGTCACTTTTTGGTCACCAAGGGTACTCTTCTTGGTCACATAGTATCTGTTGAAGGGATAACCGTTGACCCTGCAAAGGTTACTGCTATTCTTTCTATGTCAATTCCACAAAGCCCAAAGGAAGTGCAAAGTTTCTTGGCCATGCAAGATATCATAGAAGATTCATCCGGATGTATTCAGAAATAGCTAAGCCCTTGTCAAGGCTTACCAGTAAAAAGATCCCCTTCTCATGGAGTGCTAAAGCTGAGAAAGAATTTTATGAACTACAATTGAGGCTATGTATTGCTCCGCTTTTAAGTGTTCCTAACTGGTCATTGGAATTTCATGTGCATACAGATGCTAGTCTTCATGCTCTTGGTGCAAGTCTAGCTCAACCATCATCACACAAGGTTGACAGACCTATCTCCTATGCCAGCAAATTACTCACCAAGGCAGAAAGGAATTACAATACAACAAAAAGGGAAGGTTTGGCTATTGTATTCGCTCTTCAAAAGTTTCGGCATTATCTTCTTGGTGTACATTTTATACTCATATCTGACCATCAGCCCTTGAAGTACTTGATAAACAAGCCTAGAGTGGCTAGAAGGGTTTCGAGATGGTTACTCATGTTTGAAGAATATAATTTTGATATTCATATTAAGCCAGGAAGAGAGAACTACATGGCAGATCAAGTGTCAAGGACCGCAATGGGCGAGAAGGCAACAAGTATTAATGATGAACTGGTGGATAGTAATCTCTTCCTAGTGGCGATTCAGACTGATTGGTATGATGGAATTCTCCATTTTCTCACTACTAGAAAACTCCCAGAACACTTGACACCCATAGAAAAGAGAACATTGCTCCTGAAAGCCAAATCATATTCGCTTATAAATGGGAATTTATATAGATATTGTCAGGATGATATCTTGAGAAAGTGTGTTTATCCAGAGGAGGTAAATCTTTTGCTAGAGGCTGCACATAGTGAAGGACATCTATGGTGCGGACATACAACACCATCCCCTTCCTTTTCACACTAACCCTATTTGGGTTCAAGAAGTAGAGCATGGTTAAGCACCGACTTGGTGAGTTGATGAACATCAGGTGGCCATGGCACAACGGTTAATATGAGAGCTTGTCTTCCCATAGGTGTCGGGTTTGAATCTCGGGCCTTGAGCGGTTCTGCCACATCTTGACCATTCTCCAGGATTGGAGTACATTATTGTTGACCAT
>CM035425.1:54587882-54620382 GCA_020310875.1 Ceratopteris richardii
CCCGCAGTCCCCCCCCTCAGCCCCCAGCCAGAAAAATGCTTTGGGGATTGCAAATACTCGCCTCAAAGTCAAAAAAATTATGGTTGAACTCTGTGATTTAGTGACTGAACGTGGAGCAAAATTATGAGGTGCTGGCATAGTTGGTGTACTTAAAAAGATTGGAAGAGCTAGTAGCACTGTAGGTTCGAGGGCTAAAAGTGAATCTGGGAGGGCCAAGAAGACTGTAGTAGCCATGGATGGTGGGCTTTATGAACACTACCCTAACTTTAGAAGTTGACTTGAAAGGCCGAAGCCGTGGAGACTATGGAAAATGAAGAAGTACATGGGCTTTTTGGATGCTACCACACATGTCATTCGGATGGCATAAATAAAGGGCTTCAAATTGTAAGAAGATAAAAGGTAACTATTAAAAATGGGTTGCCGCCAATCATTCATGAGGAATACCTATTTTTGTGGATCCAATTCCAATCTAGGGAATAATTGACCTACCCCCCAATCTTAGGTAATTAACCGGCGCGTGATCCATGGACGTGAAGAATCCGCTAGGTTCTCTTTACCTATGGGAAGCCTATAAAAGCATTGGATTTGTGTTCATTGGGGACCTTGGTTCAGATACACATTTGTATACGTGCATACAGAGGTCCTCTCTTGGCACTTGTGGCTTCAAGGCTACTGTAGGAAGTCACTCTGTAGTGTGATTACAGAGCGTGGGCTTTCCAGTAGAGGGCTAATAGCACTATAGTGTGAAGGGTGTGGCTTGGTGGTCATTCTGTGTGAGTCAGTGTTATTTTTATGCTTTGTTCCTTAAAGCAATTCTCCACCATTTGTATTGTTTAGAACAGGTCTGCATATAATTGGTCCATTGTACTGATCGGAAGAATCTATTACATTGTTGTGGTTTAGCTCTAGAGTGGTATGTTAGCCCTGAGCATGATCTTTTGAGCATCACTTTGACCAATCTTGTAATCATCTGTTTCGAATCAAGAAGTGTATGGTCTTCCTTGGTCATTTATTGTTAATATTTATGGAGTATTTACAACTTTGTGCAGTCATTTACATCTGCCTGCTCTCAGAAATGTTAAAAGGTATACTTCCTTAAAGAGAACCCCCCTTGAGTAGGCGACGTACTGGAAGTGCATATTCTCTGCTCTTAATAAAAGGGGATACCCCAGTACCTCCTCTATAGTTTGGCACGCCCGGTGGGACCTTTGCATTTCTGAGAGGGGTATTTTTGCCCTATTACAATTGCAAGTAGGTACATGACACATACACGAGCAGATAAGGTGTGTCTCCATGAACGTAGGAGCCTTAACAAGCTAGACATAACCACAACTAGTGAGCCTAGCTCTCCTCTACCCTCCTTGAATTTATCTATTGATTTGGGTGCAAAACCATTGTCAAAAGAGAAGCATAGGAGAACCTTAGATTTCTCCTCAGATATGTCAGAAGAAACACCAGTACAAATGGAGGATCTCTCTCATTTACTCTCTAGGCTAAATATCAAATTCCCTACCTTCAAGGGACAAGCTTATGAGGATGCTGATGATCATGTGAGGAGATTCATCTCGTTATGTCGTGCACGAGGTCTGTAGAATAGAGAGCACGCAATGCTGGCACTATTTCCATCCACATTGGGGGGTCTTGCAGATAAATGGTATAGTCAATATGAAGATGGCCATTTCACTACATGGGAGGCTCTAAAGGCGGCGTTCTCACAGACATTCCGACCAAGTGATTCCTCGGAAAGAGCTCTAAATCAGCTAGAGAACTTGAAGCTAAGATCAGGTGAATCCTTTCATGAACTTCACACTAGAACAAAAGCACTTGTTGCACGTCTGCCACATGCTCCAGGTGACTTTTTGGTTAAAAAATGGATAGAAAAGGCTCTGCCCAGGTCATCTCAGCAGAAGCTTCGTGAGTCTCTTAGATTGGATGCAACCCTCAATAATTTTGTTGCAGCGGCATCATGCATAGAAGAAGCAAGGCAACATTTTGAAGGGGATACATAATCAAGTTATGCTGCAGACCTGGATCCTATTGGGGCGATTGAGGAGGTAACTGGAAGCATTAAAAATGCAACAAAATCAAAAAGAAGAAAAGGTCTTGCCACCACTGCGTCGCACTAATGATGAAGTAGCCCAACTTCGCCGTGAGTTAGAAGATTTGAAGACCACTCAGGATATAAGGAGACAAATTTGGTGTACAATCTGTAACAACAATGGACATTCCAATGCTAATTGCCCTAACAAGGTAAGCTGTCAATTTTGTGGAAAGGATGGTCATGAAGCTAGAGATTGCTACTACCTCAAGGGTATACAGCAAAGAGGTAACCCTCAAACTTTGGATTCATACTATGCTAGTACTTCAAATACATCTAATAGAGAGGAGAATCGGCCTGCAAAGCCTAGATATAATAGACCTTTGATGTGCTATCGTTGTGGTGAGTATGGCCACATGCAAAATAGGTGTTCCCTTCCAGAAGATGCACCTCCTTGTCAACATTGTCTAGAGGCCAAGGATCATTATACCAAAGACTGCCCAAGAAGTCGTCCTACTCCAATCCACATGATTGCGGTTTCTCCACAAGAAGAAGGGATGACCGCTCAGTCTTATGCCGTTTCATCCTCTGCAATGCCCATGATGACCAGAGCTAGGCAAGCAGCACCAATCCATAGAGAGGAACAACAAGGATTTCAGGATAAAGAGGAAGAAAAGAAGTCTGGATGGAAGGACCAAGCAGAAATTGAAGGAGCTTATGAAAAGATGGCTACTTCTATAAGGGGCCAACCAACAAGTTTGCAAGAAGACACTCATAAGGTAGACATTGAGCAGATCTTGAAAGGTATTCATCACAAGGTTAGTTTGTACGAACTTATCAAAATGGATTCAAAAATAAGAAGTGACTTACTGAAGATTATACACTGTGCTCACTTGGTCCAATCACCTAGTATAGATGGTTTCATGGTTGATTTTCCCCCTGCACCCTTAGCAGACTACCAAAGCTCAAGATTATCTGTTGGTATAATGGATGAAGCTCTCACATGTGTGATCATAGATGGAGGCTCTGGTATCAATTTGATGCCAGATTTTACAATGAAGAAACTGAAGTTGAACCCCACCAAGTCGGCACCATTCACGATTACGTTAGCAGATCAGCATCGGGTTGCGCCACTTGGCATTATTGAAAAGGTACTGATGGTAGTACAAGGCTGCCACTTTGTTCTAGATTTTGTTGTTATTGCACTTCCACAAGAGACTTCTTACCCTTTACTCCTGGGGAGACCTTGGCTGAGACAAGCAAAAGCTTTGCAAGATTGGGGGAAAAACAAACTTTGGATTTCAACAAGCACCAATAACCAACTGCAACTACATTTGGAAGAAGGATCCGACTCAGGAAAAACTACTAGATATACTGTGGACACTCAGGTAATGCCCGCTCTACCCCAAGAAGTTAAATTGGATGATGGGTAGTGCAGAGTGTTGCACAGTGGAGATCAATGAAATTGAGGAAAAAGTTGCAGATAAGGTAATTACAGGAAAGGACAATGAAGATCACAAGGTGTTGGAGAATGAGCAATTGCAGGAAAATACAAGCTTTGAAGGGGCAACCAATATAAAGGTATCGGAGGTGGAAGGCTATGAACCTAAGAGTAGAGAAGATCTTCCTTTTGTAGATATACCTCAAGGATGGATAGAAGAACATGTTGCATAATAAAAATTAAAATCCACTCCTGCATATAGTGGAGATGATTTCTCAAACAAGACCAATCCTGAAACATTGGTTCAAGAAGCAAAGTTAGGGGATGAAGAGAACCCTCAAGTAGTTCACTTGGCATCCTGGTTGTGGCATTATCCTCCTTTACTACAGAAGGTAACTTCTTTGCTTTTTACTTACAAAAATGTCTTCGCATGGTCCTACAAAGATCTATCACGGATACCAGAGGAGCTTGGATTACATCGGATACCCTTAATTGAGGGAGCCGTGCCTGCAAGAAGTAGGCCATATCGACTCAATCCGAAATATGCCGCGTGTCCTGCCACCCTCCCTCCCCAACCCCGTAGCCCACAACCCCCCACCCCCCTATCGGAGACATTCTCTCTCCCTAACTCGATATCTCAATCCTTTATTTTTGACATAAGAATTGTTGAACTACTGAATACAATTATTGAAGGCATGGTGCAGGATCATAGTGGATTTTATGCTCTTTATGGAATGCCAATGGATCAAATCAAGGTTCTTAGATGTCATTGATTGAAGATCAAAAATCCGATGTCTTGAATCTGAGCGACTAGATGCTGCATTTGTATTGGACAATGGACCGATTATCATAAAAAGAAAGCATGCACACTGATGGAGGAGGACTACTCTAACTTTGGTGAAAACCTCATGTATATGATCATGTGTGTATACACACCTATGTATAATCATATGCTTTAAACTTCATACCATATGAACCTAAGAAACCATTTAGTGCTAAAGCTTGAGAATGCTAACAATGATAAAGTGAATTAGCACATGAATGTAAATAAAAATAGAAATCATGCAGAAGTAAAAATAGCAGTGAGGAGGCGGACAAGTTTTCTGGAAGATTTGCATGGAAAGTACAGCTTCGATTAAGAAAGAGGAGGAGTTCGGCAGGGAAAAGGCGCGCATGCAAGGAGGTTCGCTGTAGAGAAAAAGGGGCCACTTCACCTATTTTTTGGGGGGGGGAGAACAGAACTTATGGACAATAAAAGATGAAGAGACTTTTCGGTTCGAGGCCATCAAACTGCTGTGTCGCAAGAGGTGGAGCTTCAGACGGGTTGAGCGAGGAAGATCAAAAGTAAAGAAGATGATCTGACACACAATTAGGGAGGGAAGGCCATGTTTGGAGCGGCATCTTGAGGCGCAGATCAATAACTCTCTGAAGAGGAGCCGCAACGGGGATGTTCATCATCCTTCCATACTAGAAGAGGAAGAATTCGAATGGTTTTGATCAGAGGAGCACTGCGACAATGATCAGCTATGATGACAGAAATTCTCTGAGAACGACAAGGAAGGAGATTTGAGGGAGTACGCAAAGACTTCTGTACCTGAAATTGCGCTATTCTTGACAATTTCCTCAAAGTTTGTAAGTTGTGTTTTCAAAAATATAACAATTCTTCAGTTATCGTTATGCTAATGTGAATATTAATACATATTTGCCTGATCTAAAGCTTCATCTACAACGCAAATTGCGTCTCTCACATATCTCTGATAATATGTCTGTGACGCTTCATGCATATAAACTGCGCAAGGTATTCATGGTCTTTGACGCAAACGCAGATGGTAAGAAATCTCTAAAGGAGCTTCATCACGTACTTAGCTTTCTGGGTGAAGTGTACATGTTGGAGAATGTGGCCGCATGATATGGGCTATAGATCCGGATAGAAATGGTTTTGTCGACTTTCCAGAGTTCTGCCACATGATGTCTACGGAGTAGTTGGTATTGAGCAGATGACTTTTATTTTTTTGCTAGCTGTGAATACCTACTTGCTAAACAGGGAAGCTGTACAATCTACTCACTTCTGTTTATACTCTTGTTTCATTGCTTTCATGTATGAGCGCTAACTTCAATATCCGGCAAAGAAAATCTATGCTATATCTCGTGAAGAAGATGAAGACGTTGCTGCACATACATTTTTTCCCTCTCACATTTTGTTGTAATTGAGTACTTGACTTATGGAGTCTTAGAAGCGCTTATATCGGAAGTTCAGTAGTGCGCTTTCCTTCATCGAAATCTTCATGTGACTTCATTGGTTTTACATATCACTCTATGTTTGATAGACATTAAGTCTAAAGGTTTCCATCGCTGAACGAAAAGTGATTCTGACAACTATTTGTAATTAGAATCGACGAACAAAAATGTTAGGTGATGTTCGTTTTTTGTGTACGTTTATATTTAAAATAAACCATAGCAGAAATTGATGATATAAGAAGTGAGAGGATGTGCAACCAGACAATGTCAGAGGATCTGCGACCAGAGAAATGTCATATGAACTTTGGAAATTATCATGCCACTAATGGAACCAAAAATAACTTGCACGCCAATTCCTTCCCAACATTCTCGTATTCTAATCATGAATCATACCGTGCATTAGTAGGAAACATATCATTTGCAGAAAGAATGTTAACGTCTTAAGTTTATATTACATATAATCACAAAGTTAAACAGGTCAAGAAAATGATTACGATGAATTGTTGATATTACACTCAACCACAAATGTTTTTTTTTCTTCCTAAGTTTATATATGCTCATAGTAAAGGAATCTGTTAATTAATTATGAAGTTTCGATCTTCATTTGTTTCATACAATGAACGTAAGCCTTTTTGTTCTCCATGAACGAGTTTTCATGAAAGTTGAATGCATCAAAATTATGATTTGCAATTGATTTACTTCTCTTTGAGTTTTTCCTGAGCACCTGAGCTTACTCCAAGCACCTTGCATGCGCCGTATTTCCGGCAGTCGCCCTGATCCATCGACCGTCGCTTTTGCACCGACAACTTGGTGAACCTGACGTGAAGAAACGGCTTTGCAGTTCAGGTATAAATTTTAAATTTTGCTTGCATGTGCATACATTATCTCGACAGGTTGAGTTGCAGAAGCTTCTTCATCCGTGGGAGCAGTGGCTATGTCTTTGGAACCTTGCACTCTTCTAGGTGTTGAGGGTTGTTCCCTAGAGAACTGAGTGCCTCCACGAAGAGTGGCAAGTAGCTATCCTCATCTCGCCACCCCTCTCATCGACATTAGAAGCAGGAACGTTTGCACAATCATCTATTAGCACTTGATGTATTAGATTTTGATCCTATTAAAAATTGTATAAATTTACACACAGTCACCTTTTGAGCCTCTTCTTCGATTCAGATTGCAGGTATTGATCTATCCTCTAATACTTCTTTTTTTTTTCAAATATCAATGGGTAAAAAGAAAGCAGATAATTTAAACACACATGAAAAGAACTCTACTATGGAGGGTTCAATTAACAATGCAAATTTGGGACTTGAATGCAAGTCAAAGATTTAGAGGATAAGCTAAACTCGTCAAATCAAGCAAAATTTAAAGAAGTATTTCTGTTAATTGACAAGTTAAGTGAATTTTCTAATTCAAGTAGTGTGATGTGTGGAATTTTACAAGAAGTTATTAAAACTTTAAAGATCCAAATAGATGATTTGACCAAACAAGTCAATGAACTCCCTAAATGCAAGTGTGATGAACATGAAATGCAAAGTTTATCTCCAAAGTTGCCTAATGAAACCCATAATAATGAGTTTAGGAGATCCACCTATAGGGCTATGAATAGGAAAGTATATCCCTTAAGATGCTTTTGGTGTGACCAACTAGGTCATACTTATGGAAATTGTATGGCCTATGAGAAAGCATGTAACCAACAATTGGTACTAGAAAGTGAACAGAAAATATGTGATTATCAAACACAATTACCTTTGAGATTAAACTTAGGTAGAGGGGGGATGATAGACTATTTTGATCAAACAAAATTGAGTCCTAAAACCAAACTTCAAAAACAATGGAAACTTAGGAGTCATAATGAGAAAAGCAATGTATGTCAATTACATTCTCTAAACACCAAGTTTGTGACTAAATGTGAATGCTTGGACAATGATCAAAACCTTCTTAAACCTAAATCTATGAGTAACATTGATATTCAAACTACATCTAAGGATCAAGATACATTAAAAAAGATTAGGAAAGAAGAAGATGTGAGGATAAAAGATGATGAAAATGAAAAATCATCTAATGGAAATGAAGACATATGTGGATAAAACAGAACCTAAAGTCAAAGAAAATGACAATAAATGTGATCAAAATAAAACTAATAAAAGAATAGTACAAACATCTGAAGATGAAAATCTTCAAATTCAATTAGAACATGACAAGAATATGGAAAAATGGGTACAAGAAGCCATATGGAAGATTGAAAATAATACCAAAAACTCATCTAAAAATAAGAAAAAGGAGAAGAATTTTAGAGAATAGTTTTATTGTGATGAATTTTATTGAAGAAAACTTTTCAAGTTTTGCTGTATATATGCCTGTTTTCCTGAAGTTGAGAAACATATACCTAAATTGCTTTGTTTTATGAAGTTTGTATGCTTGGAAAAGTTAGCTTATGATAAAGTTTTACATTATGCTTTGAAGAACTTATGACTTTCTTTCTTTCACAAATAGGAAGAAATCTATTATGATGAACAATTATGAAAAACATTATTATAATGAAATGATGATTATTTTGAACAAAATGATTTTTTCTCAAAATTAAAAACACACATGAATGGGAGTTTTGTAGTGTTCTCCCTCAAAATTAAAAACACATATGAGCGGGAGTTGTATCTCTCCCTCATCGAAAGATTCGAGCCGAGGAGTTTTATCTCTCCCTAAACAAAAGATAATTATGAGCATGAGGATGGGAGTTTTACCTCTCCCTCATCAAGAGGTAACTATGAACGAGGAGTTTTATCTCTCCCTAAACAAAAGATAATTCTGAGCATGAGGACGGGAGTTTTACCTCTCCCTTACCAAAAGGTAATTAAAAGATGAATCAAATAGAATATATGAATTTGTATTTGTAAGATAAATGATAATGAATATTACTTGTTTTGTATCTTTTGCTTTTTGAGTATTTACAGGAATTGACGATGAGTTATGAAATTGTAGGTTAAATGATAATGAAGATTACTTGTTTTGTAGCTTCTATTTTATGATTGCTTACAGGTCCTGAAGATGAATTGATCAAAGCAATTGAAGATTTTATGCCAAAAGTTCTGATGAACTTAAAGAGAGCTGAAGATGGAGTCAATATAGATCAGGTGAAAAAGTTCTAAACCTAATTTATGTTTCAATTTATTATGAAAGTTCATGCATTTCATGATAGAATATGTACAGTCTTCAGATAGGTTAAGAAAATTCTTAAAATTATGAAAGTAGAATTTACACTGAAGTAGGAACGTGTTTGAAGAGAAGATAGGGATTAGAGACCTATGGCTGTCATATGAATAGTTGATGAAACCCTTAACTTGCAACTCCTAGTAGAAGTAGACTTGTTTTATATAGGTAAGCTTCCTTAAATCTGACCCATTTTACTAAAGAGATCCTAGTTCCCGCTTTAGCTTATCTCTAGATCCTTTGCTCTGATTAGGGTTAAGCCTTTCCCCTTCATAAAAAAAGTTGCGAAGAAAAATTGAAAACAGTACATTAATGGTTGCTGCATATGAAAAAAAAAGATAAAATAAAAATTATGATGAAAAAAGAGATGAAAGAAAAATCAAATCTTTTCAATGAATCAGTTGAGGTCTTCAAATCACTTCTGAATTGAAAAGCGGGCTAGATAAGGCGGATGTATGCTAGAGGGGAAGTAGTTTTTTGTATCTTAATGGCAAGTGGCTAGGAGACGAGGATAGAAGGCTTATATAACATATGATTTACTTATGAACAGAGTTAATAGAAAAGTTAGTACAAACACTATTTGAATGACTTCTATAGTTTCTTTCTAAAACCTGTTTTCCAACTCATGCATTGAACGAAAAGGCTGAAATTCAAGCGTACATAATTTTATAAGTTTTATTTGCTATCAGAAGATGTACTGATAATAGACGCATTTTTTATAGACTATTCGCATTTGAGTCATGAATAATTTTATCAAAGAATTTGATATTGCATTCTTTGATCTACATGTTTGGTGCATTCGGAGGAAGCACAGGTTTGGTGGGGGTGCATGTCGAAGAGATTCTCTCTCCCTAACTGGATATCTCAATCCTTTATTTTGACATAGGAATTGTTGAACTACTGAATAGAATTATTGAAGGCATGGTGCAGGATTGACAGTGGATTTTATGCTCTTCATGGAATGCCAATGGATCAAATCAAGGTTCTTAGATGTCATTGATTGAAGATCAAAAATTCGATGTCTCGAATCTGAGCGACTAGATGCTGCATTTGTATTGGACAATGGACCGATTATCATAAAAAGAAGGCATGCACACTGATGGAGGAGGACTACTCTAAATTTGGTGAAAACCTCATGTATATGATCATGTGTGTATACACACCTATGTCTAATCATATGCTTCAAACTTCATACCATATGAACCTAAGAAACCATTTAGTGCTAAAGCTTGAGAATGCTAACAATGATAAAGTGAATTAGCACGTGAATGTAAATAAAAATCAAAATAATGCAGAAGTAAAAATAGAAGTGAGGAGGCGGACAATTTTTCTGGCAGATTTTCATGGAAAGTACAACTTCGATTAAGAAAGAGGAGGAGTTCAGCAAGGAAAAGGCATGCATGCAAGGAGGTTTGCTGTAGAGAAAAAGGGGCCACCTCACCTATTTTTTTGGGGGGGGAGAACAGAACTTACAGACAATAAAAGATGAAGAGACTTTTTAGTTCGAGGCCATCAAACTGTTGTGTCGCAAGAGGTGGAGCTTCAGACGGGTTGAACGAGGAAGATCAAAAGTAAAGAAGATGATGTGACACGCAATTAGGGAGGGAAGGCCATGTTTGGAGCGGCATCTTGAGGCGCAGATCAATAACTCTCTGAAGAGGAGCCGCAACGGGAAGGTTCGTCATCCTTCCATAGTAGAAGAGGAAGATTTCGAATGGTTTTGATCAGAGGAGCACTGCGACAATGATCAGCTGTGACGACGGCAATTCTCTGAGAACGACAAGGAAGGAGATTTGAGGGAGTACGCAAAGTATTCTGTATCTGAAATTGCGCTATTCTTCACAATTTGCTCAAAGTTTGTAAGTTGTGTTTTCAAAAATATAACACTTCTTCAGTTATCGTTATGCTAATGTGAATATTAATACATATTTGCCTGATCTAAAGCTTCATCTACAACGCAAATTGCGTCTCACATATCTCTGATAATACGTCTGTGACGCTTCATGCATATAAACTGCGCAAGGTATTCATGGTCTTTGACGCAAATGCAGATGGTAAGAAATCTGTAAAGGAGCTTCATCATGTACTTAGCTGTCTGGGTGAAGTGTACATGTTGGAAGAATGTGGCCGCATGATACGGGCTATAGATCCGGATAGAGATGGTTTTGTCGACTTTCTAGAGTTCTGCCACATGATGTCTACGGAGTAGTTGGTATTGAGCAGATGACTTTTACTTTTTTGCTAGCTGTGAATACCTGCCTGCTAAACATGGAAGCTTTACAATCTACTCACTTCTGTTTATACTCTTGTTTCATTGCTTTCATGTATGAGCGCTGACTTCGATATCCGGCAAAGAAATTCTATGCTATATCTCGTGAAGAAGATGAAGACGTTGCTGCACATACATTTTTTCCCTCTCACATTTTGTTGTAATTGAGTACTTGACTTATGGAGTCTTAGAAGCGCTTATATCGGAAGTTTAGTAGTGCGCTTTCGTTCATCGAAATCTTCGTGTGACTTCATTGGTTTTACATATCACTCTATGTTTGATAGACATTAAGTCTAAAGGTTTCCATCGCTGAAAGAAAGTGATTCTGACAACTATTTGTAATTAGAATCGATGAACAAAAATGTTAGGGGATGTTCGTTTTTTGTGTACGTATATGTTTAAAATAAACCATAGCAAAAATTGATGATATAAGAAGTGAGAGGATCTACGACCAGACAATGTCAGAGGATCTGCGACCAGAGAAATGTCATATGAACTTTGGAAATTATCATGCCACTAATGGAACCAAAAATAACTTGCACGCCAATTCCTTCCCAAGATTCTCGTATTCTAATGATTCATGCATTAGTAGGAAACATATCATTTGCAGAAAGAATGTTAACGTCTTAAGTTTATATTACATATAATCACAAAGTTAAACAGGCCAAGAAAATGATTACGATGAATTGTTGATATTACACTCAACCACAAATGTTTTTTTTTTCTTCCTAAGTTTATATATGCTCATAGTAAAGGAATGTGTTAATTAATTATGAAGTTTCGATCTTCATTTGTTTCATACATTGAACGTAAGCCTTTTTGTTCTCCATGAACGAGTTTTCATGAAAGTTGAATGCATCAAAATTATGATTTGCAATTGATTTACTTCTCTTTGAGTTTTTCCTGAGCACCTGAGCTTGCTCCAAGCACCCTGCGTGCGCCATATTTCCGGCGGTCGCCCTGATCCATGGACCGTCGCTTTCGCGCCGACAACTTGGTACCAAAGTTGTCGTAGAGGGGTGTGAAGGTAGGCTGATGTTCATCTAAAAAGAATCACGCTAACCTAACCGTGTGACTGCACGTAGGGTGCTTCTAAGTATGCTTAGGGCTTCGGTTGCTTGTTCAGTGTTTTCAATATTACTGTACTCAAACTTTATGGAATAACTCAGAAGACATCAAAGAAATCAATGGGAAATAATATTGATGTTAAATCTGCTTGAACAAATGAATTGATAAGCTAATAGTTCAAATCAATAACTTTAATACAAATTTAAGGGTTTAGTAATAGGATAAATGTTTAAACAAATAAGTAATTGACTAAATGAAAATATAAGGTAAAAGGATCTTCAATCTGTCACTTCAGTTCACTTTGTTGCACTTCAATTGCTCTTTAATCTTCAATGTTTCTGAAACAAACATTAGAAAATATTAGTAATCTTTCAAAAAAAATCATTTATCCTCATATATTCATGTTATAATATTCATACATATGTTAAACATGCCTATAAATTCATGCTAACATACACTTACTTTCATATTTATATGTTAACATTAGATTCATGCATACAATCATGTATTTAATAATCATATAAACACATATATGCCTAGGTTTCCAATAATATGCATTCATGTTGCTAACATATTTATGTATGCATACACATAAATTAACATACTATTTATATCCATACTCATGCATTCTCTCATATGCTAATACTCAGCCTGATATGCATGCATATATGCAACTAATATTATGCAACATTTAGTATGCATTAATCATGTATGTACTAATACACATGTTCATATATGCTTATATGTTTTTTCTCTAATATACACATGCATTCATGGTCACTTATTGTTATGCATCTTCTTTCATGCATTAACTATGTATTTATATTTTTCATAGACATACACATAATCAGATAACTAAGTATATCATTGGCATACGTATGTACACTTCAACTGAAATGCACATGTAATCTCAACATATATGAAAATCATAACAAGCAATGGTCCATCATACAATCAAAATTACGTTTGAGAATGACGTTTGAACAACTGCACCCAAAAGGGTACATTACAAATATAAACCATAATACCAAACCGCATATTCTCATCCAAATCAACTTTAGTAACGCCCTTAAGGCTATAACTCCAACAATGGAATGCAGTATAAATGGTTGCAATAGCCTAATAAACAATCATCAAAAACATCAAGCATGAGAAAACTCAAGCCCCACCTTAATGAATTTTGAAAATAATTCAGCGCAAGAGGTCCATGTGATAACAAAAATGAAAAAGTGGTACAATAACAATTACCAATAGCAAATGCAATAAAGATAATAGTGCTAATATCAGAACCACGAGTGGTTTGAACAGAATGCTAACCAGCGTAGATCATAAGCAAAATGCTAAGGGTAATCGGCAAAATTATAATAAATGTATTAGAAAACATAGTAACAACGCAAAATAGACAAAAACCATATACACATGCATGCAACAAGTGCATGCATACCAGTAGAAAAGGTTTTGGTGCTAAACAAAGAATATTTGAAACCGAAATCCAAGATCAATAGTATAAAAAATAGTATAACATTGGCAAGAATTGCAATCAAAACGATGTTCGAAGGAGAGAAGCCTAATGCTTCACGCAATTCATGATCCTTTTGAGCACCAAAATCCAACCGTTCCTGCTCAAAATCAGATGCCCGCACATTAAAATAGATTGCATAATAGTAAATCAGCAAATCTGACATTACCAATAGCAATCCAAAAAGTACCATAACGCTTTTCAAAGTTAAGATATGGGAGTCCGCAAGTGCATCATGAAAATAAAAGATGCTCATTGGCAAAATTTGCTGAACCTTGACTGCAACAACGAACATAGATGTTTACACTCACCAATAAAACATACATGCCAGACAAAAAAAAGAGAAAAAAAACCTCAGTTTCAATCATTCCAATTGGCATACCAGAGCGAATGTATATATTTTGTTTTTATAATTAACTTTATGCCCATGGTAACATCGCACAAAACACTTGACATGCCTAATCGGAAAAGTACCCCCAGAGTGGAGGGAATTTTCACTCTTTTACTATCTTCTCTCTACATAATGCGCAAGCGGCGGCACGATCATCTCCTTCTCTCTAGGTATTGTACTCTTTTCCTTTTTTCTCTCTCCTAAGCTGCAATCGATCTGTCTAAATCACTGTCGTCTTCTCCCTAAAACATTGTCGCTTTCTGCCGTCAGCTTCACATCCTGTTTAGCACTCTATCTTTGCATCAACTATCTTTCTGTCTCTTTGCACGCACTCTCTGCGTGCAACACCAACAGAAAGAAGGAAAAGCAAACATATCTCTCTAAATACTCACTGCTCTTCTGTAGCATCAACAATCACACTCTAAATAAAACTAGAAATATTTCTCTAGACAGAGGCGCTTCGACAATGATCCATCATAAAGTAATCTCTTTCTACGTGATCAATGCCAACACCCACAGAAATGAATTTCTGCCCATGCTACTGAGCAAATTCTGGACGAGCCTTTCGAAAACAACCAACTCTCTCTATTTCTCACACACACTCATCACATACACATTTACAAGTCTTCTGCAAGCAACTCTCTCTCTCTCTCTGCCTCTCTCTCTCTTTCTCTGTCAATCACTCCTGCACAACGTGGTCTTCTACAACATGCTTAAGTTCTGCAAGCAGAATCTCTCTCTATAGACGTGCCACCACTGACAACAATCATGGATCTCTTCCTCACGCAATACGTCAAGCCTCAATAATCAGTCTCTACCAACATGTCATCTATGCATCTCTGTCGCTAACAGACTCTTTCTCTATGGATCTGTGCACCGCCATCGTCTTCTACAACACCTCTTGTCTATCAGATAGCACACCTCCCTCCGAGTTTGTCTGTAGCTAACGATGGAAGGAGGGCAAAAGAAGAAGCGCTAAAAAAAAAACTCTCTCTCAGCAGTGCGCGCGCAAGCATATCTATATCTGCCAGGATGAAGGAGGGGAAGGGAAAGAAGATGCAGGAACTTCAAACTACGATTCTTTCTCTCTCTATGCTGGGATACATAGACGATGGAGATGAAGGAATGAAGCAACAAGAAGAAGAGTAAAATTACCTGAAACAAACATTAGGAATTCATGATTAAAGCATACATATATATACTCACACAGATCCTCTCTATACCACTCTTTTGGTTTCCTACTTTATTTCTCATTCATTCTTTAATCTTCTTACTTTCTCCACACTTTAAATTGACTTTAATTCCAGAACACACTTGCTCCATTCTTTTAACCTTTTCCATATATACCGTTCATTTAAAGTTTCTTTTTAACCTACTTTAAGTGCATCTACTATTGAGACCACTCCTTAAATCACTTTAGTTACACATCTTCTATAAACCATTCTTTTTCCTAGCACTCATATAGACCACTAGTTATTTATCCATTTAATTGATCATTTTAATTTAATTAGCCTACATTTCTTATTTAAATAAATCATTTAATTTAAGCTTAGTTTAAGGGTTTAATTAATTAGAACCTTAGTATTTAAATGCACTCATATGCTTAAAATAATTAATAAGAGCATAGTTTAATTTTTAAATACCTAAATATGTAATTTATATATTAATGGTTTTAAATAACATCTATTTTAACCCTTTAAATATAGTAAAACCATAGAAAACCTACTTGAAACCCATCAGAACCCCATTGAAACCCTTTAAAACCTTTTGAACCCTATCATTAGCCCATTAACACTTAAATAAACACTAGCATTAACCCATTGGAATCATTTAAGATCCTTTGGATTAACCCTACTGACTTAAACTTATATAAACTTATGAAACCCTAGGGGTATATACACATATTTCTTATATGTATTAATTTAAAACACTCATTTAATGAGTAATTAGGGTAAACCCTAATATGAACATATATTCTTCATCATTTCTTGTACCTGTAAACACTTCAAAAGTAGTTACATCAATCCAGAACAATTGTTCAACAATGATATAAAAGGGTAAAGTTCACCAATAAAATTGTTTTCATTTTCTCTAGTCATCAACGGAAAGGTTGAAATCTTTCCGACATTTGCCCTGGCCAATCGTGCACATCGTCCTCGATGGGCCAAACCTGCAAATCATAGAAAGCAGTATCAAATTCTTTTGAAAAGTATTCATGACTCAAATTCAAATAGTCTTTATATATAAAAAATGCTTCTATCATTAGTACATCTTCAAATAGCAAAGAAAACTTATAAAATTATGTAAACTTGAATTTAAACCTTTTCGTTCAATGCATGAATTGGAAACAGGTTTTAGAAGGAAACTATAGAAGTCATTCAAATAGTGTTCATACTAACTCTTCTCTTAACTCTGTTCATAAGTAAAGCATATGTTATATAGGCCTTCTATCCTCATCTCCTATCCATTTGCCATTAACATACAAAAAACTAACTCCCCTCTAGCATACATCCGCCTTATATAGCCCGTTTTTCAATTCTGAAGTGATTTCGAGACCACAACTGATTTAGTTGATTTTTTTCTTTCATTTCTTTTTTTTCATCATAATTTTTCTTTTTTTCTCTTTTCATATACAGCAACCATTAATGTACTGCTTTCAATTTTTCTTCGCAACTTTTTTGATGAAGGGGAAAGGCTTAACCCCTAAACAGAGCAAAGGATCTAGAGGTAAGCTAAAGCAGGAACTAGGATCTGTTTAGCTAAATGGGCCAGATTTAAGGAAGCTTACCTATATAAAACAAGTCTACTTCTACTAGGAGTTGCAAGTTAAGGGTTCCTTCAACTATTCATATGACAACCATAGGTCTCTAATCCCTATCTCCTCTTCAAGCACATCCCTACTTCAGCGTAAATTCTACTTTTCATAATTTTAAGAGGCTCCTTAACCTATCTGAAGAATGTAAATATCTAATTATGATAATGCATCAATCAAAAATCATATTAACAACTAGAAAATAAGTAAAGTTTAGAACTTTTTCACCAGATCATTTTTATTCTTCTTCTTCGTTGTCCTCCAAGAAATCTTTGTCCAATTCAAATTTACTGCTTTCTCTTCTCCTAAAGAGCTTGATTCTTTTCCCTGCAATCAAATTCTTTAGCATAGAACCATCAATTTCACGTAATTTATATATACCTGTTTCATAAACTGAAACAACAACGTAAGGTCCGAACCAACGTTTAGTTAGTTTCCGACGTGCATCGTATTGAGTATCAAACGTACTATCATATACAAGCACCCAGTCACCACTCTCTATTGGTTGCGGTCTTAGTCTATGTTTCTTATCAAAATACAATTTATTTTTCAACCTAGATGTTTTTAATTTTTTTATTGCTTCTTTAAGATTTTCATTTCCTTGTTTTAATTGCTTAATTCTAAATGCTAATAAGTCCTCTCTTGAAATGTTATCTTTCCAACCTAAGTTCATCCAATTAATTATCTGAGTATGAATGGGAAATAATGATTTCTGATAGTACATGAGTTCAGCCGGCATAAAACCAGTTGTTCTCGTGTACGTCATGCAATCAGCCCAAAACTTTTTGATAATTCAATTATACTCTCAATTTTCTCGCCACTTGAAATTAATCCGGTTTGTCTGAAATATTTTTCAGGTTGTTTTTTGAAATGTTTTTGTAAGGTTTTCTTTAGTAATATAATGCAAACTAGTTGTAGGAGTACAAATTAGATAATTTTTCAAATTTATATTCATTGATAGGTGAGACATGAAAACAACGTCCACTATTGTCTCGCTCAATAGTGGAGTCTAGCAGAAATTTTGATCATAATACGCTCCATATTCTCTTACAGCCAATGGATCATCACAAACATGACTAATCGAGTCAATGGGATTTCTTCTTAAGCTCTTTCTATTTCTAGTATGGTTTGGGCAAATCGTCATAACTTGCAAAGAATCCATCCCTGATTTGGATCGAATTCTTGCATACACTGATCCGGCATTCATTGCTTTTGTTTCCATCCTCATTTCAGCTATAAATGGTTGTCCAAGAATCACTTCATATGAACAATTATCTTGAATGAAGAAATGAAACTCGTCTCGAACACCACCTATCATAATAGGGACATTGGCACATGCACCTAATAAAATGCCAGAGCCATTGTCAGCTATTCTCATCCACCAACCGTGCTCTTTATCGATAGGCGATCTAAATTTATCAAAGAACTTCTTTGAAATCACGTTTATCTCTGACTCGGAGTCAATGAGAGCCAAAGCTAAACAAGAATCCTTTTCATCACCGATTCTTTACTTCTGGTGTGCCTTGTGCCCAGAAAGTAGAATTAAATTTACTCTCACTCTTTAACATTTCTTCATCAGGTTGTATGGGTCCTAGAAAATTTCTATTTACACTTCCTGTTGTAAATTCTTCATTATCCTCATAGTTGCTTTCACTCAATGTAACTGCATCATTCATAGCTAAGGTTTCCTCTGCCACGTCTTGCATGTCTTCATCTTGTGGCAAAGGAAAGCGTCTTCTTCTAATAAGTCAAATAAAATTGTCCTTGAACTCTGGTTTCGCTATGGAAAACACTTGCTCAAGTGACATCGTTACTTGACTTTTTAGAAGAATGTCATTTAAAATCTCCCTAGCATCATTTTTCTTTTCGAGCTAAGAAATCATAATAGCACGTGGAGCTCTTCTACCCTTTTTCTTCCCTTTCTCTTGATTTTGCTTTTGATCTTCTTTATTGTCAGGTTTAGAGGTTTCTTTTTCCACTTTCTTTTGTTCTTCTTGGGGTTGAATATTTTCATCGATCGGCTTTTTTCCTTCCTTTATCATTTTCCTCTTCTCTTCTTGAGATAAATTTGATTCATCAAATTGAACTTTTTTGTCAATTTTCTTTTCATCTTCTCTTGTTTGCCTCCTAGTTACCCTCCTATCACTTTCTTCTACATCATCCTGTTGATCTTCTCGTCTCCGTTTTTCCTCCACATTTGCAATGTGAGAAAAGATAGAGGATTGATCTACAGGAGATTTCCATGCGGTCTTGCATATTATTTCGTCTCTAGCTCGTACTAGTGCCTGTATTGAATATGGATTTTGGCTAGGCATTGAAGAAGGCCTATCCTTGACTGGCTCTAGTCGTGTAGCCGAAGTACTGGCAGTTGCATCTGAGACTCCTAAATTTTCATAAAGCTTTTTCATTCCTCCTTTGCCCCAATTGACGGACAAAGGAAGTGACCTAAAGTCACATAATCTTCTATCTATTTCGACAACTAATTGATTTGCCTTAGCGCTTTTTAATTCTTCACAAACAAATGACAGGTGCTTTTGACTATCACACCAAACACAACGCTTTCCGCCAGTTCCTCTTTTCTCATTATTTCTTTGAAAGGGTGGTTGTACAACAAACTGAGGAGCTTGCTGTGGTGCTGGCTGAAAGACTGGTTGAGGTGGAACATACTGAGGCATAACTGGTTGAATAGGTGGTACTTGCCTTGTACCACTATTACTAGCCCCTGGATCATTAAAGCTCATGGAATAAACTTGTTAATTCAAATTGGTAACTTCTTTTGAAAGAGATGCTTGCATGTTCATAACATTTTCCATCTGTTTACATAGAATATCCAATTGAAATTCTATGGGAGCTTTAGTGGCAGCTGAATTATTAGCCGTAGCCATAGTAGCAGGCATTGGCATGTCAACTTGCCTTGTAGTAGGAATCTCTCTAGGTTGAGAAGCATCAGATTTAGCATACAAAAGTGTTTGTCTTTGCTTCATTTGAGCAACAGCCTCTATCTCTTTTTTGACTTTCTCCCAGTCATCAGTTAGCCCATACCTTTTTCTTGGCTCCTCTATTCGTCTTTCAATTTCAGCCCTATCCTCAGGATTAAGCATCTTAAGAAAATATATAAATACATCTGAATTAATAGCATTTCTGTCATCTTCAGGAAGTTCAGCCAGACGTCTCATAAACTCACCGTGAAGATGAGTTATAGACTCATTGCTCTTAACAGTGTTTAATCAACGCAGAAATCCTTCCCGACTGTGTTGGCTAAAATCCTCGAGGTAGAACATTTTATGAAGTTCATTTCTAAATTCCTCCCATGTTTTTTCAGCATGCTCTTGTATAGATTCTAGGATTGATTTAGAAACAACACGACTAAAGTATTTACCTAAAACATCTTTAGGCAATCCCTGGATTTGCACTTGCTCCTCAAATGCATCTTGGTATTCCGTAATATTCAATCCAGTAAATTGTCCTTTCTCTTTTAGAATAGCTTGGACTGTACATGTCCCTTGCTTTTCTATCATCATATTCCTAAACATCTCCTCCATTTTGTGTTCTTGATAACGTTTCAAATAGAGAAGAAGTTCCCTGATAGCTGGATCTAATTGCTCTCTAAATTGCCTAAATCTATCACTAGTTGATAAAGCCAGGGATGGCTTTACCCTAGTCCTAGGCTTTACTAACAATAATTTTGATTTCAAAAACCTAAATTTATCTCTTATATTCAAAAAACTAATAAAGTAATTTTTATAATTTTTTTATTTAAGTCCTTTAGTTTAATATTGATTTTCTTTAAAAAATAATTTCTTTGAAAACAATAAAAGCATTAACTATGAATCAAAAGTAACATAAATTTAATCTATTTTTATGCTAAAAGCTTTTTTCTTTATGCAATGAAAATAAAGCAAACAATCTTTCTTTTTCAAAACTTAAAATCTTTTCTTTTTGATGATGCAAAAATAATGGCTTTTCCTAAAATGCAGATATTTAAATGCTTTAAGTAAAAATTATATCGTTCCTAAATACAAAAGAAAGATTCAAATACTCTTTTAATGCTTAATATGAAAGTGCTTAGATCCTAGTGTAGATGAAAACGACTTTTCTTTTTAAGTGATGTGTGTAAACTAAAAAAATAAAGAACTTAAAACACCTTACTTGATGATATCTTTGCTGAAGAGGTTCGAAAGTAAATGTTAAAACAATCTTAAACTCAAAACTAAAATGACTATGACTATGTCTTGATTCTTTTAAATGTTGATGAGGGGGGTTTGAAGCGACAAAACTCCACCAGTTGGAAATCCTTCTTCTCGTGGAGATGCTCACCAAGGGAAAACAGGAGATAGCAAACTCTTCACGTTTTGTCACTACTTCAATCTTCAAGTTCCCTGCATACAAGAAGAAGATGAATTGGGAATTTAAAATAAAACTAAACATACAACATAAGTCCTAGGCACACGATCGTCACGCTTCACGTCGGGTTCACCAAAGTTGTCGTAGAGGGGTGTGAAGGTAGGCTGACGTTCATCTAAAAAGAATCACGCTAACCTAACCGTGTGAGTGCACGCAGGGTGCTTCTAAGTATGCTTAGGGCTTCGGTTGCTTGTTCACTGTTTTCAATATTACTGTACTCAGACTTTATGGAATAACTCAGAAGACATCAAAGAAATCAATGGGAAATAATATTGATGTTAAATCTTCTTGAAAAAATGAATTGATAAGCTAATGGCTCAAATCAATAACTCTAATACAAATGTAAGGGTTTAGTAATAAGATAAAAATGTCTAACCAAATAAGTAATTGACTAAATGAAAATATAAGGTAAATGGATCTTCAATCTCTCACTTCAATTCACTTTGCTGCACTTCAATTGCTCTTTAATCTTCAATGTTTCTGAAACAAACATTAGAAAATATTAGTAATCTTTCAAAAAAAAATCATTTATCCTCATATATTCATGCTATAATATTCATACATGTGTTACACATGCCTATAAATTCATGCTAACATACACTTACTTTCATATTTATATGTTAACAATAGATTCATGCATACAATCATGTATTTAATAATCATATACACACATATATGCCTAGGTTTCCAATAATATGCATTCATGTTGCTTACATATTTATGTATGCATACACATAAATTAACATACTATTTATATCCATACTCATGCATTCTCTCATATGCTAATAATTAGCCTGATATGTATTCATATATGCAACTAATATTATGCAACATTTAGTATGCATTAATCATGTATGTACTAATACACATGTTCATATATGCTAGTATGTTTTTTCTCTAATATACACATGCATTCATGGTCACTTATTCTTATGCATCTTCTTTCATAAATTAACTATGTATTTATATTTTTCATAGAGATACACATAATCAGATAACTAAGTATATCATTGGCATCTTATTCTTACACATAATCAGATAACTAAGTATATCACTTATTCTTATGCATCTTCTTTCATAAATTAACTATGTATTTATATTTTTCATAGACATACACATAATCAGATAACTAAGTATATCAACTGAAATGCACATGTAATCTCAACATATATGAAAATCATAACAAGCAATGGTCCATCATACAATCAAAATTACGTTTGAGAATGATGTTTGAACAACTGCACCCAAAAAGGTACATTACAAATATAAACCATAATACCAAACCGCATATTCTCATCCAAATCAACTTTAGTAACGCCCTTAAGGAAATAATTCCAACAATGGAATGCGGTATAAATGGTTGCAATAGCCTAATAAACAATCATAAAAAACATCAAGCATGAGAAAATTCAAGCCCCACCTTAATGAATTCTGAAAATAATTCAGCGCAAGGGGTCCATGTGATAACAAAAATGAAAAAGTGTAACAATTACCAATAGCAAATGCAATAAAGATAATAGTGCTGATATCAGAACCACGAGTGGTTCAAACAGAATGCTAACCAGCGTAGATCATAAGCAAAATGCTAAGGGTAATAGGAAAAATTATAATAAATGTATTAGAAAACATAGTAACAGCGCAAAATAGACAAAAACCATATACACATGCATGCACCAAGCGCATGCATACCAGTAGAAAAGGTTTTGGCGCTAGACATAGAATATTTGAAACCGAAATCCAAGATCAATAGTATAAAAAAAAGTATAACATTGGCAAGAATTGGATAAATCAAAACGATGTTCGAAGGAGAGAAGCCTAATGCTTCACGCAATTCATGATCCTTTTGAGCAGCAAAAACCAACCCTTCCTGCTCAAAATCAGATGCCCGCACATTAAAACAGATTGCATAATAGTAAATCAGCAAATCCGACATTACCAAGAGCAATCCAAAAAGTACCATAACGCTTTTCAAAGTTAAGATATGGGAGTCCGTAAGTGCATCATGAAAATAAAAGATGCTCATTGGCAAAATTCGCTGAACCCTGACTCCAACAACGAACATAGATGTTTACACTCACCAATAAAACATACACGCCACACAAAAAAAAGAGAAAAAAAAACCTCAGTTTCAATCATTCCAATTGGCATACCAGAGCGAATGTATATATTTTGTTTTTATAATTAACTTTATGCCCATGGTAATATCGCACAAAACACTTCACATGCCTAATCGGAAAAGAACCCCTAGAGTGGAGGGAATTTTCACTCTTTTACTAGCTTCTCTCTACATAATGCGCAAGCGGCGGCACGATCATCTCCTTCTCTGTAGGTACTGTAGTCTTTTCCTTTTTTCTCTCTCCTAAGCTGCGGTCGATCTGTCTAAATCACTGTTGTCTTCTTCCTAAAACACTTTCGCTTTCTGCCGTCAGCTTCACATCCTCTTTACTACTCTATCTTTGCATCAACTATCTTTCTGTCTCTTTGCACGCACTCTCTGTGTGCAACACCACCAGAAAGAAGGAAAAGCAAACATATCTCTCTAAATACTCACTGCTCTTCTGTAGCATCAACAGTCACACCCTAAATAAAACAAAAATTATTTCTCTAGACAGAGGCGCTTCGACAGCGATCCGTCATAAAGTAATCTCTTTCTACACGATCAATGCCAACACCCACAGAAATGAATTTCTGCCCATGCTACTGAGCAAATTCTGGATGAGCCTTCGGAAACAACCAACTCTCTCTATTTCTCACACACACTCATCATATACACATTTACAAGTCTTCTGCAAGCAACTCTCTCTCTCTCTGTCTCTCTCTCTCTCTCTCTCTCTCTCTCTCTCTCTCTATCTCTCTATCTCTCTCTCTCTCTCTCTGTGTAGATCACTCCTGCACAACGTGGTCTTCTACAACATGCTTAAGTTCTGCAAGCAGAATCTCTCTCTACTGACGTGCCACCACTGACAACAATCATGGAGCTCTTCCTCACACGCAATACGACAGGCCTCAATAATCAGTCTCTACCAACATGTCATCTATGCATCTTTGTCACTAACAGACTCTTTCGCTATGGATCTGTGCACCGCCATTGTCTTCTACAACACCTCTTGTCTATCAGATAGCACACCTCCCTCCGAGTTCTTATGTAGCTAACGATGGAAGGAGGGCAAAAGAAGAAGCGCTAAAAAAAAAACTCTCTCTCAGCAGTGCACGTGCAAGCATATATATATCTGCCAGGATGAAGGAGGGGAAGGGAAAGAAGATGCAGGAACTTCAAACTAGGATTCTTTCTCTCTCTATGGTGGGATACATAGACGATGGAGATGAAGGAATGAAGCAACAAGAAGAAGAATGAAATAACCTGAAGCAAACATTCGGAATTCATGATTAAAGCATACATATATATACTCACACAGATCCTCTCTATACCACTCTTTTGGTTTCCTACTTTATTTCTCATTCATTCTTTAATCTTCTTACTTTCTCCACACTTTAAATTGACTTTAATTCCAGAACACACTTGCTCCATTCTTTTAACCTTTTCCATATATACCGTTCAGTTAAAGTTTCTTTTTAACCTACTTTAAGTGCATCTACTATTGAGACCACTCCTTAAATCACTTTAGTTACACATCTTCTATAAACCATTCTTTTTCCTAGCACTCATATAGACCACTAGTTATTTATCCATTTAATTGATCATTTTAATTTAATTAGCCTACATTTCTTATTTAAATAAATCATTTAATTTAAGCTTAGTTTAAGGGTTTAATTAATTAGAACCTTAGTATTTAAATGCACTCATATGCTTAAACTAATTAATAAGAGCATAGTTGAATTTTTAAAAACTTAAATATGTAATTTATATATTAATGGTTTTAAATAACATCTATTTTAACCCTTTAAATATAGTAAAACCCTAGAAAACCTACTTGAAACCCATCAGAACCCCATTGAAACCCTTTAAAACCTTTTGAACACTATCATTAGCCCATTAACACTTAAATAAACACTAGCATTAACCCATTGGAATCATTTAAGATCCTTTGGATTAACCCTTTTGACTTAAACTTATATAAACTTATGAAACCCTATGGGTATATACGCATATTTCTTATATGTATTAATTTAAAACACTCATTTAATGAGTAATTAGGGTAAACCCTAATATGAACATATATTCTTCATCATTTCTTGTACCTGTAAACACTTCAAAAGTCGTTACATCAATCCAGAACAATTGTTCAACAATGATATAAAAGGGTAAAGTTCACCAATAAAATTGTTTTCATTTTCTCTAGTCATCAACGGAAAGGTTGAAATCTTTCCGACACCGCAGCCCATAACCCCCCCCCCCCACCCTGTAGCCCTCACACCCCTCCCTCCGCAGCTCCCGCAGGCATCTCTCTCTTTCTCTCTCTCTCTCTCTCTCTCTCTCTCTCTCTCTCTCTCTCTCTCTCTCTCTCTCTCTCTCTCTCTCTCTCTCTCTCTCCCTCTCTCTCTCTCTCTCTCTCTCTCTCTCTCTCTCTCTCTCTCTCTCTCTCTCTCTCTCTCTCTCTCTCTCTCTCGCTCTCTCTCAGCGACCCCTCTCCCCCGCCCCTCACCGCACCACCCCTCCCGCCCCTCACCACACCACCCCTCTGCCCCCTCCCTCCCCTTCAGCCCCACGTGACCCCCTCCTTTCCTCCGGAGCGACCCCCTCTCATCCCCACCTCGCAGCCTTTCCCTCTCCCTCTCCCGTTTGCTGAGTTGGCGCACTCATCTCCTCCACTTTGGCCTGCTAATCTCTAAACGCCCTCTGTCTCATACCATAATGTGTTTGCTCATAAGAAATGCCGGGCTACATCCTATTCTCTGTACGAGCATGACTGAAGTTTGGGGTTTTTTGTGACCTCAGCATCAAGTGGCCATGGTATCTTGTAGCCACCCTTCCCATGAAGCCTCAAAGGACTGTTGAGACTCCATATGTGCAAAAATATGACTTTGACTTCACCAAAATATGATTGTGCTACCTTCTATCCTGTGGAAACATTTGCCTTTGACGGATCTCTCATTATCACTAAGCAAGCAAGGGTCCTGAGAGGATTTGGTTTTGGTTACAAGGGCATTGCCTTGACGGATCTCTCATTACCAGTAAGCAGGCAAGGGTCCTGAGAGGCATTACAATCCCACGGGCAACACAAAATGAAGATCTCAGTTTGCATCCAAAAGTGGTAGTAAAATGTGTAAATGGTAAAATTGAAAGTAGAAAAAATGTATGTTGCCGCCAAACCATTCATGACTACTGCCTATTTTTAAGGATCCAATTCCAATCAAGTGGCATATTTGATCTACCCCTCCAATTTTGGGCAATCAACCGACGCATGATCAGTGGACGTGAGGAATCGGCAAGGCCTTCTTGGCCTATTGGAGCCTATAAAAGCAAAGGACTTGTGTTTGTTTGGGATATTTTTAGATACACACATATGCATACGTACCTATAGGGGTCCTCTCTCTGCACTCTATGGCTACAAGCCTACTATAGGAAGTCACTCTATGGTGAGGATACAAAGCATGGACTTCCGAGTGAGGGCTAATAGCACTATAGTGTAAAGAGAGTGGCTTGGTTTTGTCATTCAGTGTAAGTCATTGGTATTTCGTGCTCTTTCCCTTAGAGCAAGTCTTCATACTTTGTATTGATCAGTGCTAGTCTACATCTAGTTGTGTCCATTGTACGGATTGGATGAATCCCTTGTATTGATGTTGTTTAGTTCTGGAGTGACATGTTAGCCCAGAGCATGAACTTTTGAGCATCTCTTTTGCCTATGTTGTAATCATCTGATTCAAACTAAGGAGTAGATGGTCTTCCATTATTATCATTTTGTCATTAATATTTTCTTGAGTATTCACAACTCTGTGCAATCATTATTCTCTGCCTGCTCACAGAAGTGTTAAAGGGTATATTTACCTAAGGAGAACCTCCCTTGAGTAGGTGAAGTACTGCAATGCTTGCTGCATGCTCCTGTTAAAAGTAGATACCCCAGTACCTCCTCCAAAATCCCTCATAAAACTATGCTATTCATTGATGATATTCCAATTAAAGGGACTGAGGAACATGTAAAGCAAATTACTTTAGATTCATCTAGATGTCATAAATTTGTTCTTGACCATATCTCTAATTGTGAATGAATATTTCAATGATTTGAAGAGGTAGGTCTCACATTTTTCCTAGAAAAATCTACTTTTGGTATCAACTACATTCTTATTGTTGGACATTTATGTCGTCATCATGGTCGAAACACATACCCACAAAAATTTGATGCCATTCATAAGAATTATGAAACATGTCACATGAGTGAGGTACACAAATTTCTTGGTGCTTTCATCATTTATGTTATTCGGATCCCCCACTTTTCTCATGTTGTCGATTGTCTCTATGACTTATTGAGGAAGAGATGAATTTTTTTTTGGAGAGAGGGCATTCACCTATTACGAAAGCCATATCTAAAGCATGTAATGATGACATTAGCCAATGGCCTAGATTCTTGTCTTTTGTACTTTGGGTAGATAGAGTCAGAGCACATGTACCATTGGGTATATCTCTGTTGAACTCATGTATTGTCAAAAATCATTGTATCCAATCTAGTCTCATACTTCTGCATGGTCCAATTTTCCTTGGTTTGAAAACATGTCTACTGATGACTTTTTCAGTTTGTGCATTAAATAGTTAGAACAAGGTAAAGTATAACTTGATGACACCATTGAAAAATTAAGAGAATATAGAATGAAGAACAAGCATGATTTTGAAAAAACTCATCGATTGCATCCTAATCCAATTGAAGTAGGAGATTGGGTGCCCATTTATGATAGTACATTTGACACTATATATGATGCACGCAAAAAACTCACTCAATGGTGTTTTGGGCCAAATTTTGAAAAGTGCCTTGGTTTCATGCTTGCCTGACGTCTTTCTCCCTTCCCTCAATCCATCAAAAAATTACCCTGATATGGAACCTAGCTTTCACCAACGGTGCTTCACTAGCCAAATGTTGGAGGACTACGATTGAAAAGACTTGTTAAGTTTTGATCAGGACCCACAAGATGCTTTACAATGTTTGACAGAGGTGGAGAGAGAAACTCTATTAGAGGCTCTCACCCCTTGAGGAGGAAGTGAACAAAGGGAACTACCAATACCAAATGTGCATATGGAAAATTAGAGGCATGTTGAGATAGGAGGAAGAAATTAAGAGGAGAAACCTGAAAGTATACTTTAAAGATTGGTGGGTGGCGAAGGCTAACAAACCAACTAAATAAATGTGTGGCATCCTCAAGATGAAGCAAACTAGAGATTCTATTCCCCCCTTGATATGTAGAAATGGGGTCGAATGCAAAATGGAAGAAGAAAAGAGTGCTATTATTGTCAAACATTTTACTCAACTCCTAGGGACTTCAACACCTTTGTCTCCTCACATGAGGGACTGCATGGGGACCATCTCGAGAGTCTCTCCCTCAAGAATACTGCATAACTTGAAGTCTCTCCTTGAGGCACCAATTTCAGATAATGAGATTCTCAAAGTTATCGGTACACTCCCTAGTGGGAAAAGGCTGGATCTTGATAGGCTCACAAACAATTTTTAAAGTTTGTTAGATAGGTGATGGGCACCCCCCATTGCACTTAGTTTGGCAAGATGCTTAGCTTTCCATGCCCTCTCCAAATGCCTAAATAATGGTGTCATCAAGCTTATCCATAAAAAAAGATAACAAAAATAGGACTGAAACCTAGCACCCAATCATGATGCTCCAAATAGGATACAGGATTCTTGTGAAAATAATTGCCAACAAAATTTCTTATCACTTGAAGAGGTGGTTGAGTGAGGCCAGAAAAGGAATCATCAAGGATAAATTAATACTAGAAGTCATTATTGATATTTGGGAAGGTTTTGTTTTTGCTGAAGAGTCCAAGCAAGACATAGTATTCTTTAAAATCGACTTTCACAAAGCCTACAATAGGCTAGAATAGGAATTTGTTCTCTAATGTCTTAAAGGACTCGGTTGTAGTAAAACATTCACTAAAATGATCACTACTTTACTGGGGAACACATTGATGCAAATAAATATCAACAGCCAATTATGAAAGGCTATCAGATTAAAATGATCTATTAGGCAAGGATGCCCATTGGCCACTCTCCTCTTCAGTATTTCCACGAAAGGCCTTAGCAGTCTCGTGCAACATCACATGGAAATGGGCCATACTAAAGGTCTCCCTCTACCACTCAACCATGGCCAAATGATCATGAGGCATTTTGCAGACAACATGAATGCATTTGTGCATAATGATTTGACAAGCATTGAGGCCTTCTGGGGTAGCCTTGAAACTTTTTTTTTCAGAGAAAACAGGAAGATTTATTTAGAGATGGTAAGTATAACTATACATAGGGCAAGATACCCCACTCCCCAAAAGGGACCCAAAAATAGCAGGATTATAGAGTCAAGGCCCGACAGTAGATGGCCATAACAAGTTGGTACAAAAAGCTGGTTCTAGGATCAAAAGCCCAGTGGGAAAATAACAGAAGATTACTCATCTCCATAGGAAGAGGAAGAAGCTTCAACCAAAAGCATCAAATGTATTTTCTTAGGGTACAACAAGGATAAGAAGACTTATAAGTTTTACAATTGTTATGGTAAGATAATCGTGCAAAGCGTGGACGTGTTGTCTAAGGAGAAGCAACTACATGCAATGGAGGAGTGAAAATGAGCTTCCATCCTATCATTAGGTAAACGTGCAATCCATTATGAACCTGGCCCAAGAATTATTCCTTCTATAGAGAAGAAGGAAGAATCATCTTTTGATGATGACTCTCAAAGTTACTCACCTACCATCACCTAAGCAAAAAATTCATTACCATGTTGTGTGATGTATCTTGTTGACTTTCCAAACCCTATACCACACACCCTAGATCAGGTTGCAACTAGACCAATGTGATCTAAGATAATAGAGGAGAAGAGGTAGTCAAGCTCCTATATTGTCAATATAGACCTGATGTTTGAGCTCATTCAAGAACAAGCAAAGGAACTAGCCAATATGAAGGGTGCACTCCACAATCTGAATTGGAGAGATGTCATGCAAAGTAAATATGAAAATATAATGAAGAATGGAACTTGGGAGATAATGGATCGACCCATTAAGTGCAAAGTCATTGGCACCAAGGTAAAAAATAAGACCACCCCTCACTCAAAAGTATATAAATATGGCTAAATTTCTCTACATATCTCATGTTATAAGTATAAATATTTTGGTGAATTTTGATAATAAATTCCATCTGAAATATAAAAAAATTGGCAAATTTTATTGATAACCTATATTTGAAATATGAAATCTTAGGATAGCTTTTATAATAACCTCCCTTTAAAATATAGAAATGCTTGAGTATTTGTTTTTAATTACTATGTCAAATCACTTCTTTTGCCATCCTTTCTTTTTACTCTTCTTCACTTTCTCTATCTTCTTTTTTTTTTTTGAGGAAAGTAGAGATAAAGTATATTGAAGATAAAAATTTACAATAAGCCTAAGGGGAGGTCCCCATGCATCTCGGGGCTACAAGAAGAGGATCATCAAAACGCCATCTAATAGGATAAGAAACATGTTGGTGTCAGTGAAACCGTCCATCAACAAAATCATCATAATTACAACAATAATCCACTTGTAGAACTAATCAGTCCATAATAATAGAAAAGGCCAAAAAAACTACCATAGGAATTTATGTTCTCAAAAGTTTTTCCTTCCATAGAGACACTTTGTTTGTTCTGCACAAAGCGTAGGAAAAAAACTTTTATTCACCTTCACTAAGCATAGGACACAAACACATGCACGATGCACACACTTTATAGAAGCATACATAAATGAAAACATGTACATACCCACATACACACGCACACTTGCACATATATACACATACATACACTTGAACATATGCATATCTACCAATTGATCATAGCCATGAAGGGTTGTGCACATGAAGAAAACTCAAATGATATGAAGTGGCCGTAAATGTCATTTTTTAATAGCAAAATGGTGCAACTTTTCGAAAATGGAGAAGGCAAAACTACATGTCTCCATAAGCATGTCAAACTTGAACGAGATCAAGGAACAAAATTTAGATTCCAAGAACATTTATGCAGTAAACGTTCCAATTATTTAAATAATAGACCATGACAGTGATAGAGACTATATAAGCTATCAGCTCATTCAACACTGAAATACATTGGATGTGCATAAAAAATGAAACATTTTGTATGAAGTAAACCAGCTTTATTGCACTTTAACATATGACATGGGTGTAGCATGAATACAATCAAATGTATGACTTCTTGTGGTGCTTCTTGAGTCTGAGAAGGAACCACTGGTAATCCTAGAATGATCAAGCCCATCATGTATGCTACTGTCCACATGTTTAAAATGAGCTTATTGACCTTTGTGAGGCATGTCCCATAGGTTAGAGTGATTAGTGGGATTTGAAATGGCTCTTGGCTGAATTCATGTTGTAATAGATGCGAAAAGCTTTGTCCACGATGATACGGTAGGGTATCATTTGAAAATTTTCTTGATATCGCAAGGTCAACCTTCGAGAAAGGCTTTGATAAGTGCTCATCTCTCTCAAACTCAACACCTCATATTCAAATAAAACTAGAAAACTAATCTAGAAGCTTTGCATATATACCTATCTTTTGCTCATCCCTTGGTTGAGAGGAAAGTATACCATCACCTCTACTTCTGTAGTCTACCCAATGGATTCGTGCATATGACACTTCAAATTTATATGCATCTCTAAAGAGCTTTGATGAAATTCAATGAGGAGACACCATGTGAGAAGATGCTCTAGATGAGAAAACATGAAATAAAATATGTGATATCAATCTTTTTTCTTTTGTTGAGAGAAACAAGTATAAGAGAAATATTATTGTAACCTACTACAAGTGTAGGGGCAGTAGACCCTTGCTACTTCATAGAAGCCAAGATGAAGGAAGGGAGTACAATCCCGAATCAGAAGAGCTGAAATCAGAAATGGACCTACGAGAGAATACATCAAAGACGCACTATGGAACTACTCTAAAACTCTTGCAACAGACAGCATAACAA